>MU130771.1:105208-180179 GCA_015039435.1 Imleria badia | reverse complement strand
GCGACACACAACGAGACATTGGAAAGTCGCTGCAGAAGCCAAGGTATCGAATTCCCACCTCCGTACTGGTGGGGAGCCGAGGATGTCGAGGAACTTCGCGGTCCGAATATGGTAGTTTCGAGATGACATGGAGAGGATAATAATAAAAAGGACCGGGAACGAAAAAAACCAGAGCGCAGGGAAAGGGGGATTGAAGTACTCGGAGGGGGATTCCAGTCCCATTGCCAGTACGTATGTGAAAACCAATACGAGGGCGGGTATTGCGCTGACATAAGATCTGAGGGCTCCAATGATTACCGTTTTCAAGAATCTGTAAAAATTGATGTCTTGTTGTTGATACATTTGGATCAGGATGCGGACTGCATCAGTGCCTACCCTCGCAAAACACATGATGAAGATGGGTATGAATGGCAAGAGAGCCATCTGGGGTGATGTTGGGCGTAGTAGCAACCAAAACCCCGCCAGCATGGTAAAGGGAACTCCTTGACAGCAAGCTTTTAGTATCTCGTAGCATAAACGTTGGCCGAACTGCCATCCTATCAGCTGGAATCTCCTTGGAAGGGTGTGAGACATGCTGAAGCTCCTCTCTGCGATTGCTTCAACAACGTCTTGGGTGCCTGTTAGGATTACGGTGAAGTCGCGATCCAGAAGCACCGCACAGCCAGGCGTGGAAAGATCTGATCTCCGGACAAGGGTAAGAGTACTCTCTCCATGGATCACAGCATAAGCGCAGAGACCCAAGATGACAATGATAAGGTATAGCCATTGGGGCGTGTTACCAGATAATACAAGGCGAACCAAGAAGTCGATCCAAGCAGCCACCTGATCGCTGAACACCTGGGTCAAATCCTCGTAAAGCGATTCGTAAAGCGGACTGAGGTCGGCCGGAAAAAATATATGCACAATGGGAGCGAGAAGGATCTCGAAGAACGTTACCAAGACCACGAAGCCGAAAAAATCGGCTGACACGGTATATCCCCTTTCGATGATTTCCGGTGGAACCTCGTGCAAGTCTATGACCGCAACACAAGGGGGATCAACGCCTCCCCTAGGTGAAGCTGCGACATGGAGATTCTGTAGTTGTAGATATCTGCTATGCTCCAGAAGTAGTTTTGCCAAACGTCCGGATTTATGTTTCTTGAGACTTGATAATGGGTAGAGAAGATCTGGCCCTGATTGCCTCGGAGTCCACATGAAAGACATGGTCAACGGCCACAAGTCGATGACGAGCGAAGCCAAGTGGTCTGGTCGACAGAAAAGTTGGATAAATCTCCAGGCGAGGGCCATGAAGTTGGAGAAGATAAGTTGACATATGAAAGCTATAATCTCCAGGAAGAGTTCAGACAAGGATTTCTCTGAAGAGTCGGCCTGGATGGATTGGTCACTTGGCCCATCCGGTGCAGTTTGCACCTCTGAGGAGTGATGGATAGATCTCCAGGCGGCTCTGAAGTTGGGGATAAGAGATTGAGGTACTATAGTCTCCAGGAAGAGTTCAGACAAGGAGTCGGTGGATTGGGCACTTGGCCAACCCGGTGAACTCAGGGGAGCAGTTTGCACCTCTGTGGAGTGCTTCAAGCCTCAGTAAGACCAATTGGACAGATGGAAATGGACAGGACCTGGTCCACGGAATTCAGAAGTGTCAATCGAGTCGAGTGGAATCTGGTCCATGCCAGTGGGACGGTGAAAGGGATATTTGGGAAGGATTTATTTGTGATGCTACATTTATGTACGTGGATCCTCACGTCTACCTCGTGGTTGACGACAAGGTGCGGAAATGGAACGCATCGGAAGCCATTTTGCGGCTGTGCGTGACGGGTTTCTGCCGCAATGAGTGACACTGTCATGTGCATTTCATGCAGCACAGAGCCTTCAGTGCCCAAGCCCTCTCACCCAGTCAAACCTCAGAGAATTTCTTCTGAGGGTACTACCGTTCAATCTAGTCCTCCTCAACGGCTAAAAGTCATCACGGGTTACCAGGACAACAAACTCTCTGGTGCAACGAAAAGTAATGCAAGTACTTTGATGATTATGCTCCACCGTGCAAGGCACAAATCATGCGGATGAGGGCGGGGGTTACAGCGATGCCTACCCTCGCAAAAGACACGACTACGATGGGTACCAATGGCACGCACACCGTTAGGAGTGATATTGGTTTTAGTAGAAACCAAAACACCGCCAGTATGGCAAAGGGTAACCCTTCGCACAAGGCTTTTAATATCTCGTAGCACACGTCTTGACCTAATAGCCATCCCATCACCAGGTATCTCCTTGGAATGGTGTGAGACATGGTGAAGCTACTCTCTGCGATTGCTTCAACCACGTATTGGATGCCAATGATGATTACGGTGAAGTCGCGATCCAGAAGCACCGCACAACCTGGAGTGGAAATATCGGATCTCCGGACAAGGCTGAGAGTACTCTCTCCACGGAACACGGCATAACAGCAGAGCCAGAAGGTGAGGAAGGTAGCCAACAGCCACTGGGACGTGGTACCAGGTAATGCAAGGCCAGCCAAGAAGGCGAACCAAGCGCCGAGCCACTCGCCGAACAAATAGGTCGCCCATCCGCAAAGCCATTCATAAATCGGACTGAAGTCGACCGGCAAAAATATAAGCAGAATGGGAATGAGGAGGATCTGGAAGAACGTCACCAAGACGATGACGCCAAAGAAATCGGCTGAGATGGTGTATCCCCTTTCGATGATTTCCGGTGCAACCTCGTCCAAGTCTATCACTGCAACACGGGGGGGATCAACGCCGTCCCTACGTGAAGCTGCGAAACGGAAATAGCGCAGCTGATGATCTCTGCTGTGTTCCAGAAGTAGTCTTGCCAAACGTCCGGATCTGTGTTTCTTGAGGTTTGACAATGGGTAGAGCAGATCTGGCCCTGATGGCCTCGTGGTCCATATTATGGACAGGGACAACGACCAAAGGTCGAGGATGAGTGAAGCCAGGTGTTTTGGTTTACAGACAAGTTGGATAAACCTCCAGGCGAGGGCTTTGATTCTGGAGGCGACATTCTGGAGAGAGAGAAATCCGATGAAACCGCCCATCATCCGAAATAATTCATCCGGGTCGGGCACCCATTGCTCGCTTGGCTCATCCGGTGAGCTCAAGAGATCAGTTTGCGCCTCTGTGGAGCAAACCAAGCTTCAGTAAAGTGAGTTGGACAGATGGAAATGAATAGGACCTGGTCTCAGACGGAATTCTGAAATAATCGAGTCGAGTGGAATCGGGTCCATGCCAGTGCGGCGGTGAATTGGCAAGGATTAATGTTGGTAGTACGAATGTTCGGCATCCTTGCGTCTACACCTCATGGTTGACACTTGTGGCTGTGCTTGACGCGTTTCTTAATGCCACCATCGCCCGCGTTTGGATGGCTATGTGTAGCTCATAGCATCGCTGACATTGCATTTCGTGCAGTACAGATTAGGAGTGTCCAAGCACTCCCAAAGTCACTCAGCCAAGCCTCAGAGAATAGAGCCCCAACTAGTGTCCAGAACACTCGGACGTCATTTGCGACCGAAAAGGTCGATGCACCTGAAAGTTCTGCTTCGGAGGGTTCTACGGTTCATGAGGAGTCTAGTCCTCCTCGACAGCTAAATGTCATCACTGGTTACCAGGACACCAAATTCTCTGCGGCAAGTCTTGTAAGTACTTTATGCTCCACCGTGCAAGGCACAACCAGTGTTAGTAACCCAGTTAACGTCGTCCGTCATTGATCAGCCTATGGCACCGGTGTCTCGTACTGTCGATCCCCAAAGCGCTGATCCAGTCATAACACGCAATTTACAATCGTCAAAGGTACCTTCCTCCAGGATAGGCCGCTTATTCCACTATGGCGGTATGTCCAATGTATATACGCAGTGCCGTTCTTGTTTATTTTTGAAAATCTTAGGCCTCGCTGCAGCTCTGGGTTACGGAGCTGCCTCAGAAATCATCCGTCGATCAACAGCTACTTCGGATGACAGCCAACAAGGCTCCTTGATGATGACAGAGGCTAATATCAAGCGACTGGTCTCTAAGCTCTCACAGATGAGGGGTGCTGCTCTCAAGCTAGGTCAATTCATGAGTATACAAGGTCTGGATGTTCTCACCTCAAGCGATGGAGAGGTACTCATAACTATCAACCAGACACACATGCACTTCCACCAGAACTGGACAAGATATTCAGACGCGTACAAGATAGTGCTCATTATATGCCGGATTGGCAGATGGAGGTGGTTATAGTTTCCTATTGATTGTACGGGTCCACTCACGCGGAATCTGCAGCAAGTGATGGCGTCTGCCTTGGGTCCCTCGTGGGCAGACAGCTTTACTTCATTTGATCGTGTGCCATTTGCAGCTGCCTCGATTGGGCAGGTTCATAATGCAGTATTGAGAACCTCTGCCTCTCCTAGTGGTAGGGAGGAGCGAGTTGCCATTAAAGTACAATTCCCGAACATCGCAAACTCGATTGCCAGCGACATCGGTTATGTCAAGTTGCTCTTGACTGCCGGACAGCTGTTGCCAAAGGGGTTATTCCTCGATCGCACAATTCAGGTAAGTCATGGTGTGCATATCGTAAACACTGCTTAGCGAGAGAATCCGTACAGGTCATGAAGGATGAACTGGCTGATGAGTGTGATTATTTGAGGGAGGCGCAATTTTTACGGCGATATAACTCGGTGGGGCTTCTTGGCCAGGATTCTCGCTTCAAGATACCTTGGGTATGGGAAGGCAGCACAGACCGTGTACTCGTCATGGAACACGTCGACGGTGTCAGTGTAGGAGAGTTATCTGTCTCCGCCCTTCCGCAAGAGGAACGGAACGAGGTATCGGGATCAGTGTTGCATCAATCCCTCTACTGACAGATACTATCAACAGATCGCAAAACGTATCATCGAGCTTTGTTTGCGGGAGCTTTTCCAATTCCGACTGATGCAGACAGACCCCAACTGGACTAACTTTTTGTGGAACCCCGCGACTCAACAAGTCTGTGTACTGCTTTCTGCATTTCGCATTAGGCTCACAGTCGCTAGGTCTCGCTGGTCGATTTTGGTGCTACACGTGAATATACCAAAGAATTCATGGATGGCTGGTTGCGCCTTCTTCAAGCCGCGGCAAGCAAGGACCGCAATGCATGTGCTGAGTGGAGTCTCAAACTAGGTTACCTCACGGGCAAGGAAAACGAAGTTTGTGCAGGTTTCTTTTTGTAAACCATGACACCGTTTTTCATACCCCTTCCAGATCATGTTGAATGCTCACGTTGATTCCGTGATTCTCATCGCAACACCCTTCAGCCCCTCAACGCCGCAACCACATCCGTTTGGGCCGGGTTCCCGTTGGTCAGAAATCACAGAGCAGATCCGTGCACTTATTCCAGTCATGCTTCAGCATAGACTTACTCCGCCACCTCGAGAGACGTATAGTCTTAACAGGTCAGTACAAACTCGCTCAGTGTGTTGCGACCTTGCTAACAACGTTTCAAGGAAATTGAGTGGTGCATTCTTGCTCGCCTCGCGATTGGATGCTGTCGTCGACACAAATAAGTTATGGGATGATGTAGTTGATGGATATCAGTTTAGTGGGTGATGTCCGTGGATTTCTTTGATACCTTATAGTAAGTCAGCGCGTATAGGCGGGCTCCGTCTGAATATCTGACTACATGCCATGATAGGTGTAAATATCATACACACGTTGCTCAAGCTCGCTTGATAATTGCATTCAGACCTTGCGTACCTAGGCAAGCTCAACATTACTACGAAGCATTACGACAAGGTTTGGCAGACGTCATGCATATGACGCCTTACTTTGTCGTGATACCTGCGCCAGCACAACATTAACCTTCCGAAATTAACATTTTCCCACCGCTTCAGCTCTATCTTCTCTCCCCGAACTCAGTGCTACCTCCAGACATGAATATCCTTCCCCTGCGTTTGCTTTTGATTGACATGGCTAACGCGAACGACTCCATCAACAGAAAAGTCTTCACCGGTGTCTCGATGGTTCCTGCCAAATACATTCAATGAATTTCCAAGGTCGAGAAAAAGGTATATACTTGGATCGATGTGGGGTGGAGTACTCGGGGTACCTCTCTCGACCGTGCTTTCCGTGGCTCGGCTACGAAGCTTGGAGACGGGGTTGGAGATGATGGGACGGGTTGGCGTCGACGGCGCGTCTTTGGTCTGTGGAAGCTGTCCCACGAGCTGGCGTGCCTTTACATTGAGCTCTACTTCTTCCTTCTCGAGATCGCGGAGACGTCGCAGGAGTTCAGGGATACGATAGACGATGCTCGAGGTTGCGTCGCTCAGAGAGTAGGGTTGGGAAGAAATGGCTATAAACTGAGAACCAGACATGCTCTGCTGTGGAAGAATGGGGATCGCGGTGAGGGAGGCAATGTGGCCGCGGTGATGGGCAGGCTGCCGAGCTCGATCGTGGCTGGTGCTTATATGTGCTGAGGCGATTGCGATACAGACTGGGCTGGTTATGACCACGATCGATCGACTGGTTGGTTTGGCTGGTCCCATTCACTGGGTCCCATAGAATGCGCGTCAAATTGACCTGCGCAGTGGGCAAAGTGGGCCTCCGAAGGAATCTTCGAACGTTCTAGTAACCCGGATCAACGACTCGGATGGTGTTGCCGTTTGCAAACGCACCACCAAGTCAGCTACCAGCACAATGCCCACCACTGCGAACGTTCCACTCTTGCCTGCTCCAAGTTCTCTGTCACTCCAAGACCCTTCCGTGCCAAACGTCCCGGTCGGCGCAGATGCGCCGATAAGGTTCGATAATCTGGGCCCGATGGTCGTGAATAACGATGGGGTAGGGCTTTCGGTGACCTCGTCCAGGCGTGCTCAGATCGGAAATCCGTAGACGTTGTCGAGAATCGCTAATTGGGAGAACATGACCGAAGCGGAAAGGGAGAGGACGACGAGGGTGATTGCGGCGAGAAACAAGTAGGTACCTCTGAGCCCGCTGAGTCGCACTTTACTCACGTTCCTTGAACCTAATCCAGAGCTCGTTTAGCAAAGCCAAAGGACGATTCCAATGTGTCCTCTACTCCACTCTCGGCGACCTCCAGTGAATCCTGATGCAATGTCTTCTACCCAAGTCTGAGTCTCCTGGAATCTGTATGCCGTACTTTTTGAATATTACTCCTCTCTTTCCTTCAACTTGGAGTCCTCGCAATCCCTTGGAAAGTTCGTCGCAGTGAGCACCTTCTGTCACGCATAGTTGTCGCGTATTCCTTGATGTTTCATAATACGAATTCCGATAAGCTGAATGCACGGATATCAACTGTTGGTTGGGAACGTACCAGTCGTCTCCGCGGGGCCTGCCTTGTGACCATGCGTCCGGATAATGACCATTAAACCGACCCACTCACTGTCTGCCCAGTTATCTCGCCATTCGCACACTCTGTTCACTCCGCGTGCTGTTATTTCTGCATTGCTGACTGACTTCCAGACCCTGGCGTCCCTCTATCTTAACAATCTTATCTTCCAGGTATTCTTAGAATTTGGTGCCAGGATATGTAGCGGGCTGGTGGGGGTTTCGTGACGTTGTCTTCCCCGTCGTTAATTTTTTCTGTTGCAATGTCCAGCACTCAAGTGTACTCCGAGTTCAGGCCACTTCTAAGTGTGTCGCTACTCGAATCTAAACCCGAACGCCCGCGGACGTCGTTACTCTGTAGGCCAAAGCGTCGGATATGGCGTGGTCGTTGGTGTGTCCGTTGACTTGTATGCGGCCTTCTTGGCCTAAATCAGGATGCAGGGGTCGGGTTCTTCTTTGCCTTCATCATGTTGACGTTGACAATGCTCCAACGCAAATTTTTCAAATTCTCTGCATCATCCGAGGAATTTACTGTACGTCCTCCGGTTATCATATTGGTCATTGTTATCACTCATATTCTGCAGAGTGCTTCGAGGAGTATCAAGGTCCTTACTTGGCTGTTTGTTTACGAGACTTACCACCACTGAAGCCGTTGTTTCCCAGCCTGGTCTAGTATGCTGTGGAATGTCTGTGGCTTGTTTCTGCATTGAGTGGCACATATGTTCTCATATCGCATTTTTTTAGAGTAAGTGCCTGGACGTGGAGTGCCACCCTTCTCCAGTCGAGTACGGCCGCATACACTTTTGGTTAGTTTGTCGTGTTTCTGGAGATTTCATTGCTTATTTCACCACAGGCGTCAGCGGACCGTGGTGAGCCATTCCTGCTCCTCGGGGCATCTCAGTTGTCAATCTCGGTCGTTGTAAAGGTGGTACGGCGCTGGTGGAACCATTCAAGTTTGCATGTTCGGCATGGTTGCATCCAAAGTGAAGATGAACGCAAACGGTGCCCATACATTCCTGGAGATAGTCAAAGCGCGGTTCGGAACAGGTGGCCACATTCTCTTCACGTTCTACGGTTTCCTCTGCATCCTGATCGTCTGCGGGTCATTGCTCCGTTAGTGCTCTGTCCCTTTTTGGCGTCTGTACAGCTATCAATTCCGTTCTCTAGTCGAAGGTGCCGCGACAGTCAACGCGCTCACAGGGATGAACATCAACGCGGCTTGTTTTCTGCTGCCCATCGGGATTGCGGTCTACGTCATCTTTGGAGGCTTACGTGCGACGTTCATCTGTGACTGGAGTCACACTATCATTCTCTTCATTATTATCTATATCTTCACCTTCAGGGCTTAGTCAGTCCTATACCTTTTGCTCGGATTGACATCAAATTGAATTTCACCCCAGCGGAACCTCTCCCGCCATTGGAAGCGTCTCGGAACTGTACGATTTGTTGCAGCAAGCGGCGATTGACTCCCCAGTAGTGGGCAATCAGGATGGGAGCTACCTCACGATGAAGTCCAATCAAGGTCTCGTGTTTGGTGCAGCCAGCATTCTTTCTGGCTTTGCTGGGGTGTTTTGTGACCAAGGTGAGCCTGAAGTTCCTTCACCTGGGTAATGTGACCGACAAAACGCACACCTAGGCTACTAACAAGAGTAAGTGGATGAAATCTGAATCGCGTATAACATACAGATAATTCATCCTTACTAGGCGATAGCGAGCCATCCTGAATCGACAACAAAAGCTTATGTGAGTGCAGAGTCCGCTCGTCCTGGTCAGATACCGAAGTAGAAAACGCATTTCAGATGCTGGGCGGTCTTTCCTGGTTCGCGGTGCCTTGGGCGTTTGCCTCCTGTCTCGGTCTGAGTGCCAGGGCGCTGCTCAACAATGTGAATTCTACCTGGCACGTGCGTTTCATCACTGACGTCAAGTGATATTCTAGCCCAACTTTCCGACGTATCCTTCCCCGCTGTCGCCAGCTCAGACGAGCGCAGGGCTCGCTGCACCGGCAGCAGCGGTCGTCCTCATGGGCAAGGGAGGTGCGATTGCTGTTCTGCTCGTTGTCTTGTGAGTGAAAAATGTCCCTTGTGAATGGGTGACTCAACCCCATTCAGTATGGCAGTCACATCCGCAGCAAGTTCTGAACTCATTGGGGTGTCGAGTCTTTTGTGAGTGCCGGAATCCTACGTGTGGTATGCTTTGCTCACTATTGTCCGTATGTCGGCAGCTCATACGAGTATGGATTTGAACATCTTCTCTGATCCCTCCCCTCGGTTGATTCTGACCTATTCCAGCATATATCGAACGTATTTCAGACCAAAGGCAACGGGCGAAGAGATCGTCAGAGTATCACATTATTTCATCTGCTTCTGGGCTGTTTGGATGGGCTGCTGGGCTTCCATTGTGAGTTGCCGTAATCTTCCATTGTGCAGAAGTTGATGCATGTTCTAGCTTAATGCCGGAAACATTAACTTAGGCTGGGTGAGGTTTGTATTGGGGCTCTCAAGTTTCACGCTGACTGCGTTCTACTTAGCTCTATTATGTACAGTAAGACGGCCCCCATGCTGTGCGAGCGTAACTAAATCGTTCTAGGGGTGTAATCCTCAGCCCTGCGGTTATACTGATCGCGCTTACGGTCTCGTGGTTTAAACTGACGCGTGCCGGTGTATTCTGTGGGGCAATAGGTGGGGCCGTTCTAGGGATGCTAGCATGGATGATCGGATGCTTGAAGATATATGGTGCGTCTGGGTGTTCATTCCGCGGTCCGGATCATTCAATAGGCGTGACAGGAGAAATTAATATTCCCAACCTTGCGGACCCGTATTCCGCTGTTTCCAGTGGACCGACAGGGCTTCTCTTCTCGGGAATACTCACTGTATCCGTGTCTTTGATGAGTAAGTTGGATGTGGAACTAGAAGCATATGTTTCTGAAGCTGCAGCACAGGCCCGGCGGACTATGACTTTTCCGGAACACGGGCGATTGCAATGTTAGACGACCACGCTAACGATGAACGCATACGCGAAGAGTCCGAGCGCAGCTCCAAGACAGGGGACGCATCTCCCGACCTCGAGAAACAATCGAAGAAAGACTTGTCAAGTGATCCAGACGCATCAAAAGACGAGGGAGAACGAATGGCCTCGCTCAAACGTGTCTTCAAGAAGGCACTCATCTACTCGACCATTTTTACGGCTATCGTGATCATCATTGGTGAGTTCTCCATGCTAGAATGCTGCCGTGTTAACGTTCTGTCGTTCTGTCAGTGCCGTTGCCGATGTTTTTCTCGCACTATGTGTTCAGCCGGACGTTTTACACGTTCTGGACCGCGTGCTCTATGTAAGTTCCGTCTGTCTCTCATCCACGTTGTTTGAGGCGGTCCATTGATCTTGATGGCACTGTATCTGGGTCTTTGCGAGCGGAACGTTTTGCAATGTCTTACCGCTGTGGGAGTCTCGGAAGGAGATGGCGATGATTTTGAAGGCAGCATATCGTAGTAGCACGGGAGCACCTTCGATATGATCGCGCTCCCGTTGCCGAGAGTTGGCCTTCTTAGGCCCGGGGGGGTCTAAACTGTATCGTAAGACAATAGGGACAATAGAGGACCGAATAATTGTTGGTTCTCACATAGCAGCCCGGGTCAACGCTTTCGGCTGTTCTTATTGTCTGACCAGCAAGTGTCGGGGGGTTGATTCCCTTTTAAAGGAAAGACTATGTGATGGCATGTCCCTCCCGCTCTTTTGTCTTGGACCAACTGGGTCATGGCTGCGATATCCGCACGCCACCCCCGCGGTAGAATGGAACGTATTTATGACGCGGTCCCCGCAAAGTCCAGCTACAGCCCGCTTGCAGGACACCCCACCGTACTCGCATCGCTCCACGTTCATCCTCAGACATGAGTCCGCTTCCCAACATTCGGGCACCAACCCACGGCGGTCCCACCACACGCATACCCGCCGAGGACCTACAACTACGCCCGCATATGTCCCGGGAGTCAGAAACGACCGCGACCCCCACCCTAGACTCGAGAACGAGCAGTACGCCCACACTACCACCACCCCCATCGCACCACTCGCCGAGGCAGCTGCACGACGATGCGTTGGGTGATTTCTTTGGCGGACGGGGTCATCGCACGCGGACACAACATCGCACACCCCCACCTTATTCACCAGACTGGGATGGCGAGAAGCTTCCTGGGTACAGCTCGTCCCCCGATTACGAGGTGGACACTGTCGCGCGGCATTTGTTCAAATATGGATTCTGTACGTTGCGCTTTCTGCTTGGCGATCGACCCTCGCTGACCGTCTCGTTTGACCTCTAGTCTTTCCACTCTTTTGGGCCGTCGGGGTCTACTTTTTGTTTGCACCGATGCGCGTGACGGCAGATTGGCAGTCGGACAGGACGGAGGAAGAAAAGGAGAAAATGCTCTCCGAGATGAGAGCGACGGAAGCAAAGTGGGCCAAGCGGTGTCTATGGGCGCTCCTCTCGTTTTTCGTCTGTCTCGTGATTCTCATTGTTGCGGTGGTGGTGTCGACGCGGAGGCATTGAGGTCTGGACCTCTTTGAGTCTCTCTCTCGCTCTTTTTTTGTTCAGACTTTATTGGGATCACTGGATAGACGTGGCATCCCTTGACGCTCCTTTGGTTCGAGATTAAACTTGAAGTGTACGATACTGATGGACACTTTGACGCTGCTGCATTAAACTTATGTTGTATCTACATACATTGATCTGGTGACAATACCCTGTTGTTCGGGAGTCCAGCTGTTTCTGTTGTTCAAGTTCGACCACTCGGTGCCTCGGTCCGCATTCCCGACATGTGAGTCCGCCGCGGAAGTCTTCATCCGGTTGCACTCATCCACGATCGAAGAGCCAACTTGCTTTCGAGAGACGTCTTTGCCACTTAATTTCCACCCACATCGATTCCTCGCCGCAGGTGAGACCGATGGTAAACTGTAAGCAGGTGCTAGAACCACGTTCAGATCTCAGAGATCATGATCCTCATGTTCTGCCACCAGTCGCCGAGCTGAAAGCCAAGGCCGAGAGAGCCAAAGATGTCAGCGTCAACAAGATGACCAACACGCGTGACCGGTTTTCCAGCGTACCCTCTTCCAAAGCCAACTGGGATCCTAATTGGAAACGGGCGCCCGCTGGATCTGCGCCGCGTGCAGCGACGAGTGCTAGTGGTCCTCCGCCTCCGCCGGTGAGATCTCGGCCTGACGTCATCTCGTCGGGCGTACCGCCGGCGGTCCCTCGCACTTCACGGCCGACCGACTCGGATGTCTCGCTTGCACCATCTCGGTATACGCCACCTCCCCCGCCCACGCGCGTTGCGAGCGGGTATCCACCCGCGGGCGGTCACCGAGACACGTCACAACCCGCAGTGGATAGGATCGACTGGGCGAATCTGAGCGCGGCGGATAAAGAGGCGTTCTTTGGGTGGTTGGACGAATTCTTTTCGCGGTATCTCGGGGTCGAGGTGGGTCCTAGGGCGCGGGGATCATCAGTGGCAGTGGCAGCGCCGTCTGCGACGTTTGCCGTGCATCGAGCGCAGAATACCAGACCTCCGGTAAGCGCGTGTCGATTCGCTTCGAGTCAGGGTCGTGATGAACGTCAATATTTAGCCCATGGTCAACGTGGCGACGCGACCGCAGGTGTAACAGTGTATTTGTGAAGGACGATTGGATGACCTCTTTGAGGCGTACAGTATATACATACGCAGTATGTGAGTAAAAAGTCGAGATAGCAGCTAGCAAATTAGCCAAAGATTGGTGTAGTGGGACGTAATGGTAGCAAACTCTAGGATGAGGGGTGATGCCGTCAACGACATTCTGTATGCATGTCTCTCAGTTGGGCATCTCTATAATCTTTTCAATGAGACGACGGTGGTCCGCAGTCTGGATGTGGCATCTGGAACAAGTTCTGTATTCTTCGGTCCTCGGTCACGACCTGAGATGCAGCAAGTGAGGAACTGAAATATAGGGGCAGGACGAAGGGACGAACGGTAGGGCATCCACAATTGGTAGCGGTCTTGTGCATGTGTGATTTGCTCGTCTTGCATCTCTGAGAGTTGCAGTCCGTCACTTCGCCGGTGTAGTAGCGCCCATGAAAGTGCTGTTGAAGCGCCCCGCGGTCAGTACAGCAATGCAGGTTGGTTAACATACACCTACGCCGCAACCTCTGTAATAGTCGCCGACGCTGTGTCGTATGTATGTCATGAGGAACGGCCTCCGCGGCATAAAAGTAGGTCACGTACACTTCGTGGTGGCACATGGAGTCAATGGTGTGATGTTGGGTGAGTGGTGGAACCGAAGACTTGGTGTACAGCAGCCGGGTAAGACGATTTATAGCTCTAGCGTCAAATTCTAGATCGAACTAGGAACTGCCGAGCGGCTGGTTGGATGGCGGAATGTGGCAAAGTGGGCGCACGACGGAATCAGTGGATTGGTCAGGGCGACGCCGTGCGGGACGGGTTAATGACATCCACAAGCCAGCGTGATAGTCCGAGTCAAGTCCTCACATGTTTTTCTTTTTTTATTTATTCGCACTATTACTCGGGCGAATAAGAATCACGTACGGCACCCCGGGTGCGTCATTTCGTTATTAGTCTCGCCGAGGATGGCCTCCGGATCAAACGCCGCCCGTCGACACAATCTTATCTCATCGTGGCAACGGGACAGGTACATCAAAAATAACAATAACGCACAGTACAAAACGATGGCATGGGGATACCGCAGTGACGAGAAGAGCGTCAAGTTGGGCGCAGTACTCGGACGGAGCAAGAACCCACCGCCCATGACTACTGTAGGCTCCGAAGGGACGTCAAAACAGCGTGTTCGCTCCAGAGGACATGGATACGGCCAATCCGGAATTGACACGAAGCAATTTGCCAAGTGGACGTCCACCAAGGTTTGGAAAGAACGCAAACGACGTTTTGACATGCTCACTCCGCCAATCGAGATGAGATTAGACCCAAGTCGTTCTCTACCCACTGATGAGTGGACGGCAGATCTGGTGGGTAGCCAAACAATCCGGGCAACACAGTGGGATGGGGTGGGGGGCAAAAGACATCGCGACCTCATGGACGATAGTAGTAAAACGCTAATTTGTGCGAGCACTGCAAGGGGGTCGGAGAAGAAAAAGAATCGTTTCGAACAGGCGTTTCGAATCCAGCAGAAATAGTCGACTGAGATGTCAGAGCGACGATTCAGAAGACTTTGCTACATGGCCGATTGGGCGCCCAGTGTGGCAGCGAATCTTCCAAGTTATCGACGGCAATCAGCCTCAATATTTACGAGGGCAAAGGGTGGAGGGTCAAGGGTTGAGATGTTCGCATACGATGCGCACGTTGCAGGGACCCGAGAGGTGCGTCGACACGCTGCAACTTCATGCCCTCGCGTCGCCGCGAATAATCAAAACACGGCAACACTCGAGGTCAGGATGAGCCGGAGACGGATACTATCATTACCGGCCGTAGCTCATACCCATGGCAATGCGACAGCCTCATGTCAGACCCTCAAGAAGCGTACAATACCACGCTTGTCATTGTCAGATGTGACGCAGGGCATTGGGTAAAAGTTGGCGCTAGGTGCCTCGTTGTAGGCGGCAAGTCTTCAAACTTTGTCAATGCAGTCATCGCCTTGATTGCACATGCAAGTCTTCTATGTACTCAATTGAGCACCAATGGAAGGAACGCAGCTAGTATTTGTCTGAGCTTCGATGTTCCAGTCAAGTCGCAGTTGAAGCGTTTGCAGATCCTTGTAGGGTGAACTTGAACGGCACAGGCGACCTTGGTCTCGAACCAGACATAGCCAGGACCCGGCAAAGCACCGGGCATCAGTCGGAAACACCCGAGCTTATGAACAACGGGGAAACTTAAAGGCGAGCATGATTCATGAAGGTCTCAAACAAATATGGAATCGCTACAATTTTGATGCTGCGGGCACCAGTCACTGGCAAGTATCAGTCCCTTGATCGCCTCGAGGTAGATGATAGTGTGGTGCGTGTATGACATGCCTCTTCTTTCTCGGTCCCCGCATCGCTCATCCCTGACCAGCAGTATCCTAATCGGACGCGAAAAGCGGGTCTGACCCTGGCTCGACTAATAGGACAGCCCTGCGGGTTGCTTTCTTTCCGCATTTGCCAACTCATCAACGCCCACTTGCAACTGGGGTACCCATCGATTTCACTGCATCGTGTATGATGCCTGACCTCGGATAGCGGCTTTCGTGATGTCCGTTTGGGAAAATGGCATAATGGTGTCGAGTCTCACGTGGCGAGGTATAAAACGACGACGATGTGCGCGTTCATGCACCTCACTCTCCTCTTGAGCCAGTTCCAACATCATGTCTTTCTCGCGCAAGTCACACCAGAAGCACGGTTCCCTTGCAGCCAGCCTCAAGGGCTCGCCCTCGCCTTTGTCCCCCGAGTATACTGGTCGCCTGTCGGTGACCGAGCAGAGGACGAGGACGATATCCGAGTATGGGAGCCGACCTATCACCCCGGCGATTGTGGAACCCCGTTCTGCGATTCAAAAGGACGAGTGGCTCGGATCCGCTCGTAGAAGCACTGAACACTTTAAAAGACATGGTTCTCCCGTCCCTCTGGTTTGGGTATGACTTTGCTTCGTATCTCGCGCTCTCGATTCCGCGCTTGACACCGATATCCAGGTCCTGACCGAGGGTAGCGAGATTCCTGACAATGCTGTTCCTTTTGGGGAAGATCGCAATGGATGCACCATGTACATTGCCCGTGCTCTCTTGGAGGGCAGTCTTCGTGAGTAGTCGGTGTCTGGTCCACGTGGCTGTTGAACTCGAGCCCTTCATTTGCAGACATCGGTAAAGCGAGTCCCCAATTTTCCGGAGCTGTCATCGGATATGCCGGCAAAGAGCACATTGTACGTACCTTGCGTGTCCAGCCAAGGACTCGATCTGATGTTGATCGCAGATCGCCAACTATGAAGTGCTTGTTTGCGCTTCACAGCTTCGCTGGGGCTTTGCTCCTCCTGTAGACTCCGAAAGCGCCCTTACTCAGGGTACAGTCGTCCTTGCTCAACAGCGCGCACAAAGACAGAGATCGAAATTCCACCACGCCGAGGTGGAGTTCAACACGACCCTCGTCGAGAGTGATATACCACGATTCATCCCCGACATCTGTGATATTCAAGACAGAGAGGCTGATCTTCGAAGATTAGCGTGCGTATCTCCTTGATCGTCTTTTCCGCCCTGTTGATCTGTCACAGTGAGATCAAGACTGTCATCGTCATCGACGATTCGATGTCTGTAAGTAGATTTTTTGGCAGTTTGAGGCGATTTATTGACGTCTTGGCTAGATGCAGGAGGGTAACCTCTGGGAGCTAGCCCGGGAAGCTCTGGCTGGCATTGTAGACATCGCCAACCAATACGGATCAAAAGGCGCTGATATTCACTTTATGCACACGGACGACTTTGCTCCAAACATGCTGGTAACTGTGTTTGCTCGCTTCATCGGGCCATCAATATTGAAACGATTGTGACGTAGTCGAGTTCAGCGGTCAATGCCTTGTTCAACCGAATCCTGCCCGAAGGCATGTGTCGTTTGTATGTATACACGGCGCAATGTGCTAACCCACTCTTCAGGCGAAGACACTCCGACTGGTGCGAAGCTCGGCCAGATCATTGACCATTACCTGCCGTTTATCGAGCGTGAGCGCTCTACGCATGAGCCGATTACTGTTGTGGTGATCACCGATGGTCTCCCAAGTAAGTTGCGGTTCATGCATGGCTATCAGTTCTGCTCACGGGTCACAACTATAGCCGACCAAGCGGATCTCGAGAGAGTGATCGTCGACGCGGCGCATCGTCTTGACCGTCATCACGTCAAGCACGACATGTTTGGGATTCAGTTTGTGCAAATCGGAACGGATCCAGCTGCTTCCGAATTGCTGCACATGCTCGATGACCACCTAGTGTCTCGCTACAAGATCAGGGTAAGTGACTCTGTTTGTTGCATGTATGCGATGATGGCTGAGCTTGTCGACAGGATCTTGTTGACAGCACTCCATATGATCCTGCGCAGGGTGCATTTGACACGGAGTACATGCTGAAGATCCTTCTTGGTGGTATCCACAAGGACTTGGACCGTGCTGGCCCCAACAGTGGCCAATCCGCTTTACTGTCCCCAGTGGGCCTTGCATCACGCGAGAGATCGCCGCGGGGTCTGGGCGCAAGGCTAGTAACCAACAGTCCTCGTCTCGGTACCTTGTCGCCCAGGCCTTACTGAACTGTGTTTGATTGTACTACCCCTTTTTTGTAGTCGTATGTCCTGTACTCTTTTACATGCCCATAAAAGCTGCCATCTAGCGATCATGGTCCCGCGAATATCTCCTCTGCTGCGTCGACGTCGAAGGATTCCCCTTGCTCGCTAGAGTCTAGTTGTGGATGCAGTTGTGGGCCATGCGCTTTGTGATCTGTTGTAGACTTGGGTTGTGCCGTTGCATCTAACGAGAGTCAAGAAGATGTGACTTCTGAATGAACACGAGTCTGGGTGATATTTGTTCCAGACTGCTCCGGGGTGCCCGCGGTGTCGTCGGCAGTCAGGGGAGTGTCACTGGCGGCGCCGAGTTGTTCCTCACGTTGCGCCGTTGTCGTCGTCGTCATGTTGAACAAACATTGAGGTCAGCAAATCAAATCCGTGTATTCCGGATAGGGGATCTGTCCCGATGAATAAGTCAACATGCACTTTCCCACACTCATCACCGTATCACCTCCTGCGATGGCAGGCCGCGTATGGCCGCGCAGGACTGACCACCCCGACGACGACGACACAATGTCCACCACATCCACCAACGACGACTCTCGCCAGTCCCTCCGCTCCCCGTACATCCACCATCAAGCAACCGCATCCACATCCACCTTTAACAATTCACAGACAGCACTGCCCTCCGCCACCCCGACGCCCACAATCCCAGGCACACCTCGCATCACCGCATCGCGCAAGCCATCCTCGCTCCGACATGTCTCCAACGCTCCCCCCGCAGAGCCCGCCCAGTCCATCAAACGCCGTCCATCGTCCCCCTCGGCAAAAGACGGCAAAAACAGTCGCAACACCCGCGACACCCGCGAGCCCCGCATTCGTACGAATCCCCGACTGCCCCACAATGACGATGTCGCCATCGCGCCTGCTACGACGATGTATTGGTCACGTGCACCCGTACATGGGACGTTGCCAATGCGCAACATGCGCGCGCACACCGTCACCCTCGTCGATAACGTCGCGTGGCTGTTTGGTGGATGCGATGACAAGGGGTCTTCAAAGGACATTTATTGCTTCGATACGGGTACGCTGATATGACATCGTCTTCGTTCTCGCTGACCTATCGGGGCATAGATACCATGCAGTGGTCCCACCCGGAGGCGTTGGGCGAGGTCCCGCCGCCGTGTCGTGCACACACCGCCACCCTGGTCGACCGCAAAATCGTCATTTTTGGTGGTGGAGAGGGCCCCGTGTATTACGACTCGACGTTTATCCTAGACACAACCACCAGGCGATGGTTTGCCCCAACCTTTCCTGCCCAATCGCAATCTCTACCTCCAGACGCGGCTCCTCTGCATCCAGCACCGAGACGTGCGCATACAGCCGTGTTGTACAACGGGAAAATCTATGTTTTCGGTGGGGGAAACGGGTTGACGGCGCTCAATGACCTCTGGACACTCGACGTTTCTCGTCTGGATACCTCCCTCCGTGGTGGCTGTGGCGGGGGCTTGAAGTGGACACTAATCGAAACCGAGGGCCCTCCAGCACCGAGAGGCTACCACACCGCCAACCTGGTCGGAAGCGTCATGGTCGTCATGGGTGGAAGTGATGGTAAGGAGTGCTTTTCGGACGTCTGGTGTTTGAATTTGGGTATGGTGCACTCTTGACGCTCTCTGTCCCTGGTTGACGATTCACATAGAATCTTTGGTGTGGACGCGGGTATCGCTGACGCTGTCGCATCGTCGGTTATCGCATTCCTCGACGCAGGTCGGGTCGTATCTGTTCATCATCGGTGGTCACGATGGGTTTGCTTACAGTTCCGAGATCCTCTTCTACAATCTTGGTCTGTCTCTTTCTTTGTCCCCTAGTGGACTGCATTCTGATCCCCCGTTCTAGTGAACCTTCAGTACGAGCCCCGCGCGGTCTGCGGGAAACCGCCAAGCCCAAGAGGATACCACGTGTCCATTATTGCAGACAGCAGATTATTCGTGTTTGGAGGGGTCAGTGCTGTTTCCCCTTTCCCGCCGCTAGCGCTAACTTGTCAGGTGATGCAGTTTAATGGGCATGATGTTTTTGACGACGTTCACGTCCTCGATCTCGCAGGAGCAGCATACCTACCCCAAGTTATGAGCTTCCGGATAGACGTTGAATGAGGTGACTCACGTTTCAGGTTATTTTTCGTTCGAAATTGTATTTTTTTCAGCTTTCGACGCGTTCCTCTCAGTGTGCTCTATCCGTTTTCATCCTCTCAAGGTCGTCTATTCGGCTCGCGCCTCTTCGTTGACCGCCGGGGCTTTTCAAACGCGAACTTGCGCGCGCTTCATTGCATCATAGTTCAGTTTTTCCGTTTTTTCCGTTTTTTTTTTTCGTAGAGTATATACATCATACCTTTATTCTACATCTCGCTCACCATATTCACGGCATATACACATACCCCATAGGTTCTATCCATGTTATTCGTTCTGAAATGACAACGAACACGAATGATTTGTTCCAATGGTATTACATCGTTCATTGAAAACCGTCAAAGCCTGGCTGAGTCCATTGGTTCATACCCATCCCGTTCATGCCCCCCATCATGCCTCCCATCCCCATGTGTCCCATCATCATCCCGTCGCCCTCCCACACCACCCCCTCCGGATTCTCACCCCCCATCCACATCAATTGCCCCAAGGCACCCTGTCCCGGGGAATGAAACGGCGGACCCATGCCGTCCATATTCATCCCCATCATCGGCAAATTCATATTCCCCAAGCCCATCCCAGCCATATTCATATTCACACCCATGCCCATGCCCGGCCATCCGCCCATGTCCACTGGCATCCCGACCCCGATACCCATGCCCCCCATGCCCATGCCCATCATCGGGGACGCGCGCATCTGGTTCTGCGCCGCCTGATTGGGAGGCATGTTGGGCCGTCCGGTCCGAGGTGGACCCAGGGCGACGCTGACGCCCCCACTCACCCCGACGCCCACGCCCCCGCTGACACCGCCGCCACCCGGAGGAGGCCCAGACCGAACGGGCGATTTCGGACGCAGCGTCTCGATCTCCTGCGTATTCGGCACGACGCACTTGCCGCCCCCAAGCGCGGCGAGTTTCCTGCACACCTCTTCCCAGGCGTCTTTTTCCCAGGGACGCGCGCCCTCGGGGATGCACGGTGCGCGGTCGCGGGCGAGTTCGGGGACGAGTTCGTGTTCGCCTTCGGCGAGGACGGTGACCCAGCCTCGGCGGAGTGAGGATCGGGCGCGGCCAAAGATTTCGAGCCGGCGTGTTCCGAGGCAAAAATTTTCGACGAGGGTGTATGATTCCGGGGGTTTGCGCGTCGGATCGGAGGGATCGCCTTCCCAGAAGATCACGTCCGTATCTGGGATGCGTTCGCGGTGATCGGTCAATTGGGCGATCGAGGCGAGGGTGGGACGTACCGACGTTGCAGTGTACGAACCAGTTGTCGGTGGAGCGACGGACGGTGCCTTTGATGCCCATCAGACAATGTTGTTTGGTCCGGGTGAGCAGGGAGGTCGTGGGCGGATCTGTCTATGGTATATCAACGGTGGGGATCGCGTTGGGATACACGGCGGACGTCGGTGCGGACACTCACGCCAGGGCCGCGATTGGAGTGGAGGTTGGTCTTGACCCAGACGATGTCCTCGCATCTTCTGTAGCCCCATTTTGCGAGGACTTCGCGACCGCGCTCGAGGCCCTCACCTGCGCCGCTGCCGACCCACATGAAGACAAAGGAGGGATCGGCGGCGAGGGAGGGTATGGGGAATTCTTGGAGCTCGTCCCAGCCGAACGAGGACGAGAACGGCGGATCGAGGAGGATCACGTCGAATTTGAAGGGGTGGAGGGAAGGAAGCTGTTGCAGCGATAGGTAGCACGACGGCGCTGCGTGCGTGTCGACCGACTCTTTTTTGAGGTTGAGTAGACGCTGTTGCTTTGGATATCTGGTGCATGGGATGTGACGCGCGTGTGCGAGAGATGAGAGCGAGGAGACGCACTCTTCGAAGCGTCGTTCGAGCTCTGCACCGAGGACCCAGTTCTGGGGCCATTCGCCGCTGTCGACGTACCTCTGAGAGTAGTCATTACGGATCGTTTCTTCCTCGGGGACGTAATTGGGGTAACGGGCGAGTCGTGCGCGTTTGGCGGGTGGGAGGTCAGGTCTCTGAGGGGGCTTCGGGCGTGGTGCGAGGAGGGGCGATGACGGGGGCGATGGTGACGGCGACGGCGACGGGGAGGGGATGAGCGGAAGCTTGAGGAGATCTTGGGGCGGTGATGGGAGGGCGCGGAGGAGACGGCGGTTGTTTCGCTGTGCGTCGCGGACGCGGGCGACGAGGTCGATGTGGGCGGCGAGGAGGGACTCTGCGTCGGCCGTCATGGGAGAGCGACGTTGAGGAGACTTGCCTATCTGGGTCGTGCTACCAAACCGTCATGGGCAAGGCGACCAAGGCCACGCGCAAGTTTGCCTCGAGCGGACAGCTCAAGAAAACGATCAAGTCGAGGAAGAAACACCAGGAAGTAAAAAAGAAAATAGAGAGCAGGCGCGGGGCAAAGGGAAAGGGAAAGGGAAAAGGGAAGGCACCGGCACAAGATGGCAACGAACAGGATGATGCGGAGGAGGAGAAAACCAAGTTTGTCGTTCGTGCTGTGGAGGTCGTGTACTGACTCTTTGCGCAGCGTCAAGGGGATGACCGTCGACGACTTTCTCGGCGCTGGATTCATGGAGAACGATTCCGACGACGGAAATGTATGACACAGACTATACATTGACTACTGACGCTCATGCTTCTACAGATGGAGATGGACCAGGATGACTCTGACGCAGAGGACGAAGACGAGGAAGACGTTGCGGACGACGCGTCGTTTGCGTCGGTGGACGACTTGGAAGGTGCGTCTTCCCAATGACTCGCGGATCATTACAAACACGGCTCTGCAGATGAAGGCGCCGCGCACATGCACGAATTGTCCAAGCTGGCGGAAAAAGACCCCGAGTTCTACAAGTACCTCCAAGAAAACGACCGGGATCTGCTAGAGTTTGGTCCCGAAGACGCGGTCGAGGATGAGGACGACGAGGACGACGATGAAGAGGACGTCGAAATGGAGAGCGAGACGTTGCCTATCCTCACAAAAGACATCCTACGCGGATGGCAAAAGGCTCTGCTCGATGTAAGTCTTCCCTCCGTCGATCATGGCTATCACCGATGCCCTCTCCAGTACCGTTCCTTGCGCGCCTTGAGAAAACTCTTGATCGCATTCCGTTCTGCTGTACATATGAACGAAGAGAATCAATCCATTGCCTGGCGTATTGACAGCTCAGCTAGTGAGGTGCTCCTTGTTTCGTAGTACGTTGCTCACAACCCATTCCCAGTGTACAACAAGCTAGTCACCACCGCCCTCAAGTTTACCCCCGTTATTCTCGTCCATCATATCCCTTACAAAACCCTTCCTAGTGGAAAATAGTACGTGAAACCTGCACTCGCTGCTCCGTTATATTTATCGTTTCCTGCAGTAAACCACCTACGCAAACAGCCAAACAAAAAGCCCTGCAAAAGCTCATCCTCTCGTACTTTAACAATGTCATCCACCTGATTCCACAGCTTACCGACAACGAGATGCTTCAGCTTGCCTTGGCGGAAAGCGCAAAGATTCTACCGTATGTTACCACGAGCCGGAAAGCAGTCAAGGCCTATCTCAAGGTATGGTTCTCGAACTCTGAAAGACCCCACGATACTTATGCAAATGTTTGCAGCAATGTCTAGGTGTTTGGTCTTCAGGAGAAGACAGCGTACGGATAGCAGCGTTCTTGGCGATCAGGATGCTTGCAAACGCGGCTGACAATGCCATGCTCGATCTTGTCATGAAGGTTGGAGGCTTGTTTTCATGCATGATTTGGCAACTTATAACCGTCCCAGAGCATGTACCTCGAGTTGGTGCGCTCCTCCAAGTCCACGAGCTCGCACAAATTGCCTTCTATCAATCTCATGAAAAACTCAGCCTCCGAGATTTTTTGCTTGGACCATGCAGCGGCCTATCAGCATGCGTTTGGATACATCAGACAGCTTGCGATTCACCTCAGGAATAGCATGAAAACACAAACAAAGGTATGTCGTTGCCTCCCGTTGCTCGCGTATCTGAATGTATGTCTTCAGGACGCATACCGACAAGTGTACAATTGGCAATACGTGCATTCCATCGACTTTTGGGCCCTCGTGCTGGCAAGAGCATGTAGTACCGAAGCGCAAGCGGGACGAGGGCAAGAGAGTGATCTCAAGCCTCTTGTTTACCCACTGGTCCAAGTGAGCTTGGGTGCGATCAAGTAAGACCGTTCGTTTCTCGCTCGTGGCGTCTTCTAACGCGCTTTCAGGCTCATCTCCAACGCACGCTCATATCCCTTGCATCTCCACATCGCTCGCTCGATGCTCCATCTGTCGCGCCACACGAACACCTACATCCCACTGACGCCCTACCTCCTCCCCATCATTTCGTCGCAACTGACGTTGTCGAGCAAGCCCAAACCGTCGACGCTTCGCCCGCTCGACTTTGATTCCAACATCCGTGCGCCAGCGCAGTACCTCAAGACGCGCGTGTACATGGAAGGTCTCGTCGACGAAACGACGTTCACCTTGGCTGAGTGGCTCATCAGCGCACCCGTCCACGGGAGCATCGCCTTTCCCGAGATCACCGTCCCCATCGTCGTCTCCCTCCGTAAAACGCTCAAAACCGCAAAGTCGACATCAAAAGGGGGGGCACACAAGCAGGTGGAGGTCGTCAAGGCACTCGTGGAGCGTATCGAGGAGAGTGCCAAATGGATGGAAGAGAAGCGCAAGGGCGTCCGGTTTGGGCCTGGAACGCTGTCGGACGTGGAGACGTGGGAAGCGAATCTGAGGATCGAGGACTCGCCGCTTGCCAAATATGTCAAGGTACAGCGCAAGGCGAGGGTCAAGAGGAAAACCTTGGTGGACAAGGTACGTACCCGTTATGGGTCGTGTGATGACTTGCTGACGACGTGTGTGTAGGCTGAAAAGGGTGAATACGAGATATTGGATGACAGTGGTTGATGCGAGGGTTGCAACGTGTCCACACTGGAACAAAAAATGGATGGCGTTGGGTATGACTATCTTGGGGGTATGTGGAGGCGGATGTCAATGTGGATGTCGGTTGCATTGAATTTCATTGGCGTCTGATACCACCTCCATTTTACGCCGCTTGGAATGTAGAGCACACGCATGAACGATCCAACTTGGGTTCACGCTGATCCCGACGGAATGCTATGTGTGGACCCGGATCCAACCGACCCAATCGAAAGGGAAGAAAAGAAGATTTATATCCATTCGGACGTGCAATGAATCTGTTTCCTCTCGCGTACACTTTGGACGCAGAAGGACGAACGGTGATTCCCGAGTGGAATGAAGAACTTCGCACCAGTCCATCACGGAGAACCATTCAGAGAAGAATACATAGCTGGCAAGATTCTTTGGGCTAGGATATTTCTGTGTGTATCTGTTCCGAATCACCCCCACGCGCGATGTTCCGCCCACGCCGAGTGATACGAGGATGGATAGGCACGCGTGACGACGTTGGTGAGATACAGAACATGACTCGGGTTATCTCCAAATGCCGAAAAACACCTGCCACCACGGCCGACGGATGCCCTGTGCGCTCCTTTCGTACCCTTGCATCAGACGTTGATAGTGTCTGGGCATCGACGCTGGTTCCAGGGTCTTTTTAGACAGCGGGTACTGTAAAACGCGGTGTCAGCACGTTGGGACGGCGCAACGGCAACGGTGTCGACGCGCTCACCTTGTGTTGTACGTCATTGTCCAGCAAGACGCGCGCGGACTGGACCGCGTCTGGGGTTAGACGCGGGTGCGTCGCGAGCGACTCAAAAAATGTCTTGAGCTGCATGTTTGGGCGGAATGGGTCCGTGGGCCATGCAGCGGCGATGGTCTTGAGCTTCTGGGCATACTTGGACGCTGCCATGAACGTTGTCGGGAGGTTTGGTCGCGTGAGAATCTTTGACTCAAACCTTCGCGGAAGTCTTCGTTTGGAGCGGAAGGTGCTCGTTGGCACTGGGCACCGTCCAAGTACGATTGCGGTGAGTTGCGTGTATTACAGGTGGGCGTTTTCGCAAGGACAACGCCGTGGTACATCAGATCCTGCCCGTTCCGAGTGGGAGCCGTCAATGGTACAGTCACATTAGGGATGGTCGCCGTCGTCCGTAAGTAACTGACTTGCCAAGAGTCCCAACTCCTACGCCCGCGGACTACAGCCATTCGAAAGAAAAAATCGCCGATCAGATAACTGACAGGGGACTTGTAACGATAGACAGGCCGTGTTCGTTCTTTTCGCCTCCCACCCGCTTCTCGGCGGAAGCACGCATCCAAGTAGGTGAACCCAACGCACAGCTATTCCCCACCGGGGACGCCTTTAGCTCCAAGTCGTGGCAAGTGCGGCCTATGTGGGAGCGGCCGGTGATATTATTTTCGCGACGATCGGTCGGTGCACCCGTTTGTGGGTAAGAGCATGGCTGGCTTTGTGGCGCCGCGGAACATTGCGATCTGAAAATGTATTTTTTTTAATGCCGCATCGCTCTTCAGGGCTTTCCTTGCCGTACGGCCATGTGGTGAGCTTTCCTTCCTCTGGTTAGGCCGAATAATCGGGTCGAATTTCGCTTCCGTTTCGCCCGCAGGCTTTTCATGCCTTTGGTTAGGCTGAATGATTGAATCAATTTCGGCCGCACAGTCCGGTTTGCACGGTACTTTCCGTTTCGCCGTCGGTGGATCCGTTTCATACGTGACTCACACACGGGGGGGCGCAATGGCGGATGCCGAGCGTCATCTTGTGGAGTGGCGGAACAGCGTGCTTCTGGCTGTCGCATGAGAAGCCATCAAGGCGTGTCCCGTGGTGGATCTCGATTGCGCATCCCGCGATACGTTGCAGGGGCTGTAGGTCGGCATTCTCCGTTCACTTCGCGGTTCGCGATGACAACTGGCTGTCGTGACAATTTTTTTGGCGTACGTTAGAGTGACGTCGGGTGAGCAAGGATGTGTTTCAAGGCATGGGCCGCGACGACGTTTTCCCTCGGTTTTCCCTTCGTTGGAATGCGTTGCATGAGCCGAGGCCGAGGAGGTCGCCCTGTATGTTTGGCTGTAAAACATGTTGTTTCTCGGAAGTGTTTACGATGGGCTGTGGACATGCTCTCTTGAGCTTGAAAATACACCATTGACAACAATATCAATCTGCACTCTGCTGCGACCACTTCGTCCGGTGAGTATGTGGTCTGTTCGTCGTATTGAGCGCGTCGCGTCATATTAGGCACCGCCCGCGATGATTAGCGCCCAGTCGCTTGCAGTGCGGCCTTTGAAGAAGCACTGCCATTTTAGCGCCCACTGTGCTTCGTGTTGCACGCGTTGCTTGCTGTCCTCTCCCTCTTCGCTGTCTACCATGGGATGCTGCGGTGAACCGGCTCTAAACAACGACCAATACACCAACCGACCTCAGCCCGGTCCCGGTGGTATCGTTCAACAACAGCCAACGGCCCAGCCGACAGCGCAAATTTACGAGAAACCCGCGCTGCTCTCCTCACCCGGCGCCGGCCCTTCTCCCCCTCCCCCCAGCTTTCACGCCAACCACCAGGCGATTCAGAGTAGACCCGGCTCTCAGTGGGGCCGTGCGCCCTCGGCGTCACCGCCCCCAGTTAGCATCCACCAAAGCTTCCTGCCCTCGCCTTACGACGTTTCGAGCGTCATGAATACCCATGTGTCGACCCCGTTATACCAACCCCGTCCCATGCACGTACCGCCCCGACAGGCGACGACCTCTCCGTCTATCGCGCCCTCTATCACGCACACCATCACTGCGAGTGGGCACGGTGCGCCCGCTCTGGACGAGGGCCGCATGTCCATCTCCATCGACTTTGGTACGTTTTTTCAACCTAGGCACGCCCGCCTGCTGACGCGTGCCTTGCTAGGAACGACTTTTTCCGGCGTGGTACGTAGGCAAGCGCCCGGCTAGAGTGATTGACTAACCAGAATCGTAAAACAGGCCTATGCATCCTCGCGCATCGCGTCTGGTGTCATTCAGCAGATCCTGCATTGGCCCGGCTCGTTTGAGACGTTTCGCAAAGTGCCGACGTGTCTCTTGTACGACGAACATGGACAAGTCTTGGCATGGGGACTCGAAGCAAAGAACGCGAGTCCTATGCCAGGGACGCTTCGATGTGAATGGTATGCTTGTCTGCTTATCCGTGTCGTTCGCGCCGTCACGTTTTGTTCAGGTTCAAACTGTTTCTCGAACCGCGCGCGTTGCGCGACGAGAGCGCCATCGACCCGCGATTACCGCAAATTCCGGTGAGTCGCGTACATGTACGCTGTCGGATCAAGGGAAGCTCAAATGCCTGTGACAGCCCGGCAAAACGGCCATGAACCTGATTGTCGACTTTCTGACCTGTCTGTGGGAGTACGCCAAGGAAGAGATCACCCGAGAGATAGGGGCGGTCGCAGACCTGAGTGGGCACCCTTGATTCTATTCTCAGGGTGGGTGTATCACTGACGGCTTATAGATGCCGCGGATGTCGTGGTAACCTGTCCTGCGGCGTGGGACGCCAAAGGGTGCGATCTCATGCGAGCGGCTGCGATCGAGGCCGGGTTGGTCCAATCCGCGCGTGCTGGGGATATTCATTGGCGTGATCGCCTTCGCATCATCACGTAGGTCCACGTTTTCCCGTCACAGTCCAGGACGTGCCGTGACATCTATCTTTAGCGAACCCGAGGCTGCTGCAGTGCATTGCGCACGCTTGACGGACCTCCATAAACTCCGTCCAAGCCAGAACTTTATGATTTGTGATGCGGGAGGCGGTACGGTCGTACGTATCCTTTTTGTCCATTCGTGTCGTTCTGTGGGTGACTGGTGGCCGAAAAGGACCTGGCGTGCTACAAGATCACCGGTCATGTGGGCCAAAATGGGAACCTCGAAATCGCAGAAATGTGTGCACGGTCGGGGGCCAATTGTGGCTCACTGTTTCTTGATCTTCGATTCCGGGAGCTCGTCAAAACGCTATTGGTTGATCACCCCGCGCACCTCGATGCGGCGAGTTTGGCGTATTTCATGCATGCGTTTAGTCAGACGGACAAGCTCGCCTTTAGAGGTGAAATTGATGACGGTAGGGGTTCGCTGCGTGGAAACGTCTCATCTAAATGAAACCCGCCAGAAACCTATTTTCATTTTACGTGTTTCAACGTGCAGGATCCCCATGACCCTTCTGTTGGGCTGATTAATGGTGAACTTGCGATGCCCGGAATTCTGATTCGGCGGGAAGTCTTTGACCCTGTTGTCAATCAAGTAGGCGACCGTGTGGCGTCTTGATCCAGAATGGCTTGGCTCAGCTTTATTTAGGTACTGGAGATGATCGAAGAACAGTCGGGCAAGATCGAGCAACGGATTGATGCACTGCTTCTCGTGGGAGGTTTCGCTGGAAGCGAGTACCTGTTTGGAAAAGTGGAGGCGAGTCGTGGCGCCATGGGGTGACACAACGATCAGCTGAACGTTATGTTTGTGTCTAGGCCAAGTTCTCTGGCAAGATCAAAGTGATCGCACGGCCATCCGATGCTGATACGGCCACCGTCCGAGGTGCGGCGCAGTACGGACTTTCGCGCAAGACGATCGTGTCGACGGTGATCGTGCCTCGCGCGTACATTATGAAGGTGAGCGTGGTCGCGTTGCGTACGTGGGGGGCGCGCTGAGCGTCGTAGGTCAAACTTCCAGCGGAGCCAGAGGATTGGCTCAAGCGGCCCGCGTATATCAAAGAGAACAGCGCGAGCGTGCCTATTTGCGAAAACCGGTAAGAAGTCTTGAGGTTTCATGTAGGCGACCAGAATGGAGACCGAGCGATTAGGCTGCAATATCTGGTGATGAAGGGTGCAATCCTGCGAAAAGGGTAAGAATGTAACGTCGATTTTTCCCCATGTGACGGCTGATCGGATCGCGTGAGTAGACAGCGCGTGATAACCAAGTTCTGGTAGGGGCTTTGGATATGGTATCAAGTGTGATTATCAGGCTAAACGATGCGCCGCAGCAAATTTTCACACAGCAGGCAAGGTATGGAAGACCACAAGGGTGCAATTCATTATTGCTGAGATTGTTTTTACAGATTGCAATTTTGTGGCTGTCCTATACACGTCGGAGTCGGACAAACTGATGCGATATACGGATGAGGCAAGAGGTGTGCACGTTACGGGAATATCAAGTGACGTTTTATGCCATAGGGTGAAACAACGGAGCTATGCAAGTGGACGGTGGATCTGAGCTCGTTACCCACGTTCCAGCAAAATGCGAATATTCCACAACCGAACGGGTTCTACACAGGTACGGGTGGTTTTTTCTTCCGTGGAGAGCGGGGATAACAATGGTGACGCGTGGCGTAGAATTTGAGCTTGGGCTGGAGATGGACAGTGCGGAGGTGCGGGGCGTTCTATTTTACAAGGGACAAGAGTGGAGTCGTGTCGTGTTTGATTTCTTGAATTGAATTTCGTATTTGCTGTGTCAAGATTGGTGGATCTCGTGCGTCGTCGGTCTGACCAGTTGTTAGGGATCCGTTGATGGACGGGCCTGGTGCCTTGGCTCAGTCCGGCGTCGGACCGTTCCATCGGCCAAGTCCGAGTGTGGAGATCCACTCATCCACACTCGACCACTCTTAAATATCCCGTCGATATGCGATCCCTTGGCTCAACCCCATGTCCCTCCCCGACACACGCTTCGTAAACTGGGGCCGCACATTCGCCTGCGCCCCCCTCTCCATGTTCGAGCCCGACAACGTGAACGACTGTCAGCGCATTCTCGACCTCGCCCATCACCAGCGCAAGGTCGTCCGTGCCGTCGGCGTGGGCCACTCCCCCAGCGATCTCGCTTGCACCTCCGGATACATGCTCCGCACCACAAAGCTCAACCGTCTCTTGGAGGTACGCCGATCTCGAACGTGTCAAACAACCCACCCACCAAACACCCCCCGTAGGTCAACGTCGAGAAACGCTACGTCGTCGCAGAGGCCGGCATCACCCTCGACGCCCTCCATGTCGAGCTCGCCAAACACGGTCTTGCCATGACCAACGTCGGCTCCATCTCCGACCAGACTCTCGGCGGCATCATCACCACCGCGACGCACGGCACTGGCATCAATTATGGCGTTATCTCCACCCACGTCATCGCCCTGTCTCTCTTGTTGGCCGATGGAGCCCGCGTGTCGTGTTCCCGCCAGGAGAGACCCGAGCTCTTCATCGCCTCGATATGCGGGCTGGGTAGCACCGGCCTTATCATGTCTGTCACGTTGCAGGTCGAGCCTGCGTTTCGACTCAGGGAAACTCAGCAGTCGATCACGTTTCATCAGTGCGTCCGAAATATCGATGCCCTGGTCAGGGCTGCGCAACATGTTCGAATATGGTGGTTTCCAGCCGCAGATGCCATGCGGGTCAGCTCTGCCGATCGGACTCTAGAGGTAAGTTTTCGTTTTGTAGACGCTCTCCCCCTTATTTATCATACCGCCCGTCCCCTCGGATCTGTCTCCAGCCAAAGCGGGTAGTGGCAAGCTGGCTCTGGCATTCCTTTTTCGGTTTCCACGTGCTTCAGTTGCTCCTTTTTTTGGGTCGCTACTTGCTCTCCCTGAACATCTTCACGACGCGGTTTGCGGCATGGCTTGTCAAGGATGATGTCGTCACCGTAGATGACAGCTACCGGATATTCAATCTGGAGGTCAGAGTGAGTCCCCTCGTCGCCTTCCGGTGACCAACATGCACTGAATATAAAAGTACCCCCAACACACGACAGAGTGGGCGATCCCGTACGCCAACACGCAGCGCTGTTTGCAAGACCTCCATGCGTGGCTAGCTCAAGAATTCGCCGACCCCAACGGATTACGACCACATTTTCCGATCGAGATCCGGTTCTCGGACAGCGACGACATCTGGCTTAGTCCAAGCAATGGTCAACAGACCTGCTGGATCGGCATCGTCCAGTACAAGTGAGGGCAGTCCTGTCGTCATCCGTGCGTCATGTGTCTGACCTGAGCCAGACCGTATGGCCTCGAGGTACCCTTTCGCGAGCTGTTTGAGCGGTTCGAAGCCATCCTCCTTCGCCACGGAGGTCGTCCCCATTGGGCGAAAGCACACCCCCTCCGACCGGACACGCTTCGCACTCTATATCCCCGTTTCGACGACTTTGTTCGCGTGCTGAAGGACGTTGACCCACACGGCATGTTCCGTAATGAATACGTCCAACGCCACATTTTTGGCAAGACGGGCCCCGAGGTTGGTGGAGAGGTGTTTAGGTGCGATGGACGATGAACAGCATTATTTCGTTATTTATGTTTATGGGCCGATTCGTAGCGGTACACTCTTCTTATAGTCGATTTACTACACTCATAACCCTAGCTGCTGTTTAATGGATTCTCTCACCCGTCGCTCGTATTCCTAGACGCGTCGATGAGATCGGTGTCGAATGTGGATAGAAATCACTGCGCACCGGTTTGTTATCGCGATAGAGCTTGCAACAGTCAATGTTGGCGCCACTTTCCAGGTTCGGTTCTGCCAAAAGCGAGGTGAGGACCCATGGGAATAACAGATCGTGGGGTGGGTGATCGAGAGTGTGGGGCATAACGTACCGGCAAGCATGGAGATGACGCTCAAAAGAACCTTTTCGACGCTCTGGACTGGACTCCAACGTTCCGACGCCTGTTCGTACATGGTCGGATCGTCGCCTGGGGTGTGCAGGATTGATATGCAGACGGTACCGTCCGGGTAAACTACAACAAAACGTGATGATGGCCCAGGGTGGACGAGGGAAATGTGGCGTACTGTTGGGATGGAAGAGGGGTGGATCGAATTTCATCTTGAACGGGGAGAGGGGGTAATCAGAGGGCTGGAGATGTTCCGAGGGTCAACGGGTCTCGTAAAAAGGGTGTGTTGTAGGGGCGTACAAACGTGAGCTTGGCGACAAAGACGCCACCGTCCTAAGAGATGGAGAAATGATGCCACGGTGGGCGCTTCGAGATGAGATGTCAATGATGGTCGGTCGTGAAACGGGACGCACAAAGGGCGTGTCTTTGGGACCGCATATCAGGGCCTCCCAGGTGAAAAAGTCGGATTCCGAGGTGGGTCCTGCATTTCTGGGGTGCGTTTTTGGGATGCGGGGGTGTAATGGTGGGGACACACCTGCAGTGAACATGCCATCGGGGGAACCTAGCAGCTGTTGTGGTTACAAAGTGGTAATGCCGAGGACGACCTTACCTCCAGCGGTGAGTTGCTTGTACTCTGTCATCAACCGCCGTAGCGCAGTCGAGTTGTTCCCGGCACCCCTCGCGCTCATTTGGCCAAGGGTGAAGACAGAAAACGTAGCACGGAAAACTCCGGTACTGTCCACACGGCGTTTGGTAAGACCGTGGAACCCACTCCAGATCTGAATCTCGTTCCAGCCCACCCCCTTGATGTCGAACGCGACATGGCCGGACCGGACATACACGGCTATTCAACATTTTTCGTCTCCAGACATCCCTTTCTCACCCCACACAACGTCGGGACATCATCTTCGCATTCGTTGCGATGCCACGCTAGAACATGACGAGAAGAACAGAAATCACTGCCTCGTCCACCTATCTTATCCCGGTGATAAGACGACGTACAGCCCCAACGACGCCAGACGGTTAGTATTCAAAGCTCGACATGAGAGCGGGACATTTAGTCAGCGCGTCCGAGGCCTGATCGAAATAAACCCGGCGTCGGGGTTCACCCTTGGGCGCTCTTTGCTGCGGTGAAAGAGCGACACGCCACCCCATGACCCGGCCGATCCTAATCGGGTGTCTTGGGTGTATATCTTTGGGGTAGCCACAGCTTGGTTGTCGAGTGATCGATACATCATAATGGAAGAAGACGATATCGGTCATGTTCCTGGTCCGACGCACGGTTGACATGGAATTCCGTGGAAGAGGTTGGCTCGAGTTGGCTCGACGGTCAGCAAATACAAGTCATCATGCGTCATCTAGAACCAGCCGTGGTACAATGTTCATGGCCATCAACTGCAACGCCCCTCGTTTTTAGCAAATAAACATGCATCCAAATTGGGGCATGACCCACCTCTTGGAACAGCAGTTTGGCGGCATATGGAATCGTCAGCGTCGCCATCTTTTTCGAACTCTTGCAGTATGAACACCACCCGTGGTAACCCATCAAGCCACATTCTTGACATGCGTTCACTTCGAACTTGTCGGATGATATCATGAGGCGCTCTAGCAACAGCTGGGTTGCACCGTAGCCGATTAGGCAGTCTCGTTCCATCTCTCCGAGGCGCAGTCCTCCCTCGCGGGACCGACCTTCGGTTGGCTGTCGCGTCAGCGTCGCACGTGGGCCTCTGTACAGGGCCGTGGATAAGCAAAATAGAGGCACGGTTATTCTTAGGGATCAAGCGGACCTTGCGCGAGCGTGCATCTTGTCTATAACCATGTGTTCTGTTGCCAATGTGACAAGTCAATGATCAGTGGCGCAACTGGTAACATTGTTCTCACTCAGTTTCTGTAAAGGACAATGACGTGTGAGCGCTATTCGAGTGGACAAAAGGCGGTCGGAAACATGTACCTGATAATAGATGGGCCCAAAGTAGACGTAGGCTTCCAATGGTTCACCGGTGATGCCACTTGTCAGCATGTCCTTGCCAGCATAATTGAAGCCGTGCTCGATCAGAATCCGAGACATGTCTTCTACCTAAAGGGGGTTACCGTTGAGCTGGACCAACGAGAAAAATCCGATAAGTACGACGTACCTTGGACCCGCCAAAGGCAGTTCCATATTGGAGCTTGCCGCACAAAACACCCGCCTGAAAATCAGGGGTGAGTGTATTGTCACGGGAGAAGGCGAGAGCAATATTACCTTGCTTGCCAAAAGCTCGATCATCTTCCCGACGGTCATCCGCGAGGGGAACCCATGAGGATTCATAATAGTGTCTAGAACAATGGCGTCAGTCCCATAACCGAGGTGGTCAAAAGATTTCCTACCAGGGCTGATTCCCTGGTCATTGAAGGGCATATCCTCCTGATTCACGATCAATCCACACACCCCCTTTTGACCATGCCGAGAAGAAAACTTGTCCCCTAACTCTGGCCTCCGTGTCTGGCGGATCAAGACCTTGATCAAGGTCTGGTCGTTTTCGGTGTCACTGATCATCACTTTGTCAATGTACCCGGCCAACGGTGATTTATAAGTCATCGGGGTATTTTTGTAAGGAACCGTGGCAGCTTGACCGGTAAACGTGTTGTCGTTGGCGTTTGTTGGCGTCTGCTTATTCACGTAGACATCCCCCGGGTCAACTCTTTCCCCGACACCGGCGAGACCGTCCAACTGGATGATATCATACTTTTTTTGACTCGTGCCATTCTCGTCCAGCGGTGCATCGGCGAGCCGGTCGAATCTAAGAACGGATCCAGAAATCGGAAAATGCCTTGCCCCAAGAGGAAAACAAACTTACGTGCCATTGGGATATTTTCGGATGAGGGTCGCATTCTTGCGCAATACTTGACATCGTCCGTAGCCACGGTCCAGACTAGCCTAGAGCAGGTCATGTGAGCATTCAGATCAAGGAACGAGAAGCGTGACCGACTTTATTAAGGATCAGCGCATCTTCGATGTCGTACCCAGAGTAGCTCATGACAGCCACTGTTGCATTTTGACCGGCGGGTAGACGATCGTAGCCAATCAATTCGATCGTCTTGGTCTTGACCATCGGTTGTTGAGGGTAAACGGATAGATAGAGAAGCGTGTCGATCCGATGAAACTGATTGTAGCCAATTGCGCCAATCGCTTGCTTACCCATGGCACATTGGTACGTATTTCGCGGGGACTGATTGTGGTGGGGGTATGGAATAAGGCCGGCAACGGCGCCCAGGATGGTGAAGGGTTCAATTTCTAGATGCGTCGTTGCAGGAACGATGTCCGATTCGTACAGGGCAATGTACGAGTCGTTCTCCTCGTTGACATCGAGGTACTCCACAAGGCCACGCCGTAAAAAGTCGTCAAACGACATCCCCCCGGCTTTCAATTGCTGGCCATCCAAGTCACGTCAACAATCACTACACCCATCACGAAAATTGGACACTGACGGTGATATGTTCCGATGTGACCTTGGGCACCCCGTTTTCAACAATGATCGTCGGCCGACATATCCGCCCTCCATCGCTCGCGATGTGAACGGCGCGGTGATGATGATTTACATAGACACCGACAAACTCACTAACACGGCCTGCCCTACGCAGCCTTCGGAAGTTGGAAACAAACCGGGCGGGAGATCGCGTTAAACCGACGATTGTTCCATTTACGTTAACGACGAAGGTATGAGGACCGTATATCTCCGTGCCGGTAGCCAGCCTGATGTCTTTATAACATTATTAATAAGTTTTTAGGTTGAGAAGACGATTGGGGCGCAAACCTTCCACTCCGAGCATAAAGGCTAATCGGATAATAGGTTCTTCTTCCACGTCCGTGGTGATGTGTGTCATGAGCGCGAGATTTTTTACGAGACCGCAGGCTTCGCCTTCCGGGGTATCGCTGGGACAAAGCATACCCCATTGGCTCGGCTGCAAGGCACGTGGTCCGCTGACCTTCCGAGTCTTCTCAAATTGAGAGGAGATACGGGTCATCATTCCGAGAGCAGATATGAAACTCAGCCGGCTGAGAACATGGGTTACGCCAGCTCTTTCCATCTTGAACCGTTTCAGAGACCAGTTTCCGGTAGAAATCGCGCGTACGAGACCCGAGGTAATGTGGTCACCCTGAAACTGCATTGTATTGAATGCGTCAAACTCGTTCGTCCGTGAAGGCTTTTTCAGGACCTTGTCAATTGCGGATTTCAGATTGGCATTGAAGGTCTTGAATAGATCCTCAAAGAGCAACGCCAACAGCTGACCAGCGCTTAAAGAGGAATCTGCGTGAGTATCGGAACAAGCATTTTGGGCACCACGTACAGCTCCAGACGTTTGTTGCCGACATAGTCACGATCGTCAACCATCTTTTCGTCGTCCATGGCCATGAGAACGCGCCGAGTCATGGTCGCGACGAAGATAGCCTTTGACCGAAAATCTAGTCCAGCAACCGGCACATGGGCCAACACGATCGTCGCAAGAGCTTCGAGTGCCTCTTCCCATGCTGGTCTTCGTGGACCCACCACCTTGCGATTAACCTTCACCCTTGATCCAATCCATTCCAGAGCCTGATGACGAGTGAATACACCCATCTTGGCAGCTTCTTCTAAATTTGCAGCAAAGGCAGACTTGTAGGCGTCCGTAGTTCCAGCAGTGAGCAAAAGAATCTCCTTGTCCGATTGAATTCCAAGAGCCTTCAGAGCGATGACAATCGGAACGTCCTCGTGAATCGAGTTGTGACGAAGGTATATCTTGCCCTTTTTAGTAGCTACATAGGTTTTGGACTTGAGACCGCCGTGTGTCGAACTAGATGAACACGGTTGCTGTGAGGGAGGATCCTGCAGGAGATGACGCGTCGATGCTCACGAGGTGCAGGAAGCCTGGACGATGCCCTTGATGTCCGTTTCGACGATGATCCGGTTCTTGCTCAACTGCTCCTGGACGAGGATGACCTTTTCCGTGCCTTTGACGACAAAGTAACCACCGGGATCGAGCGGACATTCGGACATGCGGGCGAGTTGTGCCTCGGAACGCCCGGTCAAGATGCACTTGTTACTTCGCAGCATGATGGGCAGACGACCAATGTTCACGTTTGGTCTCCTCACGACGTTTTTGCCGCGGGTATACTGAATCGTGACGAGGATAGGCGCACTATATGTTATGTCGCGTAGTCGACATTCGTGTGGGGTGATGCTCTTGTCAATAGCGTCTAGATCGGTGCGGTCGGGGAAGCCAACATGGATGTCGGTGTATTTGAGCCAGAACCTGGGATCGACGTCCGACGTGACCTTGTTGTTGGCTTTGACGATGTTCTTGATGTCGGTATCGACAAAGTAGTTGAACGAGTCGATGTGTTGTTTGACGAGACCTTTGACTTTGAGGAAAGCGGGCAACAGGAGCCATTTATCCTGTTACATTGGCCGTGAATGTACGCGCTGGCAAGAAACGGAACGAGCGTACCTCGACGTTTTTAATCGGATCTGCGAGACCCAACCCGCGCCAGTTTGTGCGGTTCAAATGCAGCCATTCTTCGTCCTCCGCGTCGATGTCCATCGAGCCGTTTGAGGGTCGGCTAACAAGTAACTTGAAGCTCGTGACCCCGAGCACCTCGTGACTAGTGCCCATGTCGGGACTCCGATTGACTTGCATTCAGACCTTCGACTTCTTTGCTAACACTGACTGGCAGCTTTTTAGGATATCAATGAATATCTCATGTGCCTTTGGTACAGTTTACGGAGACAACTGATACTTTGTTTACTTTCAAGTTAGCCTAATGCGGTTCGAACGGCAGCACGACTGCTCGTTGGATCGCTTAATAGTCGACTAGTTGCGTGTCTGCCCAATTCATCTGTCCTGGTCGTTTCTACGTGTGACTTTGACCAAACTCCACTGGCAGTGTTAGTATGTCACTATGCGTATTTCTTGAGAAGGAGACAGGGTTGATCGAACGCCACATAACGCTCTCACCATAGTATTTCCCTGCGGACTGGATCGACAAAGATTCCCTCGAATTGCATTCTTTAGCATACATCCCTTGGAGCTCATACTAGTAGAGCCTTCAGCATGACATCAGTCACCAGCACACCGACCTTTTCATTGGCATATCTCGAGGCCGTACGTGATGTTCAGTATCAAATGGGTGTGTTTTACTTATCCCCGCTACGTCCCTCCGAGACCACACGCTTATAGCACCGAACAGTGGCCGCGTTCAGCTTCTTGGTCTGGGATTCCGTCTTGACATTCAATGTAGAGGTGGAATGCATACGGCGGTAAGGTTAGTCAACTTGCAAATCCGTCGTCTGGAATCCGTGATTGGCAGAATGCGACGATGCATGTTCAAATGGCTCTACCTTTATTTTCGTTATTTCCTGCTTGCTGTGCAAGTGTAGGTCTGACAGTTAGTCTTCGACTCGCTCATTCAGGCGATTGAAATCATCGCAGATTTCACCTGGCTATCTCGCCGGTCTTGTCGTCAGGTCACACGCCGCACTTCCTGTGCATTATATGGTATCGATATGTAGTATTTATCCTGCAACTCTCAACTTCTATGATCCACGTTATTTCGGCCACCAGAGGTAAGCTCAAGAGATCACACAAAGTTTATCAATTCTGATTGGATTAGTTTTTGCTCTATTCAATCGAAGCCGCAAAGTGAGCGTTTCCCTCGGTGGCCTGATTCTCTTGGACTCGGGTTTGGCAGGTACACATATAGCCCAATGTCCCAAAGCGGAGTATTTGAGACTTGTATGCTTCCTCGCCCGCAGAAGGGCATTTCAGTGGCTCACACGTAAGCTTTCTATGGTTCCAGCACCTACTTGCATGTTGACGTGGTACCTCAGAGCCATTGTCATGATCGTTCACAGCACCCTCATCGGCTTAGTCTTCTTCAAGCATTTGCTCGGGTTTAGATTTGGAAGGACGCCTCTTCTATCATTTCTCATGAGAGATGCCGCAAGCTATTATGTTACTGTCTTCCGTGAGCCACCCGCAAACCGCCAACTAAGGCCAGCTGAATGCGAGTGTGAATGACACCTTTTAGTGTTATGTGGTATCGCTCTGACGATCTGTGGACTCGACGATCAGCGAGCTATTGTTGTTTTCTAGTACGTCGTACGTGTTGTTCGAAGCTACTGGAATATTGACGAGTCGACTAAAGCTGGTCGATATCTGTATTTTCAAGTATTGTGAGTAATGCTAACACATCTCAACTGTGTGCACGCTAGAACTCCACATAGGGTTGTCATCTCATTTTAAACATGGAATGCTTCGCCAGACGGTATTCCTCGGACGAAGTGATACAGTTTACGAGCCACATCACGGTGCAACGCTGTATTTCTACAATATGCGGACGACAATGGAAGAGGCTCATATAAGAATAGCCCTTGGCTTAACATCAAATTCAATGGCAGGGGGAAGGAAGTAATCTCTGGCTGGCACCATGGGAATCTCTTCGCACTCTCGCATTGCATAATGGTATGGCTCCCTCCAAACAAATATGTACTTCTCGGGATATGGTGGTAGGGTTAGTCGGGGTTAGTTGGCAGTTATCTGGGACTTTATCCCAAGTCGAGGGAAATTGAGTTTCTAATCTACACATATGACTCCGACGCATCGATCCAGTACGTGACGAGCTTCCTCAGACTGTGGGCAAGAGTGGAGCAGATATTGTTATGGACAGTACTTATTTCCGGTGTATGTATTCGACGGACGGCCACGGGCCACGTACGCACGGTTGGCTTCCTGCTACTGTAAATCCTACCACTTTCCGTGTAGCCTATACATCATGTGCCAATAACCTAGGCCATATGCCATTGCTCATAGAGTCTTTCAAGTTGGTAGATGCGTTGTCACTGCAGTGCCGAGTTGATCATTCAATGACCACAGTAATCGAAGAAGCACACAACTTTCCTTGTCCCACTGGTAGGCTAATAACACCAGGAACGGGGATCCTGCTACGCCTTACAACGTTCTCATCACGACAACCTGATCGATCCTCTGAATATTTGCTTGGTCAGTCAAGACTCCAGAACGAGACAAAAGACAATCCACAAATACGGACTGGACGTGCGTTGGGTCGCGCCCACAATTGAAGCATTGCGGCAGACGATGTCGATGAGTGGTGCCGATTCGTATACCAGGACACCTGGCAGAGTTGAGTACCAATCCCATCACAAGAAATGAGGGTCCCCTGATCTGCCGCTGTTCGATTGATCGGTGACTGTCCTTGGGACTCACGACCCGAAGCTAGGGCCACCTGTGTTGTAGATGTGGGTGAGGATACATCGTCGATAATTCAATCAACTCGCTGCAATGGAAGAGGGCATAGAGAGAGTATAGGTTGGATGGACAAAATCATACACGTACAAAATGCCTTAGAACGATTCGATTTGTGTGGTGGGGCAAAGTTCATACAAAATCTGCAAGCTCTCAAACGAGCATACAATGAACAAACAGGTCAGCCTGACAGATGTAGTCAGAGATGGTCTTTCCATCTGCCGCAACAGTTCCGAGGTTGCGTCAATATCCATGCAAGTCATAACGACAACACAGAACCTCTGATCTTGTTTCGGCGTATTAACTGGGTTTCAGTTTCAGACTCATATGATCACCATGCAACAAGACCATAGCCACTTGCTGGCCCTTTACGAAAATATTGGAGGGACAGGACCGGGTCAAGAGTCAGGACCGGTCTCCGACCACCGGCTACCACCGGCCACCATCGGCAACCGTCTGCGACCGATTGATCGTCGTTTTCCGTCCCCCAGATTACAATGGAAGAAAAAATGGCCACTGTCTGAAGTATCATTGACTAACCGACCAATCTGACGAGTTGAAGTTCACAGGAGAAACAAAGATCGTAATGTCCGGATGGTTAAACTTAAGTTCAGCAAGGATTCGCACGATCACGTTGAGAGATTGACTTGAGTTGGGGCTGCCCTCGTTCACCGCTCTCTCCTCGTCCACTTCCAATGTCGCGTTCGCCAGCACCACAGTCATCCAACTCTCTTCTTCTTCGCCGTCAGCTTACAGAACTCACTAAACGTCCCGTAGAGGGCTTTTCCGCAGGTACGGGCAATGTTCCTTCATGGTGTTGATCTCCAACGGATTCCTGACAGAATTATGGGAAAAGGACTCGTCGATGACAACAATCTGTATGAATGGGACGTCATGATCATAGGGTGTGTCATTTCTGTGGGATCCTGCTCCTTGACACCTTGCTGATCTCCTCAAAAGGCCTCCTGATACTCTCTAGTGAATACGTCTCCTGTCTCTAGACTTGTTCTTCCTGCTGATCCCCTTTCTTACCCAGCGAGGGTGGCTTCTTCAAAGCCCGATTGACCTTTCCACCCGAGTATCCTCTGTTGCCTCCTAAGATGAGGTTCCTTACTCCGATGTGGCACCCGAACAGTTGAGTCAGTTTTGAGACAGGAAGCGATCCAGTGTTGACATGTCGCATAGTCTACCCAGATGGCGTCGTCTGCATTTCGATCTTGGTAAGAATCGTGCAGGATCATTCAAACTGATCTTATCATCATGTGGCCAGCATGCACCTGGGGATGACCAGTATGGCTATGAGGATGCCGGTGAACGTTGGATGCCCGTTCATACGGTCGAGACCATCGTACGATCGTCCTCGAATTTACCATCGCAGAGGTTAATCCTTATGTACTACAGCTCATCAGTGTCATCTCTCTTTTATCTTCGGACACCCCCAACACGGACAGCCCAGCCAACGTCGATGCAGCCAAGGAAGTCCGCGAGGACATAGCTAGTATGTTTCCCTGCATACCCGAGATCACGACAACTCACGGATCGAGATAGGTTACAGGAAGAAGGTGCGACGGTTGGTGCGACGTTCTGCAGAAGAAGCGTTTTGATTCATCCTGTTGTCCTACTCGTGCTGTAGTGTATCTTTCCCATCCCAATAGTCGTGTATCTTGTTTTTTCGTGCCAAGTCTGCAACATGGTATTTCACGTGACCAAGTATAGGGTTTAGCGACTTGGCGTTGGAGTTCCTTTTGACATCCACCTCAACCATCCCGCCAGCCCGTTCTCCACCTCCACAGGAATCGAAACACAATGTCTGAACAAGCTGGCGAGGCAAGTTTGTTCAAGGTTTTCCGTAGATCTGACCATAACCAACATAAATGTAAATCTGCACGTATGTCAAACATCCGATCCACCTCTCCTACGTGACGCTATAGGCCGTGCCCGCAGCGCAAAAGGGCAGCTGGACATCTTTTCTGAAATCGTCGGTCAAAGGTCCTCTTCGTGGTCTAACAAGCTAAATCATGTATCCTCATAGCCTCTCTGGATTCACCGGGGATCTATCAGCCATGACAGCCCCGCCGTTCATCCTGTCACCCACATCGCTCACGGAATTTCCTGGTGTGTCTCCTTGCGTGGCATTGTGGTAGTTGACACTGATTTGCTCGTAGCCTATTGGTGTGAACGTCCAGAGTTGTTTGCACAGATCGCAGATGGCAAGACAGAGGAAGCTCGTGCGCTGGCTGTGCTGCGGTGGTTCATTGTAATGCTTGTTCCGTCTTCTTGCCCTTGTTGGAACTTATCTAGACGCTGTTTAGAGTACCCTCAAAGGCCAATATACCTCACGCAATGAATCAATGGGATCTGAGAAGAAGTAAGTCACGCCTAGTTACATGTCTGCTCAAGCCTAATCGTGGTCCAGGCCTTTGAACCCTGTACTCGGAGAGTGAGTGTACAGCAAAGGCTGAGGTGTGTTTGCTGACGATCCCAGGTTGTTCTACGGCTATTGGCCGGAGACGAAGGAACGAGGCGGCAAGACTACTCTAGTTGTCGAACAAGTCTCACACCACCCGCCTATTACTGCATATCACATTGCGAATGATGCAAAGGGCGTCGTGTTGAATGGCCACAATGCCCAAAAGACAAGTTTTAGCGGTCCGTAGCTGGCTGTGCTCCCTTTGCACTTGGACAGCAAGCTGACACGGAGCTAGGTGGTAGCATCATCGTTAAGCAGGTTGGTCATGCTATCCTGACGGTTGCCCTGCCATCTGGTGACAAGGAAGAGTATTTGATCACACTCCCACGTCTTCGTATCGATGGTCTTTGGTATGGCTCTCCATATATCGAGCTAGCCGACACAAGTCACATCCAGGGGTCGAATGGCTGGCAGTCCGTGGTACGGTCACTGTCCGTGTCGAGATTCACCCACGCTCATGATAATATGTTAGATTGAGTACAAGGGCAAGGGATACTTCTCTGGAACCTCACACTCGTTTAAAGCGATAGTTACGCATCCTGCACACTCTTCTGAGCGTGTTATTCAAGGAACGTGGCACACCACGTCGACAGACAAGTCGACTGGTGACACGTTTCACGATGTCACGACTCCGAAGGAGGAAGTTACTGTCACGCCAGCCGCAGAACAAGGTGAATGGGAGAGCAGGCGCTTGTGGTATGGTGTTGCCAAGGGTATCAGGGAAGGTGACTTTGAGACTGCCGCAAAGGAGAAGAGCAGGATTGAGGTCGGCTTTCATCACTCTCACTCAGAGGTGTGGTGACGATATCTGGTTTCAGAATGAACAAAGGCAAAGACGGCGAGATGAAGCTGCCGCTGGGACCACTTGGGCTCTGAAGCATTTCGAGCACGTCGACGATGACCCCACATGTAAGTGCGTTGACACTTTTAATTCGTCATGTCCGCCAACCGTCCTCAGATGAGCGTCTCGCGGCGGAGTTCTCTGGAAATCCAGCTACGGAGGACGCCTACGTTTATTTGAACAATGGTCCATTAGCGTAGAGCCACTCTATTGCTGTGCCATCTCAATCAGGATACTTCACGACTGCAGTACGCTCTTCAGTGTTAGATGCCTGCAGGCGACTTTTGCTTAGCCTCGCTGCCCCCTATTCCCCTGTATTCAACGAACAATATTTAATCTGTTCTTTCACTTTGCATCGAATTCCTGAAAGGCACGGACAACTACTCGTCATTAATGGTCTCATTGTATACTGCGTCCGCTCTTTCGATTCTACGACTACCTTTTCCAGTCCGCCAACGTGCGTTGGCATCCTCGACATGATCGAGCCTCTTTCGCAGGACTATGGGGACGTATTTGACTCCCCTTCTATATGTACCTCCGCCCAGGGGCACACCAAGCACTGGTGGCTCTTTGTTCGCTAGTAGTGGGATTGTCGACGTCGTTAGTCCTGTCGTACTGAATGGGAAGTAACGGGGAGGTGGTGGGTGATACCGAGCGGTAGCTTCTAGGAAATGTGCCTCGAGGGTAGTATGGATGAGTGAACGCTGGTGTACAGAATGCAGCTGATGATACAGGTCGCCCTTGGTCCTTGCACCCTCGTCCCCGTTATTCTCATCGCCAGTCTGCCACCGTACGTCCGAGTCTGCAAAGGCGCAATCCCAGAGCATGAGGGGCAGTGCGTCTGCCATTTGGTATTCTGGTTTTCGGTCGACGATGGGGAGGGGTGGGTCGGTGGGGGAGAGGGGACGTTCGGACCCGGTGACGTTTAACAGCGTGGGCACGATGGACGGGGACTCGAGGCCCGCACCGACGAGGAACAAGACGGCCATGATGTGCCGCACTTGGTGATAGAGAAACGCAGAGCCGACGAGGTCCAAGACATACACGGCGTTATCGCCTTGCCCCGAGACGAGGACAATGTCGGCTTTCATGATCCGACGACGAAAGTCGGTGATCTGCTTGGCTGGGTCTAGTTTGGACAGATTGCGAAAATCGTGTTCGCCGACGAGGGCGGTGGCGGCGTGTTGCATGATGGCGGTGTCGAGGTCGTGTGCGGTGAAAAAATATTTGTAGTGTCGGTGCTGGCAGTTGAATCGGGCAGAAAAGTCTGGGGATACGGGGGACCAGGCGAGGACGCGGATGGTGGGTGGGAGCACGCGGTTGAGGATGGACACATAGTGCAGCTCTTCGGTGCGCGGCGGTGGGGCAGACGAGTTTGAAGGAGGTTCGTCGACGAGGTCAAACGATGGCAAGTCTGAGGATACTTGGTCGACGTCTGGCGTTGCATCGAGCTCTGCGGAGGACGAACTTGCGAGGTTCGATGTTGGTACATCGGAATCGGGCTCCAGGGCTGGCTTCGTGTTGTTGACCGGAAGCGCGCTCCTCGCCCAGAGCGAGACGACTTGTCCGGCGGCACTCACGCCTACGTCGGTCCTTCCGCACCTCTCCCACCCACATCCGTCCAAACCAGCCTCCGCATCTACCAATCGCGCCTTTGCGAATGCTTGGAAGAGTACCTCCTCAACGGTCGGCAATGGGGTGGGGTCGATCTGATACGCCAGGCCATTATATTCCCATCCCGAATAGCAAAACTTGACCGCGATCTTGCGCACGGTATGATCTTTGAAATGGAACGGACGTCCACCGGCACCCGGGGAGACGCCGCGCTTCGCACGTTTGACGCGTAGCTCGAGCTCGGTGAGACGCGCGATGAGGTCTTGTTTTGACCAGGTTTCATAGTTGGGTGACATGACCGGTATGTGGCCCTTTGATGGCAGATGGTGATATCGAAAAGAAAATCCTCCGAACCTCATTAATTTGGCACCGAATCGAGTCCAACACTGACAACCGCCACCGTAGGCCCTGTTCCGACCACTTGACCAAGTTCTGAACTTGGCACTCAACTACTTACCGTAGTTGGTTAGACTGTGCTGTCCACCTGACTGGTAACGGTGAAAAAGAAATTAATTTTTTTCGTGCACACAGGCTCACGGTACCTCCACTTGGCAGGAACCGCATGTTGAACTTGCATGTCTACAATCGAACAGTTAGGCTGCAATTCATGCAACACTCTGTACATGATTCCCGAGTCAAAGTGTACCGGGGAGGATGCACGGGTACTAGAAATGGTAAAAAAATCATCAACCAAACCTTCAATTATGTTGTCAAAGATCGATTCATTCTACCGCGCCCACTGGCATGCAACCCAAGAGTGCGTTACAACTACTACTTCTAGTCTCAGTGGGTGACTAAACATTCATTTAACCCTGCGCTCATCAGCCGCAGTTACTCCCCTGAGAGTTTTCTACTACGATAGTAGTATACTTTGAGTTGCAAACTCGGGGTTAGATTATCTGATTATCTGATTGGCAGCAGGCTCCGCCATCACACATACTGTAGCCTTCTGTATGGATGCAACCGTAACGCGTAACGTTGGGGTGGTTGCGTTGCTAAAAATAACGCGTAACGGAGGGTTGGTTGCTAATTTTTGGGGTGTAATGTAGCTCGTGCCATTTCGTGCCATTTCGTTAGCAACGTAACGCATAACGGGCTGCTAACTCTGGAGTCAGGGGTAGCCGTAACGCACCCGAAGGCTACATACAGTAATTACGGCCAAACGCTGCCTCGTTAGTTTCCCATCGTACCTTCGTACACATTATTTTCGCCCACCATGAGCACAGCTCCATATCAATTAGTATGGGGTCCTGGCTTGATAGGTATGTAGGAGGCTCGAGAGCATTCATGGTCGAAGACTAACCACCTCTGCAGGTGTGACGGTTGGATCAGCGTATGTCTACTTGCCCAGTCACGATGAATTCAGACGTATCATTGACCGGACACTAGCTTGTATGGGATTGGAGTTGGTCAATTCGTCTTCTATGTGCGAGCGTTTCCACGCGACATGGTCCAATTGAAGATAATGGTGAGCTTTCCTGATAGCCCACAGGTTCTAGCACTCCCATTCAGACCATGTTCATTTGCAGGTGTTCATCGTCTTGTGCGTTCGCCCTTCCAAATTCCGCCATATGGCTGACATTGGACCAGCGTCCTCGACAACATCCAGACTTTCGCGGTGACATGGACCTACTATCACCTTTTGATCGAATGCAGGTTGAAGGACACTCCAGGGTGTGTGGTCTATATGCCCACGTGAGTCACTGGATGAAACGAAATTGTTTTTCGGAAGCTCATGTTGCAGCTCACGCTAGATTATTGATCGTACGTGGTTTATTTATCTAATTCGGGACGCACGTACTAAGTGAACAAATTATTTTAGGTCAGTATATTATTCGTGGTGAGTGGCAAGCGGCTTCACCAAGCTTTGGTAATTGACTCTTTTCCAGTACTGCATCACCTTCATAGTCCAAAGGTAGACCTATACGCTATCCGGATCGGACCGTTTTCTGATGCGTTGATAGCTTCTACACTCATCGAGTCTGGATAAGTAAGCAATCACGGGACTCCCGTTCATCCATGGTGACTTCTACCTTACAGTCAGCGGTCGGAATCGATATATCACATCCGCCGTGGTATGATCTTTAACCCAGATATACCTGTTGAGATTAGCTGAATTCAAAGCAATAGTTTGTATCTGCCCTTGCTCAACTGGGTAAGTGATCGAACAAAAAGTGATCGAATGAAAGCTCTGATCTACTTGACTCAATTCCAAACCAGTGCTTGGACTCTGTTCGTTTCTTCCCTCAGCTTCCTGGCTTAATTGATAGTCCTGACTGGCAACACTGCAGTGTGTACGGCAGGGCTGTGGGTGGCTATGTAGCATACCCGTTCTCCTCGTTGATCCTTTTTGCAGAATCCACACGCCGACATACCAAGTTCTATTCACCATCGAGGTACAGTGCTACAAGACTATAAGGGCTAGACTCACATACAGGTCATAGTATTCGCCATTGGCCGCAATAGCAAGCGCTCTTTGTGATGCCATCATCACGATTTCTATCATGTATTATCTGCGGCCAGCGAGGACAGGGGCAAATCGGTACTTTACTCCCCTTATTGCGCACGGCATCATACCCACCTCTCAACAGGAACAGGCGAGGTAACTACATCAGGAAACTCAACGCCATCTTTGTTCAGATGGGACTTCTCTCCTTGTAAGTCTCCGCTTGAATATCTTGGGTGTTGTGATGCAGTTCTTTCTTTTGGCATACAGCATCAATTCGTTAGCGGTGGCGGTCATGGTAAGCGCATTTCCAGGGAACACGTTCAATCGGAATTGATGTACTCTCCAAGTACTACATACAGGATAACGGAGTGGCCCAGTTTCTAACTGCTGGCCCGGGTATCATACTAAGCAAGAGTGAGCTTGCAGTCGCTGCCCACAATTCTCTTGCCAGACTAATGAGCGTCTATCCACAGCATACGTGAACTCCATGCTCAGCGTGTAAGTAGATCCGATCTAGGAGCATTGATACTGATGAGTATAACCAAAATTCTCAGGCTGAACGCGCGCAAGCCAATCCGGGAAGAACAAGAAGCTCAAGCCCAACGTACCATAGAGATTCCGACGATTTCCACTATTCGATGAAGAGATGTCATTTACAATTAAATTAACTTATTTGCACAGTATATCCTATATTGTTAGTGAAAGTCCTAAATGGCTAGGGTGATTGTCAAGTGGCTGGGAGGTTCGACTTGTCGACGGCATTTGTCGGCAATCAAAGTCCTACATGTCGAGATTTATGTTACAAGTCCTGGGCAACTTAGCTACCTTCTAATACTTCGGTTCATCAAATATTCTCCCTCCACTCTCGGACCGGTAACCCGACGGCGTGGTCTAACAATGATGGCATGTTTCCATCTAATCTCAGCGTGAGAGGCGTAACGATGTTGGAGTCGTGCTGTGGGTTTCCAAAGGAACGAGCTGTTGAAATAGTCACCAGGGCAATGAGCTAGAGGGCGCCATCATGCACCTACCTAAATCAAGAGGTCCGAGACTAATTTTGCTGGTGAGGAGGGGCTGGCCTGGGGGTGATTCCATTGCAATTTCCTTTCTTGCAAAGCGCTCCATGCTTAGTATCATGCGACAGCCCTAGATATGATCATGATGTCACATGTAAGTCACGGTGGACCTTTTCTCAAAACACCACAAATGGTCATACCGAGATACTCATGAAGGCAGTGCACCAACTGAATCACAGAAAAGAAGGCGATCAGGGATCAGCAACGCGCAATGAGACCAAACAGACAAAAAAAAACACGAACAAAAAAGCAGCAACTCCTCGTTCGTTCTGCAAGCCACATCCAATTACCACTGTTATAACCAGGACTGGGTCAAGGTTAGCACCGAGCCGACTGACCCAACTGGTGCTGGTGACGCCCACTTACAAACAATTGTACCATATACTGTACTCCCGTCGCGAACCACGAGTGATACAAGGGGGGTCCTGCCCCAACCTGCCCTAACAGCGATGAAGTACTTGACCAATGTCAAGGTGATAAGCATGCAGTGGACGGTGAACCCTAATATGCTAAGCGGACCCTCTGATTGACGAGAGCGCAACGGACAGCGGAGCTAGGACTCACGTTTGATACTTGGATTGCTTGGATGATTGTATTAGGAGGCACGTTCCGTGGAATTGGTTGGTTTGCCGCAAGGATAGTATTCTTACTGTCCCCGCGGTCTCCGCCAAGATCAACATCAACAGTAAGAAAGCTATCCTCCTGGATCGGTTATATAGAGCAAATACTGTAGGCTGTGTCTAGCCGAACTGTATCCTCCAACAGAGAAATCGTCTTCGACTTACCGCGAGACGCCAAAGTAAGCTCGAGCAAGGTTGCAAGAGTCTGTGAAAAAGCGAAGACATAGACGGGCCACATGTTACAGAGAGTTGGGGGGTTACTGCCATTTGCCAGTGCTTCGATCAAGAAGTTGTGCGTTCTACACTGAAATCAATGGCTCCGTGCAGTAAGGGACAACATTGGGATGCACTCACACATGTGCAAGTATTACAACATAGCGAAGAAAGAAGTAGACCCACTTGAAGGGGTTCTTGTTACGCATACTGCAAGAGACGAAAACACGGTGTTAGGAAGCTGACCTGGACGACCACCAGATTCATCACGCACGTCCAAATGTATTGAACCTCATCATCCAATGTCACAACAGAATTCCAGACCAAAAAAGCTAGGGACGCCACTGTCGGTAGGATTAGCACCGCGTGAAACATGATGTCATTAAAACATACCGCTGTGGTAGCGTACATGGCGAGCGGCAACTGCATACGCGTGAGATATTGCACAGTAGTCGATGCTACATGAAGACATCTTGCAAAAGTGGAATATCCGATCGTGACAGTCTGTCGTGACTATGGAAGGCTCAGCATGATGGTGCTACGTGTATAGCGCTGGTTCGATGTCAACTTGTAACACAGCTAATACCTGTTGGATCATTAGGGTCGGTCAATCCTGTCACATCAGTCCCACGTCAGCGCCACAGCCCGCCAGCAAAGCACGTTGTGCGCTGCCGTAAAGTCTCAAATATAATTAAGTACAACCTCTTGGATTGGTGCCAACGGGACCAGATCTCACCAGGGACTGCCATTAAGTATAGGGACTGTCACGTACTGATTCGTGCCAATTTTGCGATGGCCATTGGTGCGACAGTGAACGATTCAGACCCACGCTGGTGGTGCAATGGCTTTTCGTTATTTTGCATACATAGCCTTCGCTTCCATTCGATCTCAGGTGGCAGGGCATGCGAATTATGCTTGTGGTTTGAAACCTACTACAAATAGTCAGTCAGGAGTTTGTTGATGAGTGTTGAAAACACAGCGAATGACAAGCAAAGACAAATACTTTTTATGCGAGTAATCTGAACGTTGAGCCAATCTTGAATCAACCGTCAATTGAACAGCACAGATCTACTGGAATCTCGCGTCGCTGTCTCAAATGCCCACCTCTCCGCCCAGTCCACGTAAGTTTACACTTCACGATAGTATCTTTTGGCGCTCACGCCGTTGGCGGTTGTTCAGCGAGGTTGAAGAGCACCGATTTACCCAAAGATATAGGCACTCAGGCAGTAGAACCAGAACCGTTCCTTAGCGGACATCCTATCTTACCGGAGGACATGGGTGTGGACCTTTGTGGCGCGTCTAATTCAATTGCTTACGCCTTTACCCTCAGATATCACCGATCTGACACAGGCACAACTCTATGAAATGAATCAAGTAGGAATACTCGTTCAGTCACATCGGCTTCACTTGTAACTGCTCTCTATAGAGGTTCCTTGAGGAAAGCATGGAGTCGGAGCGTCCTCTGGTCTCGCCGCCTGAAGCCACCTCTGTTCTACGAGATGAATACTCCAATGCTCCCGATTTTCTGGCTCAGATAGCTACCTTGATCAATCGAGGGTACAGGATTATAATTCGTGCCAAAGGTTGGTGCTCCATCACCTTGTGCCATGATCATATCTCGATACACTTTTTAGGCGATGGTGATTGTTTCTATCGAGGTGACTCTATTCTATCTGTTGTGATCTTACTCTTGATGCATTTCAGTTTCTTAGCGTTGGCATTTGCCTACCTGGATCGCCTTATCAGGTCTCCAGGGCGTAATAAAGAAGATCGGTTAACCGCGACCACGGATATGCTCGCGAGAGCTGGTTTCGACGATTGTGTCTATGGGCAGCCTTATGAGATCCTCCAGAGCTTGGTTCAAAGTCGTGCGAACGCCAAGGAAGAACTTTGGCAATGTTTTATGGACCCAGCGAGTACGTTCACAATCGAGATGTGGTATCTACCTGTCTCACCCGTTCTCCTAGCATCCAACTACATCGTAATGTACATGCGTCTGCTGACTTCCGCCCAGATGCGCGTCGACGAACAATTTGCAGACTTTCTTTTCGATCCCGAGTCACAAATGGAAACCTCCGTCGACGATTTCTGCAGGCGATTTGTGGAGCCCCTTGGAAAAGAAGCAGGTGGGTGGGCGCACATGCTTTTCGCCGATGGACTACCGCATCTCGAAAAAGACCATGTCCAGGTGGCTGCCCTCGCTCAAGCGTTGCACGTTCATGTCAAGGTTGCTTACCTGGATGGACACGCTGCAGACGGTCAAGTCAACTTTGTCGATTTTTCGGAGAACGCGTCGGGCGGTGCTGAGCCACTCGTTTTACTATACCGGTGAGCGATTGTTGTGTCGGTTTCGATTGGCGTCGTTGATGATCCATTTGCCAGACCTGGTCACTATGATATCTTACAGAAGAACGCTTGAAAGAAGAACGATCGAGGTCCGGTGCGAAGGTTCATAAATATGCACGACATATTCCATGTAAGATATACATACCCGGAGTGTACTGGAGGATTGCGATGTCGATAACATACCATTGCTTCATGCCGTCACCGCCGGCGGGTGGAAGGGTGAATAGCCAACTATTGACAGGAAGGACGTTCCAATCCTCCAGAGTGTATTGAAATTGCCAGTGGTTGCAAGTTCCTACTATGCACACAGGTGAGCCTTGAGCCGCGTAGAATTAAATCAGTGACACGTTGCCCAAGTATGCCTGGTATCCCAATGCTAGTTGAACATGCGGGTTATTTACGTAACTTGAAAACCTCATGTCTAATACGCCCATTGCCGATGATACGAGTACCACTCTCTGCCACTGATGATGTTACTTGCCATTCGGAGGAGAGGCCTACCTTTCGCCGAGACGCGTATGGCCAGAATCCTCCAGGGGGACTTTGAGAGCACCGAAAGGGGAAAGCCTGGTAGTAACCCTACTACGCTTTCTCGATTGTCTAAGCGAGAACGGGAGAGAGCTGATGCTTCAAGTTCTGATGTTGATAGAGACTCAGGAGGACCGCACAAGCGCGCGTGGGCGTGACCAACAATGTTCGCCGATGGTATGTCCTCTGATAATGAAACGTTTACCAAGCTAGGGACTCACAGTGTATTCGTAGACTACTTTGCGGATGCTAATCACTTACTTTCGTTTGATATGCCTTCCTTTCCTCTGGCATTGGAGGACCATGATATCCTTGGTTATACCTTCGTTTTACTGAAATTGTACTGGATACCACAGCTTAACAATCTTTTTTCATGTGTAACCATTACATTTCAATAAGCGTGGTTGGTCCACTGAAGACCGTGACATACACTGCACAGCCAAGCCTTGCGGGCACAGGGTAGTTGCTCTTGCTAAACATCCTAACCCTAAGAATAATGTCGCGCGTGCTCATCGAGTTTACCAAGTATTTCTTCTTGCTCCTCAATAGACTTCCTCGCGCTGGGGGATAGTCAATACCTTTCCAGAGTGTCAACGCAACTAGAGGCAAGACTCACAAAGACTGGGCGAATACGGGCACATGCGACGGGTCCTTGATGTATTCCAGTTCGATCAAGGCCCTTTGACGAGACGCGAGCCTAAAGGCACATGCACACGTCCATGAATGATGCCTCAAGAAGACAGAATCACCGACTCACTGTTCCATCGGCGTAAGTGGCGCCTTGTGATGTTTGCGCTTCGGCGGCCACTCTATTTCCGGCGTCTTTGACCGTTTCGTCTTGGTCTCCCCTGCACCCTCAGATTTTCTTGCGGCGGCTTTGCGTCGCTTATGCTCCTGATACAAGATGAGCGTTCTGAATCAGCTTCGCCAAGCGATCTGTACCTTGAGCGCATTCCGCGATCGTTCCTCCTCGATCCGACTGGGAAGTAACACGTCATCGTTGCGGTGACTGTACTTCACGCCAATTGCACCCAACGCCTTTTGTATATCATTCTCCTCCGGAACATCGGGAGGGTCTGATGGAAACAACTCGTTAATGTTTCAAATGAATAGATAGACTATTCACTTACCATCGTCAAAGAGCAGAGCAGTCAGCCCTCGCAGATCTGCCTGTAAGAGATCTCAATCACCGGGAGTCAAATTCTGAGGACATTACATTTACCTCTTCCTTCCCGCCTTTTTGGTCTGCTTCCTGTACCCAGTCGTCCTTGGCCCTTGATCGTCGCCGCGATTTCCCTCCGAGATGCGCCAGTGCCCAGTCAAGTTCAATTATAGACGCCTTTTCGATCTGATGTCACATTTCTAAGTCCAGCTGTGATGGTTGTGAATCCATTCCCTCGAGCTTACCGCGAGTTTGGTAGCAAGGGTATCTTCGTGAAATTTGAATATGTTCTTTGCACCGAAAAGCTCGCCTTGTCTACTGGTATCTCCTTGTACTCCCGAGAAATACCTGACATCACAATTTTTGTCATATGTGATTGTCAATTATTTGGAAACAGACCCTACCTCGTTTGCACACTAGCTTGGTAACCGATAGCCATTTGCTGTTGCTTGTAAAGCTGCCGAGCATAGATTAATTCTTCAATCGAGCCTGCTCCCAAGAGTCGATAAACGTGGACGTCACGGGTCTGACCGAAACGGTAGGCCCTATCCATAGCTTGTAGGTCATGGGCGGGATCTAAGCGCAAATCCCGTGGTCAACGAGAGATTGTACCGAGTGAAGTGTACTCACTCCAGTTGGGGTCTGTACAACGTTGTTCTCGTCAAAAGTAGACCAGCGATTCGTTGGCACTTACCAAAGATGACCACCTTGTTGGCGCCAGTCAGATTCAGACCGGTCCCCCCAGCTAGGGTGGAGATCAGGAAGACGAAGATATCAGGATCTTCATGAAATCTATCAATCATCGGCATCCCTGTAAGAGACAAGGGAGTGAGTTCCTCCAATCCCAACCACGACGCTCTATTTCTTACTGTCGGGTTGATTTGTGGATCCGTCGAGTTTCAGAAAACCGTAACCTGTATAGACATGAGCGAACGGCACCTCGACTTTTCATGAATGATTTGGTCGCACCACGATTACTGAGATGGAAGTCCAACATGTCGAGCAACTTGACTGATTTTGTAAAGATGAGAACCTTGTTTGATCGGTCCTTTCTCCAATCCTTCAGCAGTGTTTCAAGAACCTGTGGATCAGCTCATTAATCGGGCACACCCACCGATGATATTCACTACTCACACTCCATTTGCCACATAAAGATGGCTGCATCATCGCTGTACCGAATTTCGGGATGGATTCCCCTGCAAATGCGAGCTCGGCGAGCTCGCGATGCCGGATGGTCTGTTGCGTACTGAGAATGCCAAACATAACTAGATATTTGGATTTCTCACCTGCTCTTCACTGTCGGTGGGGGCTAAGGTACTTGTCAGTAAAGTAGTCACTTAGCTGTGAAAAGCGTACATGGGAGGATCAGCGCCAAGTGGTTTGAGATCTTTATCAAAATTGACGTGAACTTCAGAACGTCTCCCTTTCCGAAAGGATGACAACAATCTTTTCGCCTTGGAGGAATGTCAACAAACGTGAACTAGCCTTCTTGGAAACAAACCAACTTTTTCTTTGACCCACAATCGCAGAATTCGTCTTTCCGGACGATGTTCTGGACTGGGTCCATTGCAAGGATGCGCTTGTATACTTTGATTTGTTGCGGAGTCAGAGGACAGAAAACGACCTCGTCAATCTTCGTTGGTAGCTATGCAATTTTCGTATGTCAGAGGATTCGGGATCAAAGGGTAACCGTTTACCTGATTCTTGATGATATCCTTGGTCCTGGAATACTTGTTAAAGGAACGAGGCGATACAGCGACAAATAGCTTACCTTCGTTTGAAGAAATTTGGCAGTAATTCGTTCTTGACAATCTTTGCAACATCCTACAGAGATTCAGCCACGCGCCCTTCGAATAATGGAAGATATCGCAACGAACCAACGCTTTCGTCCTCTCCTCTTCCGTCGCATTCGCCGATTGACCCACAGTCAACGGCTTGACAACGAATCCTTTCCATTGTTTCATCGACCCCAGCTGCCCAGGGTTCGTCCAATCAAGAATCGTCCACAACTCGTTGTAAGAATTTTGTATCGCTGTTCCTGTCAAGCCGAACCGCCTCGTACACGCAAATTGGTGGTACGCCCTGGTAATCTTGGACCGAGGGTTTTTGACACGGTGCGCTTCATCGACCATAATAACCGACCAGGGTAGTTCGTCAAGTAACGAGATATCCCTGCGCGCGAGGTCAAACGAAGTGAGTACTGCGATGATAATAGTGAGCGCTGGAAAGTCAAACTGAAAGCTTGCACCTACCCACGTCAAGACGTCCCATCTTAAAATCTGTCAGGACCCCTTCTCGGTGCGTCGGCGAACCAGTATAAGTACCAACTTCAAAATAGCCCCACTAATAGCTTGCGAGTTGGCTGAAGTTGCTCTCGCGGAAACCTGAGGGCACTCACCGTCTCAAACTCACGCTCCCAGTTGGCGACCACAGTGGACGGCGCAATGATCAAGCAAGTCGGCCATACGGCATTCGCGGGAGGAAGAGTTCGATTCCTTTTCCACTCTACACCATCTTGGAGCTTTGAGACATGATTTCGTCTCCGATCCACATCTCTCAGATCTCCGTGCTTCTTCATGATAGCTGAGAGGAATGATATAACCTGGATGGTCTTGCCTGTCGCACCATACCGCAACTAAGACGCGAGACGCTCCGATGTAGACGCAGTCAGCACTTACCCTACAATCAATGTAGTGCAAATGGCATCTCAGCGATAGAAGCAGAAGAAAGAAATTCGACATACAAGACCCATATCATCGCCGAGAAGTCCGCCTCGTCCTTCATTATACATGTCCCAGAAAAATCGAACACCCTCCCGTTGATATTCTCTCAAATAAGTGTTGATCGCAGCTGGTACCATGATACCCTTCTCGCGGTTTACGACAAAAGGACCGAGGTATTTTTGGCCATCGCGAAGCAGGAAGCCTGGTCTTGGACGCAATGCCTGTAGAATACGGATTCAATGGAAGGAAAGCGACGAAGTGCAGGGGGATGCAGACGGGATTGGCAATCATATCTTCTTCATCTTCAGATTCCGTATCGGAGTTTGATGGTATAAGGGAAACCACTTGTGCTGGAAGATGTCAAATTGATTGGTTGAATGGTGAACATTTAAAGCGACATACTAGTGGAGCGTGGGGTCTTCACGAGCTCATCCTCCTCTGATTCTGATTCGGTCTCGGAATCATCTACAGCGAATTGGCTCAAAGATAGAAGAACCCTTTACAGTTCATAACATACCCTCTACGGGAGGCGTCTGCTTGCGCTTTGACGGGGGCATGACTTGAGGAAAAGATGGTGACTTGCGTTTCAGTGTCTGTACAACCGGTTCGGCTTCCGACTCTGATTGCGTCTCAGAATCATCCACGATTGGGGTGACACCACTTGTATTAGGAGTTGCTTCTTTAGATTTCGAAAATACTGTCAATGTTCTAGAAACAGGTTCTTCTGTGTCGCTGTCGTTGATTGGGCCGACGTCCGACACCTCGTCGTCTACCTCTGGGCCATCTTCATCCTCAGAGGCAGAATGTAGACCGAGGTGATCGCCTGAATAAGTCAAGGTCATGCATCCACGCAAGATCGATGATACCGCATTTCCATACCGAAATACTTCAAGAGAGGATTTGTTTTTGGCTCTTCAGCGCGACGAGACGCGTTCCCTGCAGCGTACGAGACGTTTATATACCATCTACGCGTAAATATACACTCACCGGAACCTGTCGAGGGACGAGTTCCACCGAGGACATTGCTCCGTCTCGTCCGGGACTTGCGGGGCGGTGACGCGTCCGACGATTTGCGACCACGTTTCTGTTTCTGTTTCGTCTCGTAAACGAACGCACCGGCATTAAATTCTGGGTCGGAATCCGGTTCTACGTTATCTTAGGTCAACTGCTCGTAAAGTGTGTAAGATTTCTGTACCTAGGGGCGCAGGGATCGAATCCAAGTTCCCTACACAACAATATCGTCAATACAAGACGCAAAATGATGAGAGATGCGCAACTTTGTTGGTATGCAGACGCTCTCGCCTTCCCCTTTCCGTGAGACATCGCGTATTGAGGCAGAGTCATTGATTCGCGAATGCGCGTGACAAAGTCACATGACCCACTGCAGCACATTACGTCACACTAGCGAACGTGTGGTGATCGTACAGGATACAATCATTTTGAGCGCAGCAATATGGACAACATGTGGAACCAGGTGTACCAAGGACGACGATGGTGAGCAAGCACATGAGAGCACAAAAACATCGAAAAGAGCAAGCTACAATCGAAGAAACAAGTATACGGCGTTAAGGAAGGTTGGTAGGCACATGTCTCGCAGGGGGCGGAAGTTATTATACTTGGAACAGTGAAGGGGAAGGGAGAGAGCAAATCGAGATTAGGTGGCAAGGAAGGGCAAAGAAAAGACAGAGTCTTGGATATGCAGACGTGTTACATGCTTTCGACGGCTACTCGTCGTCGTCGTCGGCAGCCTCTTCACCACCACTCTCTTTGGAGGCCTTTGTCTGCTGAGGTCAGAGGTTAACAAGACCAAAGAGCGTGGAGGAAGTGGACTCACGCCAGCCAAAGATGCTTTCTCCTCCTCAGCTCGGACCTTATCCTTGGCCGCCATATCGATATAAGGCTGAAGAGAGTATTAGCATATATGCACGACAAGACACGAACGTGTATACCTTTTTCTCGTCATCATCTAGTTCCTTCCATTTGGCGCCGAGCAGTTTGCCGACCTCCCCTGTGAACAGACTTGAAATGGATGGATATCACACGGCAGTGGGACTCCACTGACCGAACCCAGCGTCAGGGTTCTCAGTCTTGATTCTTTCTCTCCAATCTTGGCTGAAGAACATGTAGGCAGAAAGGGCTCGCTTTGGCCCCCCCTTGGCCTTTGCCTTGGTGCCTTTGCTGGTTTTGGCTTCGGATTTCTCAGCAGCCTTGCGCTGTCAACGAGCGTGAGCGACAACGTACGAAAAACGGCAAAGGGGGGCATGGATTGAAGTAAAAGATGGCATATATGCGGCTATATATGTATGGTGGGCCAGGTGTGATGAACGAACCTTGGGTTTAGCTTCCTTGGGCATCTAGGAAAGAAAAAACGGATTAGTAAACGGTTCAACACGTCGTGGACACGCGAAAAAGTATGCAAGTGAAGTGGGGTGTTGTAGGACACGGTGCGTGCCGACGCGTCGGTGACCAAACAAACACGGCACCGGCGCGGGGGTGCCAGAGCACGACGACGACGACTGAGAACGATGAGGACAAAAAGGGTTGCCCGGCATCGCGAGGCATCGAGGAAGACGATCCAAGAGTAGATAAAATAGAAAGGAGGACCGACCTTTGTTGTATGCTACAGTGAGGTGTGGTAGGGGAGTGGTTGATTTAGGCGGTGGACCGCACAGTGCTATAAGGCAAGGTTGGCTGGGAGTGTTTGGCGGGTGGGAGCCTCTGTATAAGGGCACCCTCGCATTTCGCAACTGTGGGAATTTCGAGCACGGACTCGCTCACGTAAGCGCCGTTCAACAAGCTGTCAGCCGGACATCTCCGGCGCGTCGACGCGTTGGACCCTGCACGTCCCAACCAGCTTTCGGCCGGCCACTTCGGCCAAATCTCCGGGGATAACCACTTCTCTCTGGGGGGGTCTCCAAAGTGCCATTGACGTAGTATCCCAAATATAACCCTACTACATAGATATTGTCCCTGTGATCCCAATGTAATTATGAGCAGATCTACAGTATGAATAGATAGATGCGCGAAAGCAAGCTGTCTGCCTCTCTTAGTTGTGCAAAGAAACGTCCTGCTTTCAGAGCTTACCTCAGATAGAGTAGCAACGAAATACTAGCCCTCGGATTCAAAATCCACGTCGGGCAGACACAGCTGTCCCAGGCCCAAGTCAGGTAGTCGTGCCATTTTGACGAGCAGGCTGAGACCCTGGTCGCCAGCACCAGTGCCTGGGCTATTGAGGAGTTCCCAGGTGTAATCGTCTACCTCTTCTGCCACACGACCCCAAGTGGTCTTGATAGCACCGGGGTGGTTGAATGACGCCATGATGAAACAGAGTGGTGAACCTGTGGCATTCAATTGTCAACGAAACGTCCCGTAGCTGGGTGATCACCTACACAAGCCAGATATCTCCTGTTCACGAGCAAGATGCAGGGATCGAGGTTCAGGGAAGAACTTGGGAGTGTCCTGGACAAGGTCCGGAAGGACATCGCCCAAACTATACAAGCGTCGACACGAAGGACAGACACGACCCGTGGCCCTACTCTTGTTGTACCACAGGATCTGGATAGAGATTGGTATCGGTGAACCGACTTGAGCGATGAACGTACTATGGCAGCTTCCTCGGGTAAGACGGTGCGTAGCATTTGTAGGACCTCTTCTTGAGCAAACTCTGCACACAATTCATCCTCCAAGGCGGGAGGTTGAGCAAAGTAAGACGAGAGAAAGGCACGCGTATCGCGGACGCGAGGCCCGTTACCAGGATCGTATATGTTGGGAGTCGCGATGAAAAACCCGTCGTCATATGGGTGAGGAGAATCGCAAGGGGATTCGTGAGGATGTGGATCGTCGAGGGGGTCATCAAGGTCGTCAAGTTGCTGGGATGGCTCCGAGAGAGTTTGGGCGGGCTGTGAGACGTGTTGGAGCTTCTTGTCTCTCCGGGTGAGTTGCTTCTTCTTTCTTCTGTTGTTACATGGCCCGGGCATGATGAGGATGAACTTGTCACGCGTGACGGGTCGTGTGTGTGACATTGAGTTTGCGCGTGTTTGCATCGGCGACTTTAAAAATAGCCGTTCGTCCCTTGATCGAGTCTATGTGACTCGGATATAGAAAAAAGGTGATTGCAATCTATCCGGACAAGATTTCAGGTCTGTTGCGATACACCGCGACTGCTCGCCTTCTCTGGCGCTGTAAAGTATCTGTACATTCTCACTTCCACAACATGGCTAATACCATAGAACTCGCCCAGGCATGTCTCGCTCCATTTCTTCTCGTCAGACACTCATTTGCGTCCAGACAGGAAAGCGAGATCACCTGAGGTCCTTGGAAAAGAAATACCAGGCTCTATGGAAAGAGGAACGTCTCTTCGAGACCGCTGCTCCCTCTCAGGATGAGCTCCGTGGTCTCTCCCCAGAACAGATCAAGGAGAAATACCCAAAGTGGTTTGGAAACTTTCCCTACCCCTACATGAATGGCTCTTTGCATCTCGGCCATGCTTTCACTATCTCAAAAATCGAGTTTGCTGCTGGATACCAACGCATGCTCGGAAAGCGCGTCTTGTTCCCTCATGGCTTCCATGTAACTGGCATGCCCATCAAGGTTCGTCTACATCGCACCTGCATCAGTCGGATGGCCCACTCAGCTCTTGCCTCCATTAGGCAGCGTCGGACAAAATTATCCGTGAGATGGAGCTCTTCGGTGAAAACTTCGAGCGATACAATCCCGATGCGGAAGACGAGACTCCCAAGGTCATCCACAATGGCCCTGTGCAGACTACGCAGGTCGGAAAAGCAACCAAGGGGAAAATAGCTGCCAAATCCACAGGTCTGACCTACCAATTCCAAATCATGGAATCCATCGGCGTGCCCCGCGAACAAGTCAAAAAGTTCGCCGATCCTTATCATTGGCTGTCCTACTTTCCACCCATCTGCATAGTATGTTTCACATCGCAAATCGCTCCTCCTTTAACGCCTTATTTTACCCCAGGATGATAACAATGCTATGGGTAACCGGATTGACTGGCGTCGCTCTTTCCTGACCACCGATATCAACCCCTACTATGACTCCTTCGTCCGATGGCAGATGAACAAGCTCCACAAACTTGGTAAAATCAAGTTTGGCGAACGATATACTATCTACAGTCCCAAAGACGGCCAGCCTTGCATGGACCACGATCGATCTGATGGAGAAGGTGTTGGCCCCCAGGAATACGTCGCCATCAAAATGGAAGTGGTCGAATGGAGCCCTGCAGCCAAGGCAGCCGTCGAAGGTAAAGTTGGAGGAAGAACAGTGTACTTGGTTCCTGCCACTCTGCGCCCGGAGACGATGTACGCTCCGTCACGCTCACATCTCCAGACTTGTCTTCGCTAACGTTGTTCGGTTGTAGGTATGGTCAAACGAACTGTTTCGTCGGTCCATCCTTGAAGTACGGCGTGTTTGCCATCAACGACAAGGATGCCTTCCTCGTGTCATACCGCGCAGCACGAAATATGGCTTTCCAAGGCCTCTCTCCCGCACGCGGGGAGGTTGAGCAGTTGGTGGAGATCGATGGTGCAAGTATTGTTGGGACAAAAGTCAAGGCCCCATTTGCTGTCATCCCCGAAGTATACGTGCTACCGATGGAAAGCGTCAAAGCAACCAAGGCAAGACAACCTCGTTTGTTCCATCCTCACAATGACACTCAAAGGTACATGTACGACAGGGAACTGGCGTCGTCACCTCCGTACCCTCCGATTCACCAGACGATTACGCGACGACGGAAGAACTGCGTAAAAAGGCTGAATACTACAAAGTGGATCCCAAATGGCTGGACTTTACACCCGTGCCTGTCATCAAGACCGCCAAATACGGGGAGCTCACCGCCGTCGAAGTTTGCAAAGAACTGAAGATCCAATCACCCAAAGACGCCAAGGGACTCGCAGATGCAAAGGAGATAGCGTACAAAGAGGGCTTCTACGGCGGTACCATGATCATCGGTGACTTCAAAGGGGAATCGGTCCAGGAAGCCAAACCAAAAGTTCGCGCGCAGCTGATAGAAGGTGGATTGGCTGTCGCCTACGCGGAGCCAGAGAGCTTGGTCGTGTCACGTAGTGCAGACGAGTGTGTCGTTGCGTTGATGGATCAGTGGTACTTGGACTACGGTGAACCAACTTGGAGAGCACAGGCCGAGAAGTGTGTTGTTTCTTTGGACTTGCGTGTGTTTATGGCACTGACCATTTGCTTTAGACACTTGGCAAGGATGGACACCTGGACAGTGGAGACCCGTAATCTGTTCGAGGCGACCTTGGCCTGGCTGAGCCAGTGGGCCTGCGCGCGCACGTATGGCTTGGGATCAAAGATGCCCTGGGATCTCCAGTTCATGGTTGAAAGCTTGAGTGATTCGACGATCTACATGGCCTACTATACTGTTGCCCACTTGCTTCAAGGTAAGCCTCACATCACCCTAACAGTCTGAACTGATCTCATCCGCTCGATCGACATAGGCGGCGATATCACCGGACACACCGTCGGCCCTCTGGGCGTGACTGCTGAACACATGACCGACGAAGCTTGGGAATACATCTTCTGCAATGGTCCCTGGCCCAATCCGGAGCCCTTCCCGAGAGAGAAAGCCGACGCAATGAAGCACGAATTCAACTACTTTTATCCTTTTGACATACGTTCGTCCGGGAAGGACCTGGTACAAAACCACCTGACGTTCGCCCTCTACAACCACGTCGCCATCTTCCCCGAGGACAAGTGGCCTTTGGGCATCCGCACAAATGGACATTTGATGCTTAATGGCTCAAAGATGTCGAAGAGCAAGGGGAATTCTTTGACACTCCGTGAAGGTATCGAGAAGTTTGGTGCGGACGCCATGCGTTTGACCTTGGCCGATGCTGGTGACGGCGTCGAGGATGCCAACTTTGACGAAAAGACGGCCAACGCAAACATTCTGCGTTTGCACACATTGCTCGGATGGTGCGAGGTACGTACTCGGCTCTTTGCACGCGTCTGTGATTCGTTGACGAGAATACCTAGGACATGTTGAAAGACGATTCCAAATTGAGGACGGGCCCCCAATACTACCACGATCGCGTCTTTGAAGAAGAAATCATCGACCACATCAACATCACCAAGCACCACTACGACACGTACGTCTACCTTTCTCTTCGATCGTGTCCCGACCTCATCTTTCCGCTCTAGCACGTCCTTCAAGGACGCATTGAAGTATGGCTTCTACGAGTTCCAAAACATCCGCGATTGGTACCGCGAAGTCACCGCCGACGTCGGCATGCACGTCGACCTGGTCAAATACTGGATCCGCGCCTCGACGCTCCTCGTGACGCCCTTTGCCCCCCACTTTGCCGAACACGTCTGGCTCGCGTTCCTCCAAGAGCCCCAATCGATCCAGCTCGCGCGCTGGCCCGACCCAGGCCGTACAGCGGACCGCACCTTCATCGAAGCCGGCGCCTACATGCGCGACACGCTCAAGACGATCCGGGACGCGGAGACCACGCTGCTCAAGAAGCTCCAAAAGGGAAAAAAGGGCAAGCCGGACGGTCCGTCGTTTGACCCCAAGTCGCCCAAGAGCGTCCGGGTGTACGTGGCGACGCGGTTCCCGGAGTGGCAAGAGACCTGTGTGCGGGCGGTCAGGGAGGCGTATTCGGAGGCCGAGGATAGGGTGGACGATGTGCGCGTGAGGGCGATCTTGACGGAGAGCGGGTTGATCAAGGATAAACGCGCGATGCCGTTCGTGCAAGCGTTCAAGGTAACGTGGTCGATGTTTGGAGAGGCGATGGGGTGCTGACTTTGATGCACAGAAACGCATGCAGGACTTGGGTGCCAAGGCGGCTTTCAACCGGAGTCTGTTGTTCTCCGAGTCGGAAGTCCTAGCCGAGTTCTTGCCGTATCTGAAACGATCGCTGAACCTGGTTGATGCGGAGGTATTTTTGGTCAACGAGGCGCTGCAGAGAGACGAACCGGGATTCACGCCGACGATCATAGAGAGTTCGGAACCCGGTAGTCCTGCTTTCGAGTATCGCAACGTGTAGAGTGCATTGAACTTGCCCACTTCGCCACCGTATTTCTAGTAATCAGGCTGCAATAACCGTAGAATATGGAATTGGTAGCGATTGAGCATGCCCGACATGCTCCCACGATGATACAAATGAGAACCGAGCTGAGCAGACGACGTCGGCGGGCTTGAAAAGGGCATGCTAAATGCCATAAAAGCTCTTCGCCAGACACGGCGGGACGGACTGCGCGACGACGTCGGCGTAGGGAACGGCGAAGAGGACAGCGGTGGTCATCATGTCCACGACGAGTGCAAACGAGTATGTACATTACTGCTAGTGACCAACCATAGCGAGCCGATATCACTTCTTTCCCTTCCGAGTCAACGCGGCCGCCTCTATCCACCGTTTCGGAACCCCCCTCGACAGCAGGAACTCGGTCACCGCCTTGATCTGCTTCCCTTGTACCAGCACCTCTTGTCCCGACGCTTTTCCAGGCGCAGGCGACACTTCAAACCCACACGTCATTTGCGAGCACGCGAGGAGAGGTCACCAAATACATACCCGACGTTGCACACGCACATAACCGGCTGAGCTCGTCTGCCATCTCCTCTGCCTCGAGGAAAAACGGCTCGAATCCCGTGACCAGTGTACAGTCGACTCTGTAATAATCCATACCTCTCGGGATACTAGTAGCCCTAGGGGTACGGCTTTTCGGAGAGTATGGGTCACGACTGTGGCTGGAAGCACTGAAAATGAACTTTGGGAGATAGAAAATTGTATGTGTTTTCACAGAGTATGAGTTATAGGGGTTATTACAGAGTCGACTGTACTCGCCTTTTTGCCCTTTCGAACCTTGACCACGACCGAGATCGGTTTCAACTGTCCATTCCTATCAACAACACATGAGCCCCCTGCACGCGACCGCAAACGCGACGTACTTGAGTACTGCATCTTTTCCCTCCGCCTGCACTTCGTACCAGCTCTGCATCTTCTGTGATAGTCTCTGTACAATGTCTTGTTGCCTCAAGAACTTGACGCTCTCAGGGGCTCCGCCTTTTGCACACACCGTCGAGAGCACTTCGTCTGCTCCGACATTGACATACGACCGATCTCGTGGGGTCGTGAGTTGGCGCGCGTCGACATACTTGTTCACTGCCGACTTCAGTTCTGCATATGTATATAGCGCCGAGGAGCTGTGCTCAAGCGAGACAATCTCAGCACGTCTTCTTGGGGGTGAGATTAGAGAGCACTTACTCCAACCCTCCCTCGATGAAAAACTTGGCGGATCCACTCGCAACATGTGGCTTCCACAACTCTTTCACCTCCATTTCTACCTTGGAACTTTCCTCTCTTTTTCCTCTCTTCTCTTCCTTGATTTGTACGTCCCGAAGCGACGTATAGGGTCGATGTGCAACCACGTCAGGGTGGGTCGCCAACACACTCGTCACGAGCGGTTCCGGTTTCATGTCTTTCAGTGACAAAATCTGTTGCTTTTCCAGAAACTTGAAAAAAGCGAGAAGAGACTTGTAACTGGAGTGCTTGATGTCAATCTGCGGGTATGAAGACGATGCTTCGCTAGAAGACGGCTGTGATTGTTCATCAGACGATGACTTGCGAACGAATGCAGGCCGGAAGGGCAGAATGTATGACGAGTAGAAGGTGCTTGCCGGTATAGGAAAAGACGCAGATGTAAGGGAGGTAAGCGCGGTGTTGATGGCCTGGAGCACGGCAACACGTAAGATGTCGGAGACCTCTGCTGGGGTTTCAGTCGGGGCATAGCTTCGACCGGACAGATCTTACCTTCCTTGGAAAACGCCGGCTCGCTCGGAGCGGAGGTGGAGATTTGGGGGACATAAGCGGGCGCCAACGACTCAGCCGGAGGCAAAGCGTTGGATGCGGCGCCGTTCGTCCTGTTCGGATCGCCACTCGGTTCCGACTGTGGCGCGTCATCGTCTCCTCCTCCATCTTCCTTGAGCTCCATTTCACCTGGAGGATCAGCCTTGTTTCCCATATCGAATAGGTGGTCTTTCCAGGTATGCAACACGTGAACGGCCTTTCCCTTTGCACCTGTCTTCAACGTGTTCGAGTCCACTGCCAGTCGCCCGACTGCGAGTGGAGGCCCACACGTTGAGGAAGATCCAACCGTGCGCTGTACGATACTGACGAGCTGTTGCGGTAACACCGTTGGGCTGGATACCTGAACGATTGCGTGGGTAGACGACCAGCCACGTAAGGCTGGAAAGAGCACTAGGTAAATTGAACGTGTACTTACCACGAGATATCATGAGGTCGGCACCCCCCAGGAGGACGGGTATGACTGTCTCTGGTGTGGAGATCCTCGGGAGTAGGTCGAATTTCTTCCATAACGTGTAGACTGGGATGCACAGCGACGCAGAGCATCAGAGGGGGCTCAGTAAGACGCAATGTAAAAACGAGTGGTACCTGTAGGGATAAGATCATCTGCGCCCTTTCCGATGGTGAACCAGAGTGGATCGCCCTCGGACGACAGATAAACGACCTAGGCAGTGGATGGAAGAATGAGCGTCGGTGCGTCCGTTGCAATGTGAATGATGGGAATGCTCACTATGTATGTTGCGACCTTTTGGGACATGAGTCCATCTGGTACGAGCAGGTCGCCGAGTTCAGGAGATATGCCATACGCTTGTATGACGCGCTGCTTCAGCTTGCGCCGATCAGAGCTGCGAAGTGGCGCTGCGGATCGTCCAGCTGATTCCGCTGAGATGAACAAAGATATACCTGAAGTTTTGATATTCGACAGTGGTTTCTTGAACATCGTTGGCAGTACCTGGGCAACCGTATCACGATAAGGAGACAACGATATTTCCAGGAGAAACTGGCAAACATGTATAAATAAGTTGGGTAGACAATTAACAACCCATTGTAGGTCGTTCACTGCTTACGGCGCAGGAACACGAAACTAGTGCGAGTTCGAAAGGGGAAGGTGATAAGCCGAGAGATAAGAGGTGATGAGGTAAGCAATGAAAGATCGTAACGTTCGTCGGCCGTTGTCGTTGTTGCTGCACGGCGCAGCGCGGCGTTCGATTGAGGAAGTGAGAACAGGGGGAAAACTGTACTGATTCTTCTCGAGTAGCTATGGGACACTTTATATACGAGTTGGAGACAAAGAAGTAGATGTGGCTCAATGTACTAGTAAGATGATGTCAGTGGAGTAAGTATAAAGGATACGTGATATGAAGAGATGACAGAAGACACGAGGACGTGATGAAGTGAAGAGGTGAAGAGAGAAAGGGTATCGTAGTACTTAGCCGTCGGCGGTGAACATGCGCAGCGCGTTCCTTACACCATTATCAGTCGATTGGCTCAAGTGGGGATCACTGTAAGAGCTCCCTGTGCTTCGCTACACGCAGAGAAAATGATCACATTTGATAGACAGCCAACGCAAACATTCTACGTTTGCACACATTGCTCGAGGTACGTACTCGGCTCTTTGCACGCGTCTGTAATGGACAGGGTGGACGACGCGCGCCGTGAGGGCGATCTTGACGGAGAGTGGGTTGATCAAGGATAAACGCGCGATGCCGTTCGTGCAAGCGTTCAAGGTAACGTGGTTCATGTTTGGAGAGGCGATGGGGTGTTGACTTTGACACAGAAACGCATGCAGGACTTTGGCGCCAAGGCGGCTTTCAACCGGAGTCTGTTGTTCTCAGAGTCGCAAGTCCTGGCCGAGTTCTTGCGGTATCTGAAACGATCGCTGAACCTGGTCGATGCGGAGGTATTTTTGGTCGACGAGGCGCTGCAGAGAGACGAACCGGGATTCACGCCGACGATCATAGAGACTTCGGAACCTGGTAGTCCTGCTTTCGAGTATCGCAACGTATAGTGCATTGAGCTTGCCCACCGCGCTTTGCAACGGTATCTCTAAGTAGTAATCGTGTTGCATTACCCATGCACAACGTGCTCTGTCCAAATACGCATAAGATTAAATCATCGGCAACCGATCATCCGCTCCGGCCGACCCGACGTTGAGCTAATAATCTTCCTTGGGGAGTTCAAAGCCTGCGGCGTGTAGCAATGTCGCAAACTGAAAGTAACAGCTCGATGAGGAAGCCACATGTCAACCAGGTGAATACCTTACCTGGACTCTTGAGATGTACCGGACCTGGTCGAGGTCGTATCCTGGTCTCTCGCTCACGTCACCTGGTACAGCATTAGATCACAAAGAGCGTCTGTATACGAGGTACGCACCACTGTTATGATACATGGGATCCGCGACTAGACGAAGCGAACGACGAAACACCATCATCATCAGCGCCGGCTCTCACAACTCGATCTGAATGACTTACTCGGTCCAGCACGTTCGAATACCTGCGTAGCAGCATACCCTTGCTGGTGGAAAGACTAGAGAGAAAGAGGGTATCCAGTCACTATCCCACGCGTGCACCAAGGACATTGGGTGGCACATACTTGATGATCGCTGCAGCAAGCAGCCGTGTACCCGACGGTCAGCTCAGGGCTGTATATCGCCGCTATCTTTGCGACCAGCTCTGCGACTTCGGGCGTGCCGATACTGGGCGTGGGCGTGTCAGGTGCGCTCTACGACAGAGGACAAAAGAAGACGAACTATTGCGGCAAGCCGAGCTGAGGAGGCTCGTATGGTGCATGGTACGCGAGCATGTCCGCCTGTATCATCAGCGTCACGTTCGCGTTCCGTGCGCGCAACTCTTCTGTCAAGATGCGTATGGGGTCGGCAAAGAGCGGAAGAGCGGAGATGGAGCACGTACGAGCATACGCTTTCGAGCCGAGCAACCCCTGCTCTTCGCCGGCAAACGCGACGAGCTCGACGTTGGTATGGAATTTGAGGCCGAGTTCCTTGATTCGGTGGGCGATGGCGAGCAATGAAATGGTACCGGAGCCATCGTCGTTGCCACCGGGTGCCTATAGACCGCCGTGTCACCCGACAGCCACAGTAACGGGGACAGCGCATACACTCACGCGAGACGACCCAAACGACCCACGCGAGTCGTAGTGACCAGAGATCAAAACGGTCGAGTGCGAGTCGACCTTGCCAGCGTATTTACTTTATACAAGACCGTCAACGACCATAGAGCAAGCGAGGAAAGTAGCATACCAGACGACGTTGGGTGGAAAGCCCTCCAAGAACGGCTTGAGCTCGCACGATGCACCCGCGTGCTCGAACTGCGCCTTGAGCCACGCTGCGGCCACACGCGAGCCATCGGAAAACGAATGGCGCGACTCGATCCCGGACGTGCCGTCTTCGTTGGTGAGATAGCGAATGTCCTTGCGCATGCCGTCGACGGAGATACCGTTGACAGTGCTAGCGACGACGGGATCGAAGCGCAAGGATGCGAGGAGCTTGCGGATGTGGTCGACGGCTTGCGCTGGGACGGGGAGGTATGCGACGGGGGTGGGAGGGATCGGGGAGGCTTTCCAGTAGCGCGGGAGGAACGTCGAGAGAGCGTGGGCGGTGTCGGCGTCCGGGACGGCGACGATGGCGTGAGCGGGGCTGTGGTAAAGGAGGGCGAGGGCGGGCGATGGTTGTGCTAGGACGGTCTGGTAATCGGCTGCCGGGGGAACGACGGCGTCGTCGGTGCGGAGCCATTGGAAGAAGTCCTCGACTTGCGCGTCGTATTCGGTCGTTCGGAGGGCGTCGTCGATGGCGGATTCTTGGATCCAGACGAGCTGGTCGTCGCCAGCTGGCAACGGGACGACGACCGGAGAACCGAGCTGAGCAGTGACACAGACGGCGTCGGCGGGCTTGAAAAGGGCCTGCTCGCCGTAAATGCCATAAAAGCTGTTCGACAGACACGGCGGGACGGACTGCGCGACGACGTCGGCGTAGGGAACGGCGAAGAGGGTGGTCATCGACGAGTGTGAACGAGTGCTACTAGTATTTGTAGTGACCAACCATGTGATGCTATCAGCACCTCCGCGAGCACGCGAGCACAGGTCGCCAAATACGGACCAGAGGTTGCACGTCTGAGTTCGTCTGCCATCTCCTCTCCCTCGTCACTAGTGTACTCGCTTTTCTGCGCTCTCCAACCTGCGACCGCACACGAGTACTGGATCTTTTCGCCAGCAACGTAATGTCTTTGTTGACTGGTCTGCCTTGCCTTGCCCAACACCGCCAACCCACAGCCGCCGAGTTTGTCGAGTCGACGTACCAAAAGACCCACCCTCGCTTCCTGAGCTCATCGAACACAGCTCCCTATACGCCTCGATGCCCACCAAACCGCCCGCGCAACACAAGATGGCCTGCTCCGGCTTGATGCCCCTCGGTTTCGGCGTCACGTCCTTGCACGGCGTCACCCAACATGTAAATTTGATCCGCAAGCACACCAGTATGGTTCCTAAGCACCCTCAGTGCAAACGCGTCCCCCTCTTTGAACACCGCCTCGAAAACCAATAGACTGAGCTGGGACAGACGCTTCTCGACGGTTTGATACTCGGTCCCTCGGGGGCAGACTCGTGGGGATGTGGCTCGGGGATGTGTATCGCGGGAGCACCTCGGCCGCGTTCGCCTCCCCCGTGATCCCGAACACCTTGTCTTTGAGGTTGCTCGGCGGGGCGGACGGCGTGCCCAACGACGCACGCGCGAGATCGTTCATCATCGAGCGGATGATCTCGCTGCCGACGTCTTCCTCGCCGAGGACCCATCCCCACCCGCCCGTCCGCGCGAGCTCGACGAGGGCGTTCTCCTTCTCTCACTTTGGGAGAATCGTCATCGTCGTACGTTGGTCACCTGTTTCACTCGACCCGTTCTCCCATCTCACGCTACTATACATTCAGCGAACACGATCGATTGTGAACGAAGCGAAGATAGTAAAGGTTTTCTGTCCACAGGCAATTCCTTCTTCTGCTACAAAGCGAGTTCACTCGGAAATCGCGGATGGCGACGACCAGGATACGCAGTCGAAGAACGAAGACTGACGAAAGCGCCGAATAGATCATTTTGTCTTCTTCCCGGTCGTTGTGCATGGTTACATATGTTTGCGCATTTTGTTCACGGCCAGCTCGATTCCAGGAAGGGGAACGACAGTATTTTGTCATGTGGATCCCAAAGACAACAAAAAGCCGTCGGCTTTGAAAATGGCACGGCAAGATCTCGGGTGGCAGAACAGGCTGCAGTCATGAAACGCCTGAGGAACCCACATTATCCTAACGTGATTGTGCGCTCAAGTATGTTACCTATGTAGGAAACCGTCCATTGACGCGTATTCAGGACCTTCAAGAAAGAGAGGAGTGGTGAGACGTGCATGACGCTCGGTGTATTCAGGAGATTTCTTGATGAAGCTGAATACCGAGAACCGTGTGCTGACGATCTTTGTCTCCGCGCCTTGTGAAATACTGTAGGATTGCTAGTGCACTGTCAAGTATGTTTCTTATTTTGCCCCGTGACATCAGCGAGAATAACATTGTCCTCGGGCTTCGTTCCGTAGACGAGCGAGGATGTCCGATCAACTTTGCCATGGCCCTCCTACAGGATGTTGAAGAGCCTACGCCAGCTGAACGACCCACACCTGTCGACCCATTTGCCGAATGGACCGTGCAGATGTCCTCTGCATTCTGTGCGGCGGCAGGCACCAATTCGACGACGTAGAGTCCTTCCTCTACGTCCTTTTTTTCCCTATGCAGGACCTCTTTCTGTTTCGGAGTTGTGCAAGGCAGACGAGACAGGGTTTGTTCAGTCCATTGGGTCTGGCCGTCCACCCCATATAAGCAATTGACCCCCAAAGTATGCTGGTTGGGCCAATGGAGACACCATGGATATAGCTGCTCAAAAGCAGTCCACCATCGGGTGTCTCAGTGGCAAGCCCTGAATTCGCGGTTTGTCTTCAAAACAATTGGCCACAGGAGTTGCATCACCCAATCACCCGTCTGATCAAAGGTTCTTTCTTTCTTGACATTCTACAACAACACGCCACGTACAGAAGTCTTGCACGCTGGACAAGTGGTTGGGCGCGTGCTCTCATGCCTACACCCCCACCGAGCTCGCCTACCAACACACCAACGCCAACGGCCACCTCGACGCGGTTTTTCGGACGCGGGGCGCTCGAGAGCGGGGTGCTCTTCGACGGGGACCGGTCCAACGAGACGCTGTATCTCTGCTACTCGTCTGGGACAACCGGCAGCCCCAAGGGCGCACTTTTACCCCCTCGCGCTCATCGAGATTCTGAGACCCACCTGTCCGCGCACGACGCGCCCTGTCTCGCCTCGTCGTTTCCCGGCGCTGAGAAGGGCTCGTAGCCTGACGTGTTTTTCGGGTCGTTGTCGTACTACTACACGATCATGCTGTTGATGTTTCTGCTCTCGCTGGGCACGCTGGCGGTGGTCATGGCTGGGTTTGATCCGGGGGGGGGGTTGTGAGGCGGTGAAACAGTATAGGGCGACTATCGTATTGGTCGTGCTCGCGCGTCATGAGGGTGCGTATTCTCTTGAAAGCCAGATCTCATGGATTGATCTCCGCCTTCGACCGTGACAGCCATCGAAAAGCACGACATGGTGTTGATACGTAAGTTTGGGGGCAGACCTCGTTACGACCATACGCACGCGTCTCCAAAACGTAGGTCGTCGCGCAGGGTGCGTCCACTCACATCCCTCCCACTCACCCGGCCTTGTTGACGCCATGTTAGTCTGTGGTCTCGCAGAGACCTCGCCGACGATGACCATCTTGCACCCGGATGACGCCAACTCATATATCAGCTCCGTCGGGCGCGTGCTTCCCAATTTCGAGGTGCGACCGGCGCACGAAGACGCGGGACAGGTAAGCGCGACGATCGTTGATAGATACATGAGCGTCATGGGGTGTCGCAAGTCATTACGGAGATGGGGGCAAGATATGGGTTCGAGGACCGACGATCATGAAGGTGTGTGCTTTGGGTGCAGGCGGTTCGGTGCAGTGGCTCACGCTCGGGTAGGGATACTTGGGTAATCCGAGTGCGACTGCGTCGGCGATCACCCCCGATGGGTGGTGGCTCAAGACAAGGAACATCGCTATCAGCGACGCCGAGGAACATCAATAGACGCAAGGAGCTTGTCAAATACAAGGTACGTGTTGGGCGCGTCGGTGGTGTTTTGATGCTGACTCACACCCATAGGGTTGCCAAGGCAAGTGGGTTCGCATGGCGTCGCGTGCATGTCGCTGATGTCGGACGTCGGACGGTGCAGTGGCACCCGTGGAGCTCGAGGCGTTGTTGTTTCAATATCTAGAGGGGGCGGATGCGGGTGTCGTGGGTGTTGTGAGCGAGGAAGAAGTAACCGAGTTGCCCTAGCTGCATGCATCCTGTTTTCCTCCTCGTCGCCAAGTATGACCGGACGAGTTCATCGTATCCACACGCCCACTCACATCGCACGAGACCGCCTTGCTCACATTGCAAATACAGATATGGGCCGTGGGCCGCGGAATATACACAAGAAGCTTCAGGGCGGCGTGCTTACAGTGTCCGAAAAGGTGCGTGCATGCGTGTTTGGGGTGGGCAATGGGTGTTGAGGTATGTGTGGCACGTCGAGCAAGATTTTGCAACGTGAATTGAGGGAGAGGGAAAAAGGGGAGGGGTGCATGGGGAGGTGATAGCCAAGGGTCACATTATAGAGCTTTTGGTGTATCTATCAAGGTGTACCTTTGTTTGGACAAGCTGGAATGTCGGGCTACATGAATGATTGCCTCGTGATTTGTAACAATTTAGACAAATTTCTTCATGCTCTTTGAACAGACTGAAGATTGGATTTGAAAACCTTGCATACTACATGATACATCATCTCAAAGGAAAAGGGAAATCTTCAAACTACTTTAGCAAAGCAAGATGATGCTAAAGTAAGGCTAAGAAGGGTAAAAATATGTTACATAAGAGAACAACAAAAAAACTCACCAACTTCAAGTTTATGGTTTTGAATGAATGCAAGAAAATCCCCTTGTGAAGGGTGTGCAGACATGAGGGAAAGTTCAACTTGAAGATCACTATATGATCTGGTCAACCTGTTAAATGCTTCCTGCAATGCAATATCCAAGGTAGCATTGGTAGAAGCAAATAGAACAGTAGCACATTCCAAAAGCAAGATTGAAACTAGAAATCAATTTATGAGAATAACTTTTTATTGCATATATGTATTGCATACCAAGCAAAGTTTGAAATCCTGAAGATTGAGTATCCTGAATCTTCAAACCAATCTAATGAATATATGAACAAAATGGATTAATAATTGTCATACCTTGTAAAAAAAGGTGCAGAGTTGATCAAAAATGTGTTTCTAGAGGGATAGGGTAATAAAAACAAATAAGTGTAATTGAAAACATTAAAGAGTAAGATTTTCCTTACAGCCTGCAGGATAGACATGGTACAAAAACCATGAGCCATGGAATCTCAGCCATCACATGAGATTACTCACTTGCTGGAGAGCAGGAATGGCACAGAAATCATCAGCCATCCTAGCCATCACATGAAATCACTTACTTGCTGGAGAGCAGGAAT
>MU130771.1:56497-98300 GCA_015039435.1 Imleria badia | reverse complement strand
TGTCGGAGACCTCTGCTGGGGTTTCAGTCGGGGCATAGCTTCGACCGGGACAGATCTTACCTTCCTTGGAAAACACCGGCTCGCTCGGAGCGGAGGTGGAGATTTGGGGGACAGAAGCGGGCGCCAGCGACTCAGCCGGAGGTAAAGCGTTGGATGCGGCGCCGTTCGTCCTGTTCGGATCAGTGGCCACATCGTCGGGCACGGTCTCTTGCCTTTCGTCATCGCCACTCGGTTCCGACTGTGGCGCGTCATCGTCTCCTCCTTCATCTTCCTTGAGCTCCATTTCACCTGGAGGATCAACCTTGTTTCCCATATCGAATAGGTGGTCTTTCCAGGTTTGCAACACGTGAACGGCCTTTCCCTTTGCACCTGTCTTCAACGTGTTCGAGTCCACTGCCAGTCGCCCGACTGCGAGTGGAGGCCCACACGTCGAGGTAGATCCATCTGTGTGCTGTACGATACTGACAAGCTGTTGCGGTAACACGGTCGGGGTGGATACCTGAACGACTGCGCGGGCGGGTCACCGGCCATGCAAGGTTCGGCGCTGGAAAAGGACTAGGCAAATTGAAGGTGTACTTACCACCAGGAATCATGAGGTCAGCACCCCTCACGAGGATGGGTATGACTGCTTCTGGTGTGGAGATCCTCGGGAGTAGGTTGTATTTCTTCCATAAAGTGTAGACTAAGATGCAGATCATTAGAGGTGGCTTAGTAAGACGTGACATTAAAACGTGTGGTACCTGTAGGAATAAGATCATCTGCGCCCTTTCCGATGGTGAACCAGAGTGGATCGCCCTCGGACGACAGATAAAGGACCTGAGGGAGTGGGTGGAAGGATGAGCGTCGATGCGTCCGTTCCAATCTGAGGTGCTGTGGATGCTCACACCAGGATCGTTACTGTAAGTTACGACCTTTTGGGACATGAGCCCATCTGGTACGAGCAGGTCGCCGAGTTCAGGAGATATGCCATACGCTTGTATGACGCGCTGCTTCAGCTTGCGCCGATCAGAGTTACGAAGTGGTGCTGTGGATCGTCCAGCTGATTCCGCTGGGATGAACATGAAGACGTACCTGAAGTTTTGATATTCGACAGTGGTTTCTTGAACATCGTTGGCCACAGTACGTCGACAACATGCAGGAGGGGTAAACCTGCCTGCCGAAAAAGGCAACCTTGACTCTGTTACTACACCTGTGTGTAAAAAGTTTTGCTACCAAACCAGATGCCTCGCGCGACATCAGACCGTTTCTCGAGGAGACACCCGTCTTCCATAAAATCAGCGGCAGCAGGCTCTTCAAAAAATCACGACAATGGCGAGGGCAGCTCGTCGGGCGTTCGAAATCCGATCTTCAACACCGAGCGATTTGGCCAACATATCCTCAAGAATCCCCAGATCGCCCAAACGTATGCATTGATTTATGCTGGCACCACTGCTTGATCACACCCTTTTTCGTTCCATCACGTCAGAATTGTAGACAAGGTGCGCTCCTGGTACACATCAAAGCGTTTCAGAGCTGATGATGCCACTACAGGCGAACCTCCGTCCCACGGACAAAGTCCTGGAAGTCGGCCCCGGTACTGGAAATCTAACGGTTCGCATCCTCGAAAAAGCAAAACATGTCACCGCTGTAGAGATGGACCCTCGGATGGCAGCAGAAGTCACAAAACGTGTTCAGGGAAAGTGCGTATTGACATCCCTTTTTTTCCCTCTACCATCACATCCAACACGCACCCCACCCCAGACCCGAACAACGAAAACTCGACATCATCATCGGTGATTTCGTCAAAGCCGACCTGCCCTATTTCGACGTCTGCATATCCAACACACCCTATCAAATCTCGTCGCCCCTCGTATTTCGCCTGCTTTCTCACCGCCCTATATGCCGTGTCGCCATCCTCATGTTTCAGCGCGAGTTCGCCCTTCGATTGGTCGCACAGCCTAGCACCGAGTTATGGTCGAGGCTGTCTGCCAACGTCCAACTTTATTCCAAAGTAGACTTGCTCATGCACGTCGGGAAGAACAACTTCCGACCGGCACCGTTGGTGGAGTCGTCCGTGGTACGCATGGCGCCGCTCGATCCATCACCGCCGGTCAAGTTTGAAGAGTTTGACGGTCTCGGTCGAATCGTGTTCTCACGGAGGAACAAGACGGTTCATGCGACGTTCATGGCCAAGGGGGTCATGGAGATGCTGGAAAAGAACTGGCGGACGTGGTGTTCGTTGCAGAACAAGGTGATCGACGACAATGTCAAAATCAAGGCCAGAGTGGAAGAGGTCTTGAACTCGACGGGGTACTCGGAGCAGAGAGCAGCGAAGATGACGATCGACGATCTTTTAAAGTACGTGGTTTGCTGATGAGTTTGTAAGATGTTTTCTGAGGCATCGGCGACGATAGACTGTTGTCTGCTTTCCATGACGAAGGCATACATTTTGCGTAACCGTAGTGCTGCTTTATGCCGCCAAATATGAGGATGGTTGGATATGACGCTGTGGGGCGTCCGCAGTAGCTCCCACTTTCTTCGACATTTGTACCCAGTGTCTCTGGGGTGACGTGCACAACTTTGATTTAGAACCAATGGCCAGGTCAACTTCGAGTGTGTCCTTCCCTCGCCGGCTTGGCCTAAAGTGTGTCTCAAAATACACTCACCGGGGGGACCGTCCGAGGTCGACCTTGGATTGGGAGTCTATTCCAGTGCCTCGGATCGCAAGCCGTGCAGCGAAAATCAAATCCTTTCCGCAACTTGAATGTCTGGTAGTGGATGCAGCCACTCCTTCGCCTGTTCGCAGACACATACCCCGCAATCTAAGCACTCGGCGTGGTTGTTTCCTTCAATCAGATCCAATATCCGCAAAAGCAGCAGTATTCTTTCAAGTTCTTAACAGCGAAGTTGTGCTGAGTCTCTAGCGAGAGCACAATGTAACTCACCTACTAGTCAATTAGTCGTACTGGCCGCGGAATAAAGCTCGCGATTAATATACGTGGTCTTGCCATGACCCTTCACTTTCTTGGGTGCTTTGTTCCTAAGATGTATAAATGGTTTGATGTCGTGTGTTGCAAAGTTAGAGCAAGTGGTACGTCACAGACTCAGGCTCACCACAACTTTCTCAGTCTCGGTCCCTTAGCAATCGTTGTTATGCAGTCAGTGTCCAACGCGCTTTCTCCGCAAACGATCATAATCAGGTACATACTGACATCTTTTTTTTTCGTATATTTGACCCTTGCCAGCAATGAACTGACCTACTAAGTAACTAACTTGAGTCTTATCGATAGTCTTATCAACGAACCAACAAAGTTCAAACTCGCTTACTGGAAGCACCAATCACACCCAAAGTGCTAGTGTCAGGCACCTTCCAGTTACTCATGTAAAGCTGTGTGAAGGTGTTCATGCCTACTACATATCCAATGTGGTCCTTTTTTGGCAAGGACTACACAAAAATCGGATGTTCATGACTCCATGTTGATTAGTAGGCGAATGGGTTCGGCACATCTCCCAACGAACGTGTCCAAGCTACAACGCAACGACTGAAGTAGGTCCTAGTTCCTCTCCACCTTTTTTGGTCATATCGATCACTGGTAGGGCTTCTCATGGGAACGTCCCCACTCCCAGATCTCGAAGTCGGACAACACCGCATCACGTCATTGCGTCAACGTACCCTACCATGCTCGGGTGCTCCAGTTACTGGAAGAGTTAAAGAGACTTCGTGCGATATAAAACCCACAGGGGAACTCTCTCAAATTATGTGAGGTGATCCGCCCCCCTGGACCATGTCCACACCATCCGCATTCATAAACGCTTTTTACATCGGGATCCACATAGAGAACATCCTGTATGGTGGGTCTTGTAACACGTATCTTGAGGTGGTATAGACTTACTGGTCCGCTCCTACAGGCATTGAGTTATTCCTCTTCTTCAAGACCATACATATCTTGCTGAGCAACCGAGGAATGCATAAGAAATCTAATTTATTTTATGCGCTCTTCAGCAGCATGATGGTGTTCTTAATCACGGTCTGGATAGCCACCAAAGCAATATTCGGCCAGAAAATGCTGTTACTCGACGCTGACTTTCCAGGGGGTCCTGATGCGTACTGGAAGGCGAACATTGGGGTTTGGTATATGGACTGGGCAACAATGACGGTCATCGTCCTGCAGCTCATGACAGACGCCCTCATGGTAAGACGTACACAAGGATGCCAGAATGTATACTCACTCGGCTGGTTCCAGATCTACCGCTGTCGTATTATATGGAACAGCTTTCGTGTCGTCGTCGTACCCGTCATTTTGTGGCTTGCTACCCTCAGTGAGCATCGCTCCCACACTCATCCCTCGTGGTCGCTTCATTCCATGTCCACCTAGCCATGGCAGCCCTGGTTGCTTGGGTCACCAGTTCACCAGGGATCGATTACTGCACCGGTGTCGCTGCGCAACTCAGTCTCGCATATTGGTCAATCTCGGTGTTCCTGAACACGACCTTGACTTGTATGATATGTTACCGTGTAGTGCGGCACGGGAAGGCGGTCCAGGAACATCTCGGGAGCGAGTACGCCTCATCGTACTTCGCCATCGTCACGATCATCGTTGAGTCTGTACTTCCATACACACTCTCTGGCATTGTGTTTTTGGTGACGTTCGGGGTGGGGAGTCCGACGTTTACGACGTTCATCTCTGTGTATTTCCTGATGATGGTACGTCGTTTCGGCACGGCTCCTGCTAGTGGTACTGGTTAAGCTGAGTGCGACATATCGTAGTGTATATCACCGCAGATGTTGATCCTCCGCGTGATGGCGGGACAAGCATGGGGAAATGAAACGTTCAAACAACCGGGTTCGACACTCAAGTTCAATCCCGACAATGCGGATACGTCTGCGTCATAACGGTTGGGCAGCAACGGGGCGAGACGTTGTCGAACGTGTATTTTTTGGACGGACACGGCAAGGTAAGAACTGCACAAGTGTAGCCAACTTGACGTGGACAACTGGTGTGCACACAGACCATGATCAGGGGTCAACGTTTTCTGTAAGCTGCAGGGCAGCCGACTATGATGTATGAAACCATGATAGCCTCTATCTTTATAGGTGAAGAATAACTATTTGCGCCACGGGTATGTCACTGCAGAGACCCATGGTTACAACATATGGTATCCCAAGCCTTGTCGGGATCTAATTGACCCTCCTGCATTAGCTCCGTTGTAAATTGCTGTCTTTCCCCACTCTGGAACGATTGATTAAGCGCGGCAGTGATCCAATGCCAGCGCGGTCGAGGCGTCGAGCACCCTTCTCGTCCATGACTTGAAGATGCTACTCATCCGCCGTCAGGGTGAACTTCCGCTGAGCTCGACGGCGGCCATTGCCATCGGGGGACGAACACAAGTGACGGAGGAGGCGGGACACACAATGAGCGCTAGTTTGGCCTCAAGACCAGGCGCGGTGGCCATGAAGGTAAGGCATCGTCGCCACGCAGCATGGGATACATTGTCTGAAAAGGCGCCGTCAAAGTACCGAAGAAGAGAGGAAGGGAAATGCTTGTCGATTTGGCAGGCAATACGTACGTCGTACCAGTGTAAGACTAAGACTGTACACCTTTCGGAAAGCTGAATTTCTCGTCAGCTTAAGAGACTCTGGCCCGGGCCTGGGCTCTTGGGACAACTACCCTCGGGGGGATTATTCTGGGAAAAATGTTTAGAAATAAGTTATTATGTAAATATTACACTACATATAACTACACTACACGCGGCTAACACTCCTGCCCATGTCGGGAATTTACATGACGGGTGTTCGAACTCAGACTAGGATTTACTGTAAACTCAGGCTAGGACCTAATGGCCGACCGCCATGTTCGTCGGAGGCTGCCCCCGATCCCGATTAGGAAGAATGATAGGAACAAAGTCATGCGCTCACGCTCTCTCACGCCTCGTCTTTACTAGAGCATCGATGGCACTCACGTCACCCTGTCATGTAGACGTTGAGACTCGCTTTGTCTCGCTTTCGTGACACGATCTTCTTGCATGGTCTATCTGCGAGTTTATTCTTGGCAAGGACGTCGCAGGGAATGTAGTATGCTCACATTTGAGGCAGGGGATACTAAGTACTCGCGGTAGCATCGCGAGTCCGACCTTGTACGTGACTGACGTAGGGGATCCCCTGAGACAACCTTTTTTGGTTATCGTCAGGGTTTCCCATGGGAACATTAATATCAATCCTTCAGCTTCAGGCCTCGCAGGTTGCTATCATGTCATCGCATTCGACGGGCTGCATGGTGCGCTTGTTTCTAAAATACTACGGCAGGGAGCTTTTTACCAGGTGATCTTTTTCTTCCAGATCATGACCACATCAGATTCGGATTCCGTGTCTGAGGGGCAGGAATTCTTCAACATGTTTTACATCGGGATCAACATAGAGAACATACTGTATGGTGAGTCTCCTGACACGTATCGTCGTAAGGTTGTGCAGACTTACAGGCCTGCTCTGCAGGCATTGAGTTGTTCCTCTTCTTCAAGACCATACGTATCTTGCTGAGCAACAGAGGAACTCGTAAGAAAAAAATTATTTTATTTTATGTGCTCTTCAGCAGCACGATGGTGTTCACGGTCACGGTCTGGGTAGCCACCCAAGCGATGTTCGGCCAAAAATTGTGGTTGCTCGACTCTGACTTTCCAGGGGGTCCTGCCGCGTACTGGAGGAAGAACATTGCAATTTGGTACATAGATTGGGGGACTACGGCGATCGTCGTCCTGCAGCTCATGACGGACGCCCTCATGGTAAGATGTGCACGGGGATGCCATAACGTACGCTCACTTGGCTGATTCTAGATCTACCGCTGTTGGATTATATGGCCTAAACCTCGCATCGTCGTCGTACCCATCCTTTTGTGGCTGGCTACCCTCAGTGAGTATCACACCACACCACTCTTTTCTGGACGCTTCATTTCATGTCCACCTAGTCTTGGGTGTCGCGGTCGACTGGACCACCAGTTCACCAGGGGGAGACTACTTCACTGGTGTCTCTACTCCGCTCAGTCTCGCATATTGGTCCATTGCGGTGTTCTTGACCACAAGCTTGACGTGTATAATATGTTACCGTTTGGTGCGGCATGCGAATATGGTCCAGGAATATCTCGGGAACGAGTACGCGTCATCGTATTTCACCATCGTCACGGTCATCGTTGAGTCTGTGCTTCCGTACACACTCTCGGGAATTGCTGCTTTGGTATCATTGGGGGCGGCGAGTCCGACGTCGGTGATGTTCGTCTCTGTGTACTTCCTGATGATGGTGCGTGGTTTCGGCACGCCCCCAGCTGATGGTTCTCGTTAAGCTGAGCGCGATATATCGTAGTGCATATCGCCACAGATGCTGATCCTCCGAGTGCTGGCGAAAACAGCATTGGGCAACAATGCGTCCAGCCGACCGGGCTCGACAGTCAAGTTCACTCCTAGAAGTGTGGATATGTCTGGGCCACAATGTTTGGAGAGCAACGGGGCGAGACTTCATGTGCAGTCATTGTCGGACGTGAATCTTTCGGACACATCCGGCAAGGTGAGAGTCTCAGAAGTGTAGCTCACTTGCATAGACAGACCACCTTGGACCGTGGTCTCTAAAATCCAGGGCAGCCAGCCATGATAATGTATATAAAACTAGATTTTATCTACATATCTTCTCTGGTAAAGAACGGCTATTTGCGCTACCGCATGTAGTTCTGGATGCCCCTTGGAGCGCATGCTTCCAACGGCGCCACTGTCGTAAGTAAGTACCCTCGTGGGTTAGTCTCCATTTCGAACCTTGTTTTATTTGTTCTTCACATTATAAACAGAAGCTTCAAGTTGAAGTCGAAGGATGAAAAAATGCAGGCCTGGCGACCGCATGGCCGTCGACGAGTGATATGATGCGGAAACAGTCATAAGAAGGAGTATATGTCACGAAAGCAGCAGCGTACTTTGCACCATCAGGGATGGCCTTTGGGGCCAGGCGTAACAAGTGACCGAGGAGGCGGGCGCAGACAACGGGAGGAGCTGTTTCCTTAAGGCCACAAGGTCCATCAGCCTCGTTACAAAGTTTCAAACGTGCGTTCCGAAAAGAGGTTAGTACATAGGGGGGAATTTATCACCATGGCAGAATTCGGCAAGATGCGGACGTCGATAAGGGGCTTTACTTCCCTATTTAGGGATAATACCAAGCAACTAAGTTGCGCTTACACCAAGTCTTTACTAGAGACTTGGTCAATTGTACTCATCAGGCACGTGTTGAGACGCGCTTCAATGAACGGCCCGGACCGTTTCTTTTCGCGTTTTCTTCCTGTGAACTCCCTACGTGGTCTGTCTGGACTCGGAGGCTTAGGGGAAGGTCCATACGGCACTGGAGGTCCGCGTTCGTGGCGGGGGGATGATGGTACTACGATAGTAGGTATGGGTTCGGCCCCTGGACTCTGGCTCCACGTATGTACCTGACGACTACTCAATTGATAGGGCTTGGGACCCATGGGAACGTCACTCTTTACTAACTTCAGCCTCAAGTCTCGTACTAGTAGGATCCCGTTGCTTAGATCCCGGCATCATCATCATGTCATCGTTTTCAACGATCTCCCAGTTGGGTGATCTGAATACAAAGATACTGACCACGGGGGATTCTCTCACCAGGTTATTTTTCTTCTTCGGACCATGACCACATCATCCTCGTATTCCGTATCTGATGAGCATGAATTGCTGCGCTCGTTTTACATTGGGATCAACATAGAAAACATCCTGTATGGTGGGTCTCCTGACGTGTGTTCATGGGTAGTGCAGACTTATAGGTCCGCTGTGCAGGCATTGAGTTACTCCTCTACTTCAAGACCATACGTATCTTGCTGAGCAACAGAGGTGCTCATAAGAAATCCAATGTGTTTTACGCGCTTTTCAGCAGCATGATGGTCTTCTCGATCACGGTCTGGGTAGCCACCCAAGCGATATTTGGCCAAAGAATGTGGTTGCTCGACTCTGGCTTTCCAGGAGGTCCTTTCGCGTACTGGAAAGCAAACCTATCGGTCTGGTATATGGATTGGTCGACTGTGGAGGTCATCATCCTGCAGCTCATGACAGACGCCCTCATGGTAAGACGTACACAAGGATGACAGAATGTATGCTCACTTGGCTGGTCCCAGATCTATCGCTGCCGGATGATATGGAATAGCTTTCGCGTCGTCATCGTACCCGTCATTTTGTGGCTGGCTACCCTCAGTGAGCATCACCCCCGCACTACGTTCTTGTGGTTGCTTCCTTCCGTGTCAAACTAGCTTTGGGAGTCCTGGTTGCATGGGCCAACAGTTTCCCAGGGGAGGACTTTCACACTGGTCTCTCTGACCAACTCAGTCTCGCATATTGGTCCGTTTCGGTGTTCCTAAACACGACCTTGACGTGTATGATATGTTACCGTGTGATGCGGCACGGGAAGATGGTCCAGGAACATCTCGGGCACGAATACGCGTCATTGTACTTCGCCGTCGTCACGATCGTCGTCGAGTCTGTACTTCCATACACACTCTCTGGCATTGCATTTTTGGTGTCGTTGGGGGTGGGGAGTCCGACGTCGTCGGCGTTCATCTGTGTGTATTTCCTGATGATGGTACGTGGTTTCGGTACGTCTTCTGCGAATGGTACCGGCTAAGCTGAGCGCGACATATCGTAGTGCATATCACCGCAGATGCTTATCCTTCGAGTTATGATAGGGAGTGCTTGGGACAACGATACGTTCGGCCGACCAGGAGGCTCGACAATCAAGTTCAGTCCTGGAGGCATCTCGGGGTCGGGGTCACTATTGTCGGACGGCTGCAACGTGGGAGTCGAGCTGAAAACATTGTCGGACATGTATCCTCCAGGAGGGCACGGAGGGGTATGAATCTCACAAGTGCAGCTCACTTGATGCGAACGACCCGCGTACATATAAAGGCCACGATCTGTAGTAAAGGTTTCTATAAACTTGAACTACAGGGGGCTAGATCATAATATGTAAAACAAGATAGTCTACTGTATAAAACTCACTGTATATGCTACTGTCGCGCGCGCAATGGCAGCGGGAATTCAGATACGACGATTGAGCGCACCCTGGTTTTCGGTCAAGACAAGAAATGGACCTCGGTGGCTAGTAATTTTGATATTGCTTGTAGTGGATCCATAATTACGTTTAATTGACACCCACGACTAACCACGTGACCTTGTAATAAAATCACGTGACTGTCTCAGACACGAAGGACACTAATAGTATCGTGTTTGGATCGTTTTTAAATGGGCGTCGCTGGCTTGTGGGAGGTGGGTGACGAAAAACAGTTGCGACAAAATGCTCACTGACCAAGATTGACTCTTCAGGTTCTACGCCCTGCTGGGCAAGTTCGCTCGCTCACCGAGCTCGCTGTCGAGGATGGCTTCAATGCCAACCCGTCCCACCAACGCGGTTTCCGCATCGGCATCGATGCATCGATCTGGTTCTTCCATGCGGCGTATGGCAGGGAAGGCGAGAACCCAGAGCTTCGCACGCTCTTCTTTCGTTGCTGTCGTCTACTTCAATCACCCCTGCTCCCACTCTTCGTCTTCGATGGTCCAAACAGACCGGCCGTCAAACGCGGTAAGCGCGTCGGCGGAAACGCACACTGGCTCACCCAAGGTATGAAGAACATCATTGAAGCGTTCGGTTTCGAATGGCGGGTCGCTCCAGGCGAGGCCGAAGCCGAACTCGCCCATCTCAACAGAGTCGGCATCATCGACGCAGTCCTCAGTGACGACGTGGACAACTTTCTCTTTGGTGCCACCATGGTTATTCGAAAGTCCGTTCTCTTGTTCTCTCATCCTGCGTCGTCTCATATTCTCACAGCCCGAGTAATACGCTCTCGGGAAACCGCGCCCACCCTGTTAAAAACGCACAAGGAAAGGACGACGGAAATCACGTTGTCACCTACACAGCGGACGCAATCCTCTCAGATCCTTCAGTCGCACTCTCTCGTTCAGGCACAATCCTTATCGGCCTTCTTTCTGGTGGTGACTACATCCCCGCTGGTCTCCCTGGCTGTGGTCAAAAGTTCGCAACCGGTCTCGCCCGTGCTGGTTTTGGTGATTCCCTCATGAAGGCAGTCAAAGAACTTAAGGGTGCCAGGCTTGATGCCTTCCTCGACCAATGGAGACAAGACATCAGAAACGAACTCAAGACGAACAAAAGCGGCCTTCTACCCTCAAAGAAACCCTCCCTTGCGGCGTCACTTCCAAACGACTTTCCCTCTCTACCAGTCCTCATGTCCTATGCAGAACCCCTCACTTCCGAAAACACACCTCAAAAGGGTGACCGTAAGACCCCACCAGGCGTGTGGAGAAACGATCCAGATCCGATGAGAATTGCTTCCCTCTGCGAACTCTATTTCGAGTGGGGGGTCAAAGATGTTATCGTGCACAGGTTCAGAACTGTGCTCTGGCCCGGTATTGTCTGCAGGGCGGTTCGGAGGGCCATCGTGGATGAAGACACACGTCGACACCAACCACTTGACAGTGCGCGCCACCATGGCAGCGAGGGGGAAGACGATAACGCTGTTAGTCCCTCATCACCGACAAAACGCGTCACTTCCGCTCTCTCCTCTCTCGCACTTTCTTCACCCTCTAAAAAATCTGCCTCTGATCCATCTCCCTCCGAATCCTTCACGCTCTCCTCGCTTGTCCTGCTCACCTCCTCCGCATCTCCTAGCTCGTCTCGCTCTGCCTCTCCAAACTCTCCAACCTCGCCTGCTTCCGACCCATCTCCGCTTCTCCTGGAGGTGCTCTCCCAGCGGACCCATGCCTCTACGGACTCCACGCTCGAGTACCGTGTCCTCATCGACCCCACCGCACTCGTCGAGCGCGCAGAGAGCGGTGTGAGAGGCCTCCGACCTCCCCTCGTCGGCGGGTTGTTCGGCATCGACCCCGAAGACGAAGACGAAGACGGCAACACCCTCGACCAAGACGCAGACGAGAGCGGAAGCGACGGCGACGCGGATGGCATTGAGCGCCTAGAGACTGCCGCAGGTGCCGCGTCCAAGTCGGGCACGAAGAGACGCAAGGCGCGTCGAGAGATTCCGACGACACCGCTCCGTTTGTGGCTGCCTGCGTGTATGATACGCGCTGCTGCGCCTGCGTTGGCGGAGGCGTATGACGAAAAGGTGAGGGTGCGTGAGGAGAAGAAGGCGAAGCGCGGAACGAAGGCAGGGCGGGGTCGGCGTGTGGGGACAGCGGTCAAGTCGACGTCGAGAAGAGCGAAAGCGAAGGAGGATGACGGCGATGATGGCGACGAGTCTATACCAGGGCCATCCACGGCAAGATTGAAGACAAAGAGCAAAGCTATAGGAGTTGGCAGGGGCGGAAGGAGGAGAAAAGCGAAACAGGTGTCAGAGGCACAAGATGATGCGTACGAGTGCATCGACTTGAGCGCCGGCGAGAGTCCGTGTTCGTCTGATGGGGAGGGTATCAACGAAAACAGGGGCAAAGGAAAGGCAAAGGCAAGAACGGGACAGGCCGACGCTACGAAGCTAACAACAAAGGCCCGCGCAAAGATCGACGCGACGGCCAGGAAGGCAATGACTACCAACACGATGAACGAGTTCTTCAATACGACGAAACCATCCGCTATGAAAGCGACTAAGTCAAAACCGTCCACTTCTCGGACCCCCGCGGCCAAGGCATCTGTACTGAACCCTGTAGTTTCGAGGCGCATATACGAAGAGGAAGAGGAGGATTCTGCAGACGCCGCTGTCCCGCTTCCGTTGCCGAAATCTTCACGTCCGCTTGACCTTCTCCGTGCTAAATCCAAACCCGGTACCGCCGCTCCCAACCCAACTTCCAAGTCCAAATCGAAATCCGCAGCCGCTCCAATATACGAAGACGAAGAATCATCCTCAAGTTCACCACCTCCCACTCGACCATCTGGATTTAAACCCCACGCATCGAGTTTACCTGGTCTGCCAGCTCAACCAGCTCCCCAAGCGAGGAAGAAACCTTTGTTCGTCGACGTCTCAGATTCGGATTCAGACATTGAGGTGAGCAACGTTCGACGTCCGTTGTCTGGCACGACAGCGACGATCGACAAGTCAGAGGGTAAACCTGGTATACGCGATGATGACGTGGTCAGTATTGACGCCTTGATTAGAGCGAGGTCAGCAAGGAACTGATGATGCGGACACAGAGCGTGAGCGTTGGTGTGCGTGAAACGTGGCCGACATTTGCGTCTGAGAAGAACACAGGCAGGGCTGTGGGTGGTATGATCGACCCCATAACGAAAGGAAACGCATCGAGATCAAAGAGTATTCCCTCGACGTCAATGCCCACAACTTCACTTCCCCCTGTCCGCCCTGTTTCTGCTCCTCTTGGTGTAGGCACGACCGACCCAACGTCAACTGCCCGGTCACCATCGAAACTAGCTCATATTCTTCTTCCTCGATCAAGTTTAGAGAGCGAAGAAGAGGAGGGAAGCGAGGGAGACGAGCTACCTACGTTTCATCGTGGTTCTGCCAAGTCGAGGACGAAGAGAAATACGATTGTCCGACCTGTTCCCCGGCGATTTCCAATGCAACTCACATCCAAATTACCCGTATCTCCGTGCTCTTCGAGGTTTAGAGAGAAGAACGAGACCAGGCACGACGACGAAAATGATGATGGCGACGAGGTTGAAATCGTGGATGTATTCACGACCCCGCGTGGGCCTTCCCCACCGCGCTCTCCGACACCAAGTCCTTCACCTGTCAAACCCCTACCCGTCTATGTTTCAACAGGACCATCCACGTTCGTGAAGTCGAGGCAATCAAACGGGTTCCCTACCAGTCCCACCAAGTCCATGTCCCAAACCGACACAGAACCACACAAAAAGACGAAACCACGCCGTCACGCGTCGTCGGATTGGGATACACCCGCGTCTGGGAACGAGAGGAACGGCATACTCAAATCGCCCCGTAAGTCGGCGGCCCATTCGTCCCCGAGGCATGTTCCACATGCGCGTGGACGTGCGTCGTCTCCGACACCATTGGCGTTGTCCAATTATCCTTCCCATGCAAAGAATGTTGCATTGTGGACCAGTGATGCGGAGGTACATAATCATGACGCGTTAGACAGTCGTCGACCACAGCCAGAGGATTCTGTATTTGTGCAGATGGGTGGTGGTGTCGGACGGAGGCCACGACCGAGCGACGCTTCTGCGATTTACATCTCGAGCGGGTCCGAGGACGAAGCCACCGCAGGACTCGATAACCAAGGTATCAGAGAGGCGGAGGTGAACGAGGATCGGGATGTGGACCGGGATGCGGATACCTGGGCAGACACGGGCATGATATTGTCCGCGCCGCCCTCTCCCGGTGCCCCTGCAAGCGATGGTCTTGTTCCCTCTGCTCCAGCTGTAGACGCCGCGCTTCCTAATCCAGTACGTGCGTCCAAGTTCAAGCCTGCTCCTGGTGTCGCCTCAGAGGGGGACGTGCGCGTACCGTCAGCCGATTTTCATGTGCCTGCCAAAATTACATCTCTCCAGGGTCCAACGAACGATGAAGATACCGTCGTGCCTCGCCCGGTGCGCTGTGCTCCCTTGCTCGTTGCACGTGCCAAGCGAAGCAAGGGTAGAGACGACGAGATCATCGACCTTACTTCAGACTAGATTTGATGTTGTATTTCAATTTCCGTTGATTTGTCGTTTGGATATTAGGGTGTGTCGTTTAGTGGATGGTCATTTCACATAAGTATCTTCTATGAGCACCAATACTACGCACGTTGATACCGTATTAATAGGGTTGTACCTCTATTTCCATAGAACTGTGTAACGTCAACTTGTGTACAAACGAGCTTGGCCTCTATCTCAGCCTGAAGAGCTTGATCTCTGGCTTGGTATATGTATGCGAACGACCTGACACGGTCGGGCCTTGAAGCGAGCGGTTGTTTGGCTGTGTTAGGATCAAAAGGTATTGGCACGCGTCGACTCCCTCCAGACTCATACCCGGCCCACCAAACTTGCTCAACCATGGCGGCAGCAGTTGTAACACCAAGTCGCTTGACCGCATTAGCAAAAGCCCGCTGCGCCATCTTTCAAACCGCCTACAACCCCACCTCTGCTCGCACCGGTGCCAAATACCTTCGCGCGCGGCTCCGAGGCCCGTCCATGGTCAACTACTACCCCAAAGACATTGATCTCTGCATGTCCAAGTTCGCCAAGGAGTGGCCCGAGTTGGATTTGGTCAATTTTGCAGAGGCACAGAGGGTGTGGGACGTGGACATGAAACGGGCTAGAGGCAAAGGTGCACCTGCAAAGGCAAAGGACAAAAGTGGGTCCGCGTCGTTCGTGTTGGTGTTTGCATACTGACATCGTCGTTTTCTAGGCCAGAGTCGCCGGACACAACGAAGACGGTAGTCGGAGCGTTTTGAATTACATTACATGCATCACACGTACATCCCTCGCGTTTCAAAAGAATTTACTTTACTCCCCAGACTCAACAACTCGAGAAAAGCCGACTTCGTCGGCAAACCTAGCGTGACAGTAAAGTCACAGGGAAGAACTGGTCAACGCAGACAATGTACTATAGACCCATGTTTCGCTTGAAGACACAGAAATATCGAAGCGATCACCCAAAAATGTCATCATTCGATCACGTCGTAGCGACCTGCTCAGGCTCCTCGATTTTCACGTGCATTCCTTCGCCCAGCCTCTCTGCTTGGCCCGCCTTCCTATAGCTTGACCTTACTCCAATCATCTCTTCAGTAATCTACAGTCCGATGCTTAGCCCGGCTCCTTACCTCTCCTTACCTGATATCACAGAATTTGCATTCCTTCACTCAGCCTCCGACACGGTATTGAAAGAGGTCAGTAGCATTGAAAATATATTACCAGTACTTGTAGTACAACGGGTACTACTACTGGCAACAGAAACGAATGTGTGGGTGTTGATCGGAACATAGGTCGTTAGAACACAAAATCCTGATACATACAAAGACGTAGTTGGTGTGTGACTGCATGCGTGGATACAAGAGGAAGAAAAAAATGAAATGAATGTTTTGTGGGTGTGGTTGATATAGCCTTGACCTGATGATGCCAATGCAAGAAAGAAAGAAAAACACCTAAAGAATGACGATGGAAAGAAACGAACAAGAGGGGAAAAAGCACAACGTACGGGTGTGAACCCGCTTTTTGCCAACCACGGGGATAGGTTAGATCTTGTTCAGTAAACCGTCGTAAAGTTCCTCGACGCTTCTTGCCCGATCATCCCTTCCCCTCCTTCGCTGCTCTCGCCTATACCAGCACCACTCGCTGACGAATCCTCCATGTTTCTCAAGAACCTTTTCACCACTTGCAGCCTCTGCCTCCAATTGGTGATGGTCTCTACTTCGACCTCATCTCGCTCCGTCTTCTCAAACACGTTTGCAAACCAGTCGCCCAGCAGCGTGAGCTGCCTTACCAGAAGCGGTAGTTTTTCTGCGCTGATGAGCTTGAAACAACCGACTGGCGAAAAGTCTTTCATGCCGCTCGCCCGCTGAACCGTCACCTTGAAGTACTCGTTTTCAGCTTCGTGTGGAGGCGTGGTTGTGCCCATACCCCCGCCGGAGGGCGTGAGGACCGGGGAGTGCAATGGAGAAAGCTTGACATCCACTAGAGGCGCAGCGGCTGTGCTCCTGAAATTTGAAAACGCCGCTATCGCTCCCAACGAATGAGGTTCGATGACGATGTTCAAAAACTGGAACTGCGTCGCGAGCGTATCGAACTTGTATGGCCTGCCTCCATCGTTCCACACTATCCTGACGTAGTCGTTGCCGATATGCCTCTTCTTGTTTACGCAGTACTCGTCGTCGGCATCGTTGGGCATCATTGTAGCAGTATGGAACAGGACCTGACCAATATCGTCCCACCATGCGTAGGCATATTCCCCGTCTTCGTCAGGGTTAAGACCACCAGCGTAGACATCGACTTGCCCACGAAGATTGATGAGACGGCCAATCCCTTCGAGGAAACGGGTATAAGCGGGCGAACCGTGGGTGTTTCGGAGAATCTCGAGCTCTTCGGTTTGGCCAGGGGCAACGTACATGATACCAACTTTATGAGTGTCAATGACGGGTGTACGGTCAAGGTTTCGGAAGAGAGCGGGAAGGGCAGACTCGTCGATGATTCGACGATGCGTTGGGGCGCTGGGGTAAGAAGAGAGTTGAAGTGGCAAGAACGAAGGGTCTACCATGACCTGTTTTCGGCGCTGAGAGGGAGCTGTCTTACTCCAGACGTAGCCTGTAATGGGGTCTGGAGCAGGGAGGGAAGGTGCATCATTGGGACTCGGGACAATATCTCGGATCTCCTGCTCGTGAACATATCAGAACACGTGACAAAGATTAAGGACGGCTCCCTCACACTGCTACTACTGACCGCCTGTTCCGTCTCCTCCGAAGGATCAGGCCGCTCTGCTTTGGTAGACTCTCTCTCCATAAGTAAACCCGCAGGCAGGGATACCATATCTGGGTCAACCTCCCCAGGCCCAACAAGTGGCACGTTCTCCAACTTGCAGATGAATTTGGTAAACCCAGACGGACGTCTCGAAATAACATCGATCCATCCCAATCTTGCTAGCGCACGGATGGTGACGATCGTATTACCCATCAACCACGATTTTTCGCTGATCGCAGGCTCCGACGAACTGAGGTTCGTGGTGTTGGGGTTCATGACAATTTCGCTGAGGACCGAGTTTGCAGGCCTAGGGTCGGCACTGGCGTAAGTGTAGCGGGCCAACCAGTCAAAGCAGACTTCCGTCGGTTCATCGACCTCGGCTCTTCCCTCGTTGGCCAAAAGTAGTTGCCTTGTGATGTATGGAATGTGTCGCGGCCGATCAGGAAGCCTTACAGCCAAAAACCAAACGTAAACCACATAGAACGAGACCATCCGTACATACTGGGACATCGCCCATGAGATAACCGGCGTTGTGCCGGGACGATTGTGATGTTGAAGATATTGCAAAGCGACGCCAAATACCATTTTGAAGTCGCCTTCGCGCAGGTTCGCATGCAGCTCGCGGATGGACCCAACGATGGAGAGGAAGTTGAGAATGTGAACGGCCATATCGGGATTGGACATGATCTGTGAGAGTTTCTCGAGGAGAGGGGGAAGGCTGCGTTTGACGGAGGACGTCAGTTCGAAAGCCGAAAGCGTGAGTGCGTGGAGACAACAAATAATGGTTGACGGTTGTCCGTTAAGTCCTTCCCTGAGGACGTCCACGAGGGCATGCCGGAGTGGGAGCTCAAAGCACCGACGGTAGCTTATCAAAACCGATAACGTATGATACGCAAGGCCATGCGCATCTCGGGCTTTGAGACCCACTGGCCAACGTTCGATGGAAGATCCCAGATCGCCAGCGGTGACACCAGAGCAAATCACCGTTAGCAGTTTGGCAATAAGCAGCCGACAATTCGGTCCGCAGAAAAGGTGCTTGTTGGCGACTTGCACAGGGAGGTGACACAGCACGTAGGAGAGGATGTCCCAATTTCTCTCCTTTTCGAGTATCCCCAGGACAGTCGAGAGGTAAGCGTCAATTGGGATAACGCGAGGGGATTCTTGTACTGGATCATAAGATACAATCCCTTCGCTAGGCGTGTCTGCATCGATCATGATAAACGGAAGTGTTTCCGGATCAGACCAAAGGGTATCTTTCCATTTAATACCGATCAAAGCAGGCGGAGGTGAAACGGGTAGTGGGGCTCTTGAGCGACTTCTGCTCGGCGCTGACTGCGAAGGTATGACGCCTCGTCCGCGTGAGGATCTCCTACCATCACGCTCCTGTACTCCTTTTGAGCGACGAGCAAGAGGGTCCTCTTGAGGGAGATCAGTGGATTGTCGGCGTTCATCCTGATGTGGAGATTCGGGACCACGTCCAATCAGAGAAGCAAGGTTGGCAGTGAGTCCGTCCGAGTCGTGATGAGCTTCGACGAAATAGATACGATGATCTCGATCGGCTCGGAGACGCATCAAGAATTGCAAAGCCAAAACCCGCGCTCGTGGGCATTTTGCATCCGTTACCGTTTGTACGATTATTTGGAAGACCGAGAAGGCAAAGTCGACATTTTCTTGTGTCAAGGAATAGGGAGTGAACGTGAGTTGGCTGAATATCGCAACCAACGAAACCACCGCGAGAGATGCCCGGGTGAATGTTGGCTCTGGAGATGGCGAGGAAATGATGGGTGGCGGTGGGTTATCGGGCTGCTCTTGTGAATGCTGAGATTGTGAGCGCGACCCCGCAAGTGTCGACAGCAAGGACATGACGGAGGGGAGTCCCGAATCCCGGACTGAGATATTGCGGTAATCCGATTGTCTCCGCGAGAGAACGGGGGACGCAACATTTGTGGTACCCCCGGAGAGAGATGCAAAAGGGCTAGGGCAAGGCGTTTCCACCGTGTTTATAGAAGCAGTGTCGTCGTCGTCTTCGCCGACACTATCCAAGGCCAGCCTCTCGAGAAGGTTAACCATCTCCCTAGTCGATGCATACGGAGAGGGACTGGATGAATTATCAGCTGAAGGCGTACGCCGGTTGACCGTGCGCAACACAACTTCATCAGCGAGAATTCTACCCATAACAATGTTGGCAGAAGTGTCCATGCTGTCGTTCGCCTCTCTCTGACAAAACTTGAATACGAGCTCTGCCAAATCCATCCTATAGCTGTGCATGTCCTTCAAAGAGTCATAGATGGCTTCAAGTGCTTTCACAACCTCCAGTCGTGTTAGGGGGCGTGTGGGACCAAAGATAGTAGCATTCGAAAGGATGTTCTCCCAATTGTATAACCAGTCGGGCGAGGCTGGTGATAAATCATGTTGTTCAAACATAACTGCAGGGAGTTTAGCGGTGTCCATATCAGTCAAGTTGTCAGCGATGGACAGAAGAGTGGTAGAGAGCGAAGGGTTCATATATGTGGAGTGTTCGCGTGCCAAGAGAGACGTCAACGTTCGCAAGAACGGAGTTGGGGCGTCGCTGGGCTGCAACAGTGGAATGATCATTGGCGTATCATCTGGACCCCTACCAATCGCAGAATCAGTATTTTAAACACCACACAGCAAGAAGAACGTACTTGAGGGGACGAACAAATGACACCAAGTGACGTAGGGTCTCACCAGCAATGCTGGCCTCCTCTTCGTCCATGTCGACTCCGTCTTCCCTTTCATCAAACTCTTGGAAGAGGTCCTTCAAAGTACCCGCGGCCTCGTCCAGTATACGATCCCTGTCGACGCGGATGGCCTCATCGGCCCCAGCACTTGCCCGCTTTGCCCAAGCCTCGATGGACTTGCACAACATTCGCTCGAGTTTTAACAAGTCCCAACCTGACAAGTCGTCCTTCGACCACGCCCGCTCCATCAAATCCTTTTCGAGGTCCATATGGCTGGGTGCCCCAGATGGTGCATATGTATGGGTGCTTAATCTGGCGATATAGGCTCTCGCCATCTTGCTACAAAGTGCCTGGCGAATATCGAAGCGCAAAGTTCGATGGGCTCCGAAGGATATAGAAAGACCATGCGAGTCCAATGTCTGATTGGTGGGAGACAAGTGACGCTTGAGTATCATCATACATGATGCACCGTAGGGCCCTGAAAAAAGGGAATGTAACATCTTTTGTATCCGTTCCTCGAGACCCACAGGTCCACGGGGACGGCCACTCGTCACGGATAAGCGAGGCAGTGGAGAAGCAAAGAATGCCTGAGCCCGGAATAGAAGAGGAAGGATAAGATTGAGTATCATGGGTGCCAGAGATTTCAGTTGGGAATGCAGATGATCCAGGTAAATCGTTGTCATCAGTTCTGCAGGATGTCGAGGAGGGTGGACAGCAGAGGGCGGGACGGAACGAACAGACAGCGAGGAGGAATGCCTCTGGTGTCCATTGGACGCCGATCTCGCGGGGGTAGACTGGTCACTCAACCCGGTTGGAGAAGCAATCGAAGAAGTGTCGGAAGTGGAGAAGGTGAGCGGGATGTCCAGCGTCTTGGAAACCAATGATGCATAAAACCGGAGAACACTAGCAAGGTCACCCTCTGAGATGCGTGCGACGGTCTCCGGATGTTCGAGGATGGAGGACACAAAGGCCGCGAGAAGCTCGACGCTTCGCTCACGGTCGGCATATTCGGAGGGATCGCAGGAGAGGTACGCGTCACATGCGCCATCTATCCAACTTTTGAGGAGATTAAGCAAAGGTATCTCGATGCCAAAGGCTTCGCTTCCTCCTTTTGTGAGAGCGCGGAGGGCTCGCAGGCGGGGGTCACCAATCTCTGGGGACCACGAAGTGTGTAAAAGGAGAGAACAGTGCGCCAGCTTGTCCGACGTAGTGACCTTGCCTTCGTATCCCTCCCAATATGAAGCCATGATCTCATAGCCTGCACATTGTAGCTGCGGGGGTGAATCGACGCCGCAAAGGGATCCTAGGAGAGGGTTCAGGACCGCAGGTTTTGGAAGTGGGGATTGGGTAGTGGTGGCGGCCGCCAAGGCGCGAGCGTGCGCGAGACTTGGAACGGCAGGTGGAGATAGGGCTTCTACAAGCGCATCGAAGGCAAGAGCCGGGGGCTGGGGTTGAGGTGCGGGAGTCGAGACGGTCTCTAGCCTGGGTCTGCGCCACCCAGCAGTGAAGGAGGAGAATGTAGTGGTGTTTGATCTCTGTCTGAACCTTGGGCCAACATCTGAGTCTGCTTGGGGACGGGCCATGTAACTGGCAGGGTGTGATGCTCCTGCCGAACACCGCATCAAAGAGCTGGACAGTGTGTGCGACGATGAACTCACCAGGACGTGTGCGGCGTACACAACGTCGCAGATGAAGAAAGAGTGACTTTTTGCCGTCAAGGTCGTGTAGGATTCGTGTTGGGATGACAAGCAAGCCAGATTGAACGAGCTGCCCAAGTGCGGTCACACTTGACTTTACGTTGTCAATTTATGTTTAAATTATCCACAGCGACCCCAAACACCGCCTAATTTGGTCTATATGCTACACTCCATCTATAACGTACTCATCCAGTAGCCCTCACTCCTCGAACGAACGGACGACGTCTTCCCTCGATGCAGATCTGCAGACGATCGAACATGAATACGGAAATGGACGGCTGCGAAGACGAGGCGCGCGTAACGTCAACTTCGTTCGGCCAATCTTGGAGAAGCAACCCACCGAATCACCCCCGCCGTGAATTTGGGCTCAACCTCGATCTCCCTTCCCGTCCCATCCTTCCCTTTGTCGATACGAAATACCGCCAGGATGCTCACAATCCCCATCCACAGTATAGAATCGGCAACCCACTTGCCTGGGCAGTGTCTCCGTCCGAATCCAAAGGCCACACGTGACGTGAGGGGGTCACTCTCTATGACAGTCCCATCTTCACTGAGGTACCGTTCCGGGTTAAAGACATAGGGCTCTGGATACTCACTCTCTTCGTGATGAATCTCCCTACAGAAAAGCAACTCTGTCAGAGCAGTCCGAGGGAGTCAATGGGCATCACTAACCAGACATTGGGCAAGATCATCGTACCTGCAACGCGTCAGGATGAAACACCGATCACCGATCGAGTTGTGCAGCACACCTTTTGGAATGAAATACCCCTCAAAAACGTCATCACAACAAGTCATGTGAGGCAACGCTACATCGCACACGCGGTAAGCACACGCCAAAACAGTTTTGGTCAATGACGAACCTAACGGTGCAACACTATGCCACCTCATCGTTTCTCGTAGAACAGCTTCGACATAAGGTAATGATTTTCGATGGCTGAAATCCGGGAAAACATTCTTAGCCAACATCGAATCAATCTCAGCTTGTGCACGTCGTTGAGCTTCCGGGTAAAGCATCATCGCCATCAGGAATGCTAACAAGGTGGCCGCACTCTGCGACCACACGTTCAGCTCGCATGATAGGAACCCCTTGAAATGCAACCCACCGAATCATACCCCGCTATCATAAATGGAAAAGAAAAGACCCCAAATCAGTCGGCAAGGTCCTGAAGACGTACTGAGAAACGTCCATACCGATGTAAACTGTTGCGGCACATTCCTTGATCGCCTTTTCTTGGAATGCACGCTCTTTTGTGCCATCCAACCTGTCCAGCAAATCCGAAACCATGGATTTCGCAAACGAACCGCTTTCCTGGGTCAGGGAGCCATTCAGTAATATTAATAGAATGGAATTCATGCTCCGCACCATGCTCTTCCTCACGTATTCGAACGGGCCGTCCACGGACCTCGTGGATAGCTCCCGAGACCTTAATGCATCCCTCTTGAACGTTGCGCCAGGAATCCAAGGCGGGATATTTGCCACTGTACCATCACGCTTCATTTTACCACGCGTCCGCGGCCTCTACATACCACTCATAAGGAAAGGTACGTACGGAAAGGAAAGGCTGTGAGCATCGCATTTCGCTCAGGGGGCAACCCATCGTTCAGCAATTTGACGAATTCTGAAAGCGTTTTCACAAAGGGTGCATCCAAAGAATCTGTCTCATATCCGTAGGTAAATGCCATCGTGATGGAGATGATGTATCTGGATAGGGTCAATACAAAGAGAATATAGGGCGGAAAGGAATGGCAACTTACAGTTGAATATGATTCTCGAAATCGTCGGGTGTGTCAAGGAGGCTCTGGATCAGTTTCATTGCCTTGGATCGATAGAGATTCTGGTATAATTCAGCGGTCTCTAACTTCATCGCTTGGTGGAACATCCTCCGGTGAGTCCGCCATTCCGGACCATAAGGGAGAAATGCCGTGGCAAAGTCGATTCCAAACCTGTCAGCGCGAGTGGAATCCCACGTCAGTTAATTGACCCGGAACACTGGCGCTCGCACTTACAGTTTGCTAGTGCATGTAGATGGACGTCCAGAATACATGGATGATCGTTGGTCGAGCAACTGTTTCGCAACTCTACTCGAGTTTATGATGACAACGTCCTGGCCAAGTAGCCGGCAATATACGATTGGTCCTGTCATTGGTAGAAACTGAGCGTTAGTCAGGGAGTAATCATAAAGCTCTTTCGCACCATATTTCTTTCGCCATACACTGTATGTGAGCCATGGTTGTTCTGAATCGATATCGAGAATGTTGCCGACAAAGGGGAGGGGCTTTGGACCCGGGGGTAACGGAAGCCCGTTTCTTGATCGTGAGGCGCGACGGTAACAAACCACACAGCCAAGGACAATCATCGGAGTGAGGAGGAAAACATTAAGTGACGCACGCATCTTTCTTGAACTCACAGCCCTTGACGGCTTTCATTTTATACGAAGGACGGCGAGAGAAACGGGCTCATCAGGACAACCCCTGTTCCAGTTAATTCAAAAAATTCCACGCACGTTATGCCACGCGGAAAAAAATTACGCGTTCAGAATCGTCAGAAGTCCTCAGACGCACCACGTAAGTGATAGCCTTGCAGGCTATGATAATCGCGTCTCTGACTTCGCAACACAAAAAGTAAGCAAGTGGGCCGTTCGAAATTCCCTTCGCCGCGGTGTCTCTTGTCTGAAATCTGAGATTCGGGCTTTTTTTCTCGGATTGCAAATTGCGTCTACTTTCTTCCATTACCTTGGTACCTTCCTGGTGACCGCGTTCTGAAACAAGCATCGTGGTTCCCATCTCCACGCAGCTGTAAAACGAGAATATTGGATTGGACTGGACATTACGACATCGAGACAACAAGGAAGGAGGGCGCACAAGGGGTTGGTATTCGTGATGATCATGATTAGGGTCCATTGCAAGGGGGTATGAAGGATCGGGAAAACTCAAGGATTGATTCAAAAACGCAAATTGTCCCAGGAGTGAGAAACTTAAGTTGTGACGCAGAAAAAAAACTGTTAACGAAAGGTGTGCCTTGCTTGCGTGCTTATCGCTGTCTATAACGGCATTCATCGAGTCACAGCGGCAGATACAGAGTGTCGCTTTGGATTATTGTTTTGTCGCCCCTTCGACAGCGGCGATGGCGATTGCGGGCCTTGCCCGCCTTGCCCGTGTTGCTGTACAGATCGAACAGGACGGACACCGCAATCCCGAGGAGCTACTTCTCCACATTTGACGTGTGCTCTGTCGATGGAAGACACAAGAAACGGTGAGCGCGCCAACCGCATCGTTAGATATGGTCCTTCTGCTTCCGAGCGCATCGAATCCACCCACCGAAGTCCGCAGTCGTCACACTCCAGGACAGGCTTCCACCCAATCCTCTTTGCACAAATATCACACTTCTGGACGAGAAGGGCACTCGAGAAGAACAGCTCGAGGGGATTCCAGCCTCCATCAAGATGTTTGGCAGGAGAAGTTGATCCGGAACGTTTTGCGCCTGGCCTTATTAATGTAAATCTGTGTAACATAGGGACAGACCGAATAGAAGAATGTCCTTTGGTTGCTCTGGTGGTGGACGGAACGGATGATTGAGCGGTACGATATGTTTGAACTGAAAGTATAGAGTCTGAGCTAGTGGGTGTCATGCTGTCATCTGTGGAAGACGTCGCCCCCGGAGTGATGAGGTCCGACGTAGCATTCGGATCTGGGTAGGGTCGGATCGTGAGAATTGAAGATAGGGATGGTGGAACGGTTTCAGTGGCGTTGCCCGCATGTCCGCGAACAACGGTTATGCTGTAGTCCGAGTACGTGCTCGAGGTGGTGTTGAGAAGGGGAGAAGTGCTATTCTCGCTATTTCCTGGGAGGGATGCATCAAGTATGCATTCGCAGCGCGAGTTGAATTACCTACCGTTGGTGGCCCCACCATTACTCCAATCGCTGTTGAGGTGCATGCTGATATTAAGGCCTTCCACGGCATTCGCAAGCTCTTCCGAGTCATCGCTTTCTTCTTCTCCGCTGGACAGAGCCGCCATAATGTCCTCTGCCACCGTAGGTGTGGCTTGTCTAATGTCTTTCCCGATTCCGACCCCAAAACTAGGAATACGAGGGGCCGTAGGCCGCTTCCCACCTGTCATAAACTTGACGCTGCCAAGGTGAAGATCCTCTGTTTCTGGGCGAGCCAGGACCTCTGCTTCGATGTCTTGCAAACGCTCAAGAATGTGACGTGTAGTGGGGCGTGCAGCCGGATCCTCGGCCAGGCAGTCCAGGCAAAGAGAAAGGAAAGCAGGTGGGCATCCTGAGTCTGCCAAATTATGAACCTCGTCTGCATCGATCCCAAATATGGGACCAGTGCGTTTGAAATGACGGTCATCAGCGAGACGTCGAGATGCTATTTCACAGAATATTATTCCAAGAGAGAAAATATCCGTTGGGAGGTCGAATTCATGGCCCAGGAGGATTTCAGGAGACATGTACGAATCCGTGCCGCAGAACGTGAGTCTCTTGCTCTCCTCCTCATTTCGAGCCGCGATACGGGCGAAACCAAAGTCGGTGATCTTGAGACGACCGTTGGCGGTGACAAGCAAGTTTTCGCCTTTCAAATCGCGGTGTATACATTTACGTGCGTGGAGATATGCCAAGGCGCGGGCGATATCCGTTGCAAAGGACATGCGAAGACGCCAGGGAAAGGGCTTATTCTTGTCGAAGATGTATTGCCGAAGGTTTCCTGGTTTAGAGGTCAGTATAATTTTTTAACGACTGTATGCGCTTGACCGTTTTCGATATACTCGGAAATAATAAAGATTCGACCATCGGGTGGTGGTGCCTTAGAAAGCCCAAGGTATAAAACGACATTTGGGTGACGGGCTTCCCTGGAGTAGAGGTGAGTAACGGGAAAGTACAGTAAGAGCGTGACGCTACTTCATGAGCCGCCACTCGCGTTCAAAATACTTGGCAACGTCATAGTTGCTAGAGGGAAGTACCTCTTTGATGGCCACGTCGATGCCCAGGTAAGACCCTGCGGTATCTATGAGCGTCAAAAAGAGAATATAAAACACCAAATGACCTTTGTAGACATTCCCAAAGGAACCGGATCCCAGTTTCTTCCACTCCCCCCTGATATCCTGGGAGCGAGGGCATGATACACGCTGGCAAATGGGCCAGCTTAGAAGGACATACCTCGAAAGGAATGACATCGAATGCATCTGCCATTTGACCTGTCTGGTGAAGGTGTAAACGAGAGAGCGGGCGGGCTGCGAGAGACGGGGGTGTGGCAGCCAGTCTCTCGTCTGAGGCGAGATAGCACGTGATCTTATAACATCCTGATCTCATCTAATCGACGGTGGTAATAAACTACTAGCCAGACTCGGTTACCGTTACCGTAACTAAAAGGTTTCTAATTGGACGACGTGCCGTTTCAAGTTGGAAGGAAGTTATCCAAATGGGACAAGTGATGCTAGTCCCAAACGAAACCGAGCGAAGCCCAATGCGCGTTTCACCATGTTCCAAGTCCTTCTCCGGCCGTCTCGTTGGGCCATTGAGCCAGAAAAGACAACGTTTGGTGAAAATGGCTGGAGCAACAAGGACATGGACCCTGTTCCACCTCACCTGAGAACATGGACGTAAGTGCCTTTGCAATGTTCAAGTTTGGCCCCGCCTTTTTTCAAAGTTTACCCCGCCATTGACACCCTAGCACTTGGAGCTACGTACGTCCGTTCCCAACTAGTTGTCCATGTCCGAGTCGCTCACCATACGTACTACGTAGATTGCTTATTGGCTTTCTGATGCCGCGAATATCCCAGCATGGGAGCTCGCGGGCTCCATGCTTGCAGTCGGTCTGTCTTGGTGCGCGTTACTTCGTTCGCCCACTGCAGTGACAAGTGTTGAAATTTCAAAGGCGCCAAGCCCTCTCGTGCATCGCTGCCGGTTATTGCATCATTTCCGTGGTCATGGTACTCAACGGAACCATCGGTGCTCGCCTCCATGTCGCGTTTCCCGTTTTGAATAGATCTTCATTCGGCTTCTGGTTCAGCTACTTCACCGTTGTCAGCCGTATCATCCTCGCCATGTTTTGGTTCGGTATTCAGGTAAGCCGCCCCTGCATCATCACATTGCCCAGTCGGCCAATCATCAAATCGTTAGTCATATAACGGGTCACAGTGCGTATATCAGGTAAAATCGATTGCCTTGTCTCACGTCATGGTATTGAAACTTGAACCAAGATGATCAAGGCCATTTGGCCTTCGATTGCGGGGATGCAGAACCATCTCCCTCCAAGTGCCAGCATTACCAGTTCAGGTCTTCTGTGCTACTTCATTTATTGGCTCATCCAGTTCCCTTTCATGCTGCTCTCACCGCAGAAACTGAGATGGCTGTTCTTTGTCAAGAGCGTGATAGTTCCGATAACATGGCTAGCTATGGTAATCTGGGCATTCATTCGGGTACCACCATCCAATGGCCTGTTCTCTGGGCACGCGACTATAACTGGGACACAACTCTCCTGGAGTTGGTTGAGCGCGTTGAACAGTGCGCTGGGCGCATACGCTAGCTTGTCCGTCAATATCCCCGATTTCACTGTAAGGTTCCCTTCCATCTTCGTGTCATACACAGCTTACTGGAATTCTAGCGGTATGCGAAAAACGAGAAAGCGTGAGTACCCTTCATAAGTATAAGATACAGGATGCAACCCTCACGAGTTCTCTTCTAGTCAATTTGTGCAACCCTTGATTATACCCATAGCATTCATACTCAGTAGTTTCGCTGGTATTGCGGTCACAAACGCCGGAATCCAGCTTTACGGAGAAGTACTCTGGGATCCCTTGCTTCTTATTGACAAATGGGACAATCGTGCTGTTGCTTTTTTTGCTGCCCTTTCATTTTCCCTTGCGACTATTGGAACAAATATTAGTGCCAATACTTTCTGCGCTGGAATTGACATGACGGCATTGTTTCCCATGGTGACATTTACCAATGCTCCATTTCAAGGATGCTCACAAAATAAACAGTACATTAACATCAGACGTGGTCAAATCATTTGCGCTGTCATTGGTGGCTGGGCTTTTGTCCCTTGGAAAATCCTAGCCAAGTAAGTCTGCAACGCTCGGAGCTTTCCAGATTACGCAGACTCAGATCCTCACTCACAACGCTGTGATTAAGTGCTCAAGGCTTCTTAAACTTCATGAGTGGATGCACTATTTTCTTGGGACCATTCGCAGGGATCATGGTCACAGACGTGCGCTTCTACATATGTTCGATTTACATTCACCTGATTGTTGTCCTCCCAGTTTTGGCTAGTCCATAGAGGAAAAGTTGATGTTCCTGCCATGTACGATCCAAATGGCCGATACCGCTACATCGGAGGATTCGTGAGTCGTCCAATTCCCATTCTCACACTGTGTAATGACCGACCTCCCAAAGAACTGGAGAGCTGTTCTAGCCATGCTTGTGACCGTGGGACCTACCTTTCCCGGTCTTATCAATTCCGTCAGTCCAGCTGTCAACGTAGGCTATACGATTCGTCTCTTCGATATAGCCTGGATGTATGGGGTAAGTTCTCGATACCCATCATGTACGTGTTGCATGTACGCTTAGCTTCCTTGCAAGTTTGTGGTTGCGTCTACGGTTTACTATGTCACTTCCGTTCTATTCCCTGCACGGGAAACGTTCGTGCGGAACCTCATTCTCGCGGATGACACAACTCTGGATCATGTCCGCGATGGCAACTCTCCCATAGACACATCTGATGGCAAGGGAGACGATGCCAAGGTCCACGGCGAAGCACTGTAGATCGGCTCCGTGACTTTCCCTGCCGATCCCATAACCAGTACCCTGTGATTAGCATCTTTAGAACAACAACCTGGGCTGTTGCTAACTTGGCATGAAAAATGTGCGCAAGTCCCCGTCGCGAAGATGATCGGCATACTAGTATGCCGTGCGCGTGGGTTCTGAATCTTGGAAATTGGAATTGAATCCGTGCCGGATCTAGGTTCAAGCCTGACTCAACTGGCGGATCACCTTTGCCGCCCAGTTCTCCGTATGTTGGATCGGAAATTGAATCCGACGCCCGAGTCTTGTGCTACTTTGGTTCTGTCTTTGACTGCTTGGCATATTTACGATTACCACTGCCGGAGTCCAGAGTTAACCAACTGGCGGAGGGCCCCATTTTTCATGCACATGACTAACCAAGTTGACTTTTTGAGAGCGCATCTCGGCCACTCGTGGCCACGCCCAGAAAGACCGTCGGATATTTTCAGACCAACTGTTCTGTGTTGCTTTCCAAATTAGTCGGCCAAGATCAATTCTGTCTCGCCCGTGCATGCATTCCGACTTTCGTTCACCCATCGAGGCGAAATTGAATTGAAGGGTATCTTCCATATTTGATAGTATACTTAGATACTTTTCAAATGAACTCCGGAGCTCCGACATCGATATTATTGACCCTCAAAGTCTTCAGCGTGTAATTGCACATAGTTCAAGAACCCTGTTTTACTGGCAGCACGAGTCAGCACGCGCGGGATCTTCAAGCCGCAAGCAGCACAGCACTTACTATCCGATCTTATACGTGAATTGCCGATCAAGCGGAGGGCGGTCAGTTCCCGGTATGGCGCACATCGGAGAGGACGACCAATAAGGTTCGTGAGACGGCGAGAGTGATGTAAAAAGATACACGATCGACGGCAACATGGGTTGATGGAAGTGCGGGTGACCGGAGAAGCCAGGGGGCTGGTGGATCCCGTGCATTTGCTGCCGGTGGAACGGGTTGGCCGCGAACCGAGGGTCCTTCACGTTTTGGTTCATCCCGAATGGCTGAGGTCGGAAGTCTTTGACGTAGAAATCTTGATGCGTCCCGGCGTGCGTTACTGGGACAGGTAAGCAAATTCTTTCTTGTAGGACGACGTGACGAAATCCCACCGAGAACGATGTTTTCAGGTTTGACTCCTGCATCTTGGGCAATCTTCTTCCCATTCTTAAGTAGATACTGCCAAGCGTCTTTGACACAGGCAACAAATGCCTCGTGGACTACAACTACGTCGATTTGTTTGTGTGGGGGCACAGCGACTGGCCACCTGCAGTCACAGGCTCAGGACATATCGTCGAGACCCTGGGCATGAAGTACGCACCCTGATACATTCAACGGCATTTCAAATGCTTGGAGTGGCTGCCGCCGGATTGGCACGTTTTCCCAACACCAATGTTCTCCGTTTGCCTTGAAAGACAGCTTGAGTGCCCCGGCGTCGTCTTCAATGACATTCCTCAAGCGAACAAACGAATTCCAGTCTTTTCCCCGAGGAACATACCCCAAGTCACCCACAGAGAACTTGCAAGCAGGTACGTTGCGTTCATACCAAGAATGTTCATGAGCACCTGCGTGGAACGTCAGATCGCGGACTTGACGCAGCGTCAAGGAGGGTGAGTCAAAGTCGTTGTCCTCAATAAGCTCTTGAAGCTTTGATGGCAGTAGAGGTTGTTGGCTGCCACTAGGCAGCAGCGATCGTGCTAGAGTGACAAGATGATTGATCTTCTTTTGCATATCCTCAGTAACTAGTTCATGTCGGTAACGAATGAGACAGTAGTCATAATTGAAAACCAACCTCCTTCATCACATTCACCATACGAATGGGTGACTCTTCCTTGGTTCGGTAACATCTAGAAAGCGATGGGTCGCGGCAACAGGGAGGATGCAAAAGCGTACCTTCAGACATGTGTTAAGTAGCGTGTGTGCTAAGCCATAGTTTCGCGCAGAATTCCATTTCCCTTCTCGCGGTGGGGGCAAGCCTACGACAAGAGTCTTCTTGGAATCTACGCGGAATCCGGCAGCCTAAAAGGCTTTAGTCTCGCAGCAAGGGTCCAAGTCGAAAATGATATTGGGCTACCTCGAAAAAGTCTTGTACTTGGCTGTCTGTCAGATTCAACTGTCTTTGGACATACATTGCTGTATCCTGACACTCTGCTTAGTGAAATGGGTAATACAGAGTTAACGCAAAACACCTTACAGAAAGATCACGATACTTGCACGAAAGGTGAGTGATGCGTGTTTACACTGCGAAACATTGTGCTTACAAACCGAAGCATGAGCTCCATGCATGTTGCAAGGCTCGCCGATCGGAGCATCTGCTGCACAATTGCCTCAGGGGTTTGTGTCTTCACTAATCCGACCGTCAGTGTTCTTTTGACCGTAGGACAGGTGCAGCGTGCTTACCATTCGACAAAAGTATAAACGGAGTGGGGGTGTCTTCATCCGAAAAGCCCAACATCTGGGGTAAATTTGGGTGGCTGCGCTCATCAAAGGACATCCTCAAGATAGCAGTGATATTTAGTACTCACTACAAGTTTTGAAGCATCTTGACGTCTCTCAGCCATTGCTGAAAAAGAATTATCACGACTTCTGCTTATGTGAAAGATAATGCTCACCCTGGATGCATTGACCTTTGCATCATATCTCTTGATGAGCGCAGGTTGTCCCTGTACTTGTACTTCCATTCCTCCCATCCACCAACCTTCTCTGATGCGCGATCGACCCTGTAGGATAATATCGGACTGATGATATCTCCGGAACTGGCAAAATAGGTGAGATGCGATAATGCACAAAGACCTTTGAATAGTACCCCATGATCGTTATCCAATGTTAACGAGGACAACTGTTCAGGCAAATAGTGATCGTTCAAAGAGTCTCGAACGCCATCCGTGGCAATCTCGGTGATTGGTTCCTCAGATTGCAAAGAAAGGGACAACTCCGGCAGTGGTCTAGTGTGCGCGGGTACATCGACGATCGTAGTCACTTTTGATTCTGCAATCTCAGGCTCTTCCACGCACGAAACCAGCGTCGTCGTCTTCTCGTAAGGTGGCGGAACTTCGATGTTGGATTGGACCGCTTGTATCTCAATATTTTCAGTGTTCTTCCGCGAGATCGTTCCAACGGTATAATGTAAGTCGATAAGCGTAGCAAACTGCATCGTAACAATCAGCACAAGATCGGTCTGCGACACAACCAGACCAACCTGAAAAGATTTTGCAGCTTCGTCCAACAGCATGGTATACTCGGCGAGCGCATCCTCGATGTAATTCTTTCGGAGAAACCGGTCGCTCCATTTCGAGTCAGCAAGCCTCCTCATGAATTCGTAGATGAGATTCAAGGTCCTAATGTCGTACGTGGGCCACACCACACCGCATCTCAGTGGCCGAAATTGGTATCAAGCAGAAGTCATAACATACCCCTCAAATTTCTGCAGGTTTTGCACCAGACGTTCAGGTGCAGAGTCCCATCTTCCCCGCATCTGATGATCTATATCGACCAATATCTGTGCCGCGCGCCGGGCCAGGGAAATACAACCAACTTTATTCGTCTGTATATTCTGCACCGAGGTCGAAAGAGGTTTAAGAAACGCTTCCTACGGCACTCAACCGAACGACAGCGCTCAACGCCATACTGACCTGGACAGTTTCCAATATAAGAAGAACAACCGAAACAGCAGCTACTGCAGGCGGAAATTGGAGGGTTGACAGGAGGTCCTTGGCTAAGGCTGTCGTGGAGATGGCAACCCGAAGGGGATCCACGCCGGAAACTTTGGAACGAATGAATCGCAATGGCATCGCGGTGAAGTCGGCCTTCAGATTTCTTCAACTTTCTACTGTGTCCTGGTACCCTGACTCTAACTTTCACCCTGTGCTTCGAAGTTGGAACCGCTGTGCCCACCGCGTTGTCGTACTAGCCTCGAAACTTCCAGTTGAACAGAGGCTGTGGTTCGTTTTCGTGGACCTGGGATTCCAAATATCAGTTTCAGCGAAGATACCGTATTTCAATTCAGTGGATAGGCTCGAGCTGGCACTGCTAGGCCTGGAAAGCGACTGACATCAGACAAGTCACTAAAAATGTGATTCAAGAATTAGCGCTGGGAATTTAGTCGCCTAGATAGTAGACGGCGCCCACCGCTTACGATTAGATAGCTACCGCCAGCTCTCTGCAGCCTAAACCCTGCCAACTTGGCTTGAAGCTTTGACTGAAAAATGTACTCGATCTGAGACGGCAACCGTCCGTGCTATCAAATGACATGATTCAAGTCGATGTGGAAGGAAGAAAGAGGGTGGCACTGTAGCTATAAGCTTGCTACCACTTGCGAAACAACTGTACCAAACGTTACAATGATGATGCTATTAGGTGTATTCTCGTCAGATATGAACTTGGGTGAGATTCGACCGTGCAAGGTAGAGAATAAAAATATCCAAGATTGGTGGGCGCGCAATTGGCCGCCAGACATCAACAGCTTTGCGGCACTGAAGCCTGTGCGTCACTGGTGTGCGGATCGCTCGCCGTGAACAAGTCAACTTCAACCGTGGTTAGGGTCAAAGCGGTCTGCTCAGACGATGATCCGCCCCTGGGTTGCGTAAAATCATCGAAATTGGTCGTTGAGGTGGCAGAATTCACTGTCCCGTTGCGTCGCGACAAAAAGAGCGATACATAATGGTCACGACGACCAAGAGGTTGCACACGATAATCTATAATGCGATTTTTTGACGGAGAGCGATGATAATTAGTGAGGACGAACTTCAAAGTCAATGCTCGCGGTCACGATGCTGCTTATGTCCAGAACGCGGCTAACCATGTAGAAGAGTGCCGCGATTGTAAGGACAATGCTGGAAGCGAAGATCGAGAGTAGCATTCACCGCTGACGTCCTGGCAGCTTAACCTTCCAGAGCATACGCAAAGGGATCGCCACAAGTATCCCGACTGAAACACAATCCGCTGTTGTGAAGTAAATAAATAATACGTCAGTCATGTTGGCGACGATCCTTTGGAGAATACAGGAACTCGCTCACATGTAGTTTCGAATATCAGTATCGGTGACGCCACAGTACAAGTTGGGCTGAATGGTTGATGGACCCAACTCGGGTTTGAAGCGCACTGCCAAACTTTCGCCGAGACAGGTATTGACTAGCTCACCACAAAGTACGCCGCACAGAAGTAAGCGAATCGGTCCAGGGGAGAACCTGGCTGGATGATATGGATGATTGAAAACAAGATGCTCAAATGCATCGCACTAGTTGGAAATGAGTGAAACCCTGCCTGTAAGAAATCGCCATGCAACATTAAAAGTGAGGACTGATTCCTCACATTATGTGGCAGTGAGTTGGCACATACCTGATCGAGCAGGTAAACCCTACGCTGTGAAACCAGAAACCTATTACTGACATCAAACCACCTGGTGAGCACCAGAACGTCGTCAATCAGTAGTACAGTAGACTGAACTCGAATGTAGCCCCACTTGAACCCGAGGACATCCATCCTCCAAGTAATGAAACAAGGCACGCGAGAAACGACACAGCAGCCCATGCATCCTCCTACCAAACATGACTAATTTTGAGACGGAAGCAAATCCGCCAGATTGTGTAAACGAGTCCCACTGCTTGCAACATACTGGTAACCACTTCCACAAAAACACTCGGTGAACATGCAACTGGGTAACATAGTTTTACTGAAGAATACTTACCTCGGCTAGGAAAGAAGGTTGTAGAATCTGGATCCAGCATCGGACTCAGACTGGGTCTTTGAAATATGGGGAAATTAGAGATATGATATGCACATCCGAGTCAACAGGCTTATGAGATACTGCTGCGCGTTATTTTTTGATCAGGGGTCCATGACAAAGGGAAGAGCGGTACATGTGATCCGAACGATCTTAGATTGTGTGAAAAGGAACCATGACGTGTTCTCTGCTTGTACACACAGCCACGGAGGACAGGCGATTTGGTTGCGAGAGCGTACTGTACCGGGTCACCTTTGTTTCTGCGACCCTTGAGCAGGTACCCTAAATTGTCAGCCAGGTTGCAGACCCAGCAGCATCACCGCAAGCTTCCATCCTCACTGCCCCAGGCGCCGTCTTCCTCGAATCTGGATACCCATTTCGAGTGCCCTCTTGCCCTCCAACCACAGCATTGCTTCTGCGTATTTCAGGATGTCACGATAGCTCCCGGATTGGATTTAAGCATTCACACCTTGATAGGTCTTTGGAACGATTCTCGGCATTCCATGACATCCATCGTCTTTGGCGAAGGTGAACCTAAAGTCATTCGTAGTTTCTTCCCGACCTGTCTTTACATCAACAACGTTTGCTTGGACCCGAACGTGCTGCGTTTCCATGATGCAAAGTTTGGGCAGACATTTAGTGCAAAAAATAGAGAAAAATACACCCTTACAACGACAGCAGGGAGTTCGCCCAGGTCACTGGCATTCAATATTTGGGACTCCAAGCGGAGAATCGAGCCAATATTCACCGGTTTTCGGAAAGATATGTTATCTAGCGAAAGGAACGATACGTGTGACCTAGTAAAGACGCACGAGTTCGCAAAACCGAGCTGTATCCATATATATCAGGAAGTCACGGAGGTATCTAGTTCGATTTACCTCGTAAGCAAGACGCATTAAGTATCCTTATTTAACACGATCAATATTTTGATCCACGAAAGAAGGGAAGATGCACTTGCCTCCAAAAATCTTCTGATGGACACTTGGTTAACGTCAGCTAGACGTCATAACACAATTGATATAAATCTGACTCACTTGCGCTCTTGCGGGAACATAAGCATAGTTTTCTCAAGTTTAGTATTCCCCATCCACACTTTATCACTTTGCAATCCGAAGGTGTCTTCTTGGCCATAATTCAAAAAAGTCTGATGGAGTTCCGCAGCTTCTTCTGAACTTGGGGGAACGCGCGAGAGTGACTGGAGCGCTAGGGATCTTCTTCGGTTCTGGGTGTCTTACGTGGGTCTAGTTAGTGTATAGGTCACAGGGCTCCACAGGGTGTTGCAACCGACTCTTTCCCATGGAGTAAAGCGCTTGTTCCTCTGCGGTTTGGATGACCAAAGGGTTGACTAGCTGTGCCTTATGCGTACGAGCATCTCTGCAGACCATTGAAAAGCGCCCTAAACGGACGGGCCATAGTCAAAAGTGTTGATAAGCATTACAGAATACTTACCAAGCATCAAAGTTTTTTCTCCGCCGTCAGGCTCAAGTGCCTCCATCTTAACAGCTACCTCCATCGAGCTTTTCCCTGTGTAAACGACCTGCCCGCTCAAGCGGATATCCCGCACAGGGTAGAGCGATGCCAGCATGTCTAACCTAAGGGTGATTCAATGACCGATTTGTTCCTGTGCGAAGGAGATATACATACCTATCCACCGAAGCTGTCACGACGTAAAAACCTCTCTCGGAGATGCGACCAAGAGTCTCTATGTCAGGCCCGAGCATATGCTTGTACGATATCGAACCAGCCAAAGAATCCAAGTGTTCCATGAGCATACCGGTACGAAGGCCACCGTATGCGTTGGTGTATTGCTCGAAGAGTTCGGGGGATGATTTGAAAGGGAGATTGATCTGAGTATACGTGTCATGCATATTGCGCGGAGGCAGTGATTCTTGGGATGGTATTGGCATTGTATGGCCAATGGGTTCCGGAGCAGAGGATGAGTTCAGGAGGGTCTCCGACCAGAGCATGCTCTTCCTCAGTGGGATGATGCTACAGGAGACTTAGCTCGAGATTGCTATGCGAATAAGATGTGCTGATCCTTACTTGCGGTAAGCTGGATTCGACCTTGCTCCTGACAGAGGGGTCGACTCGACATGAGTTCCAATACATAGCAACTTGTTGACTTACGGACGGCCTTGAGTAGTGTGTCCATGGCTTTGACATATTGCGTTTCGGAGGTTGCTTGGACCTCTGTTAGTTGTGTGTCGGCACTCTCAGCGCTCGGGGAAGACGACAAATAACGGATCGTTGTTGATGGAACCACTTGCACAGTCCTGCGCCGAAGGCCCGCGGCGGACAGACATAGTTGCGAAGGGACCGGAACTCGGTGACTTGAACACACACTGGCATGCGTACCACGTAGTAGAGTCGAGTAAAGCCGGGACATCACGTCTTCAACGCACTGTGTGTGGGTCCCTTCAACGAACGGTCGAACGAATGCGGGTACTAACGGCCCCGAGTCCCGACGTGAGAGGCCCAAGGGCACTAATTAGCTGCAAGACGTATTCGTTTCTTTGACTAGGAACATTGATTTACAAATGGAGCACAAGGTTCGAATGGAGACTAACCCTCCGAGGCTGCTAGAAGTTGTGCCTATAACCTGCCAAGAGAGCGACGCTGAGCGTGTGAACGGCCACCTGTTCTGCTACTCCACCAGTGACTTATAAGTCGAGCAGCTAGCCATAATTTCAATGTCGCTCGACTTTGGCCGCCACTAGTCCGAGCTTTACCGTAGGTGCCATTTGAATGCCACGCGCGTGGGTGTTACATGTTTCACAGTGCGCCGTTCCGAATCACACCCTTGGATTTCTACCACTCAGTACCGGTCGCAATGGGTCTGGTCTATTCGTTCCTCCGGGAGTCGTTCCCACCTGCACCTCACTTCACAGCAGAGTCTGTTCCAGATTTGTCGGGAAAAGTCGCGCTCATCACTGGAGCAAATGCCGGGATCGGTAAAGAGACTGCGAGGGTCGGTCTAGATTTTCATTGTCCACGCTCGTGCTCATGCCCATTTTTGTCCCAGGTCTTACTCACCAAGAACGCCAAAGTGTGGATTGCGTGTCGTGATGTGTCCAAAGGGGAGGCAACTCTGAAGGAGTTGAAAGAGCTCACTGGGCAAGATGCCCACCTCCTCAAACTCGACTTGGCAAACTTGAGGTCGATCAAACAGTCCGTGGAGGAGTTCTTGCGGTATTAGCAAATGTGCTCTCGATCATTTGAACAAGGACAGTGATCTTCTCTCTACAGACGTGAAAGCCAACTTCATATCCTCTTCAACAATGCGTACGTACGCTGATAACCACTTCTTTTTTGATTGGCTTACTGGTGCACAGTGGTGTCATGCATCCACCAGTTGATATGGTAACAGACGATGGGTATGACCTACAATTTGGAACGAATGTTCTCGGCCACTTCTACCTCACGAAGCTGCTATTACCCATTCTCATATCCACCGCGAAATTATCACCCGAAGGAACCGTCCGCGTCGTGAATACGGCCTCACTAGGGCACTGGTTTGGCAACCTCCAGTTTGACACTTTCATGGATGGTCCAAAAAGGAGGGCCAAGCGCACGTTCTGGTTGTATGGACAGAGCAAGACCGTGGGTTGATGTTCAACATGCTTCCATTACTGCACACACATATCCATCCCTTCATCACACATAGGGTAACATCGTCTTCTCCGCTGAGCTACATAGAAGGTATCATGATCAAGGCATCGTCTCAACTGCTCTTCATCCGGGTTTGTCCTTCGCTCCCTCCCTTGCAGTCTCATGGATACATACATATTCATATTTTCACCAGGCACAATCAATACTGAGCTTACCCGTTATTACGGTAACTTGCAGCAAATCGGGGTACGCCTTTGCTTCGTTGCATAAATTGCTTTTGTACACACTGGCAGTAAGGTGCTGATTCGATTTATAACTTTAGACCTGGTTTCTGTGGGATGTTTCGTATGGTGCCCTCACTCAACTCTACGCTGGCACTGCTCTGGAAGCTGGAACGCTCGGCGGACAGGTGAGTCGGGTCCCCTCCGTTGGTTGTCGAGCCACGAATTGAGATATTATCCCTGTTTTGTGCAGTATCTTGTTCCATGGGCACGCGTCGGTACACCGCGCGCCGATACACAAGATCCCCAGCTTGGCAAAGAGCTCTGGGTGTGGTTGGAGGAACAGGTGGCAAAGTTGTAGTAGCTACAGTCTAACTCGGAGTTGTCTTGAACACTTTGCTCTGGAATGAATTTGTAAATCATCATTACAGTATATCATTATGCCGTCAAATTGCAGTCCTGTAAGCGAGAGTTGCCGCATCGGCTGCAAGCTCTTCTAGAAGTTCCGACTCGGAGTCAGATTTGGAAACCCTCAATAGGCTACGCCCCTCCTGCCAGTGGCAGCTCGTGGCAGCCCCTGGCCCATTGAAAATCTGGCCTAGAAATTACAGCTATGCATCTGTACCTTCAACAATGTCGCTCGACATCACGGCCGCTAGTCTTGGTCACCAGATTGTCTAGTATGAGGTAAACCTGGACTGTCGATAGACGCGACGGTAAGTTACCTCATAGACGTTCTGGTCGTGGCCCAGCTGGCAGCTGGACTAAAGTTAGCCGCCACTAATCGCTCCACGGCTTTGAATGTTCAATGCCACTGACCCCTGCGGGTGTTCAGTGCGGCTGTATAGCCGTAAGTTCTTGAGCGGTTCCGAATTACAGTTCCCTCTTGGATTTCTACCACTCAGTACCAGATGGGTCTGGTCTATTCATTCTTCCGGGAGTCGCTCCCACCTGCACCTCACTTCACAGCAGAGTCCGTTCCAGATTTGTCGGGAAAAGTCGCGCTTATCACTGGAGCAAATGCCGGGATCGGTAAAGAGACTGCTCGGGTCAGTCACTAGACTTTCATTGTCCACGCTCCGAGTCGTGTTCATGCCCATTTCTCTCCTAGGTCTTGCTCACCAAGAACGCCAAAGTGTGGATTGCGTGTCGTGGCGTGTCCAGAGGGGAGGCAGCTTTGAAGGAGTTGAAAGAACTGACCGGGCAAGATGCCCACCTCCTCATACTTGACTTGGCAAACTTGAGGTCGATCAAACAGTCTGTGGAAGAGTTCTTTCAGTACTAGCCAACGTGCTCTCGATTATTTGAACAAGGACACTGACCTTTTCTCTACAGACGTGAAAACCAACTTCATATCCTCTTCAACAATGCGTACGTACACTACTGGCCCCCTCTTTCGATTGGCTCACCGGTACACAGTGGTGTCATGCATTCACAAGTTGATAAGGTTACATATGATGGATATGACCTGCAATTTGGAACGAATGTTCTCGGTCACTTCTACTTTACAAAGCTGCTATTACCCATTCTCATATCCACCGCGAAATCATCACCCGAAGGAACCGTCCGCGTCGTGAACACAGCTTCACTAGGGCACCGGCTTAGCAAACTGCAGTTTGACACTTTTGTGGATGGTCCAAAAAGGAGGGCCATTCACACATTCTGGCTGTATGGACAGAGCAAGACCGTGGGTTGATGTTCGACATGCTTGCATTACTGTACACACATATCCATCCCCTCATCATGCATAGGGTAACATCATCTTCTCCGCTGAGTTACACAGAAGGTATCACGATCAAGGCATCGTCTCAACTTCTCTTCATCCAGGTTTGTCTCTCCTTTGCCTGTAATTCCCTGCAAAATCTCATGGGTACATCTATTCACTAGGCATAATCAAGACTGAGCTTACACGTTATTACAATAGCTTCTCGCAGCGAATGGTGGTACGCGTTTGTTTCAATATATTACATAGTGAGGTGCTGATTCGAATTCTAACTTTAGTCTTGGTTGATGTGGGATGTTTCGCATGGTGCCCTCACTCAACTCTATGCAGGTACTGCTCTGAACGCTGGAGCGCTTGGAGGACAGGTGAGTCGGGTCCCCTCCGTCAGATCTCGAGTCACGAATTGAGAAACTATTGCTGTTTTGTGCAGTATCTCGTTCCATGGGCACGCGTCGGTACACCGCGCGCCGATACACAAGAACCTCAGCTTGGCAAGGAGCTCTGGGCGTGGTTGGAGGAACAGGTGGAAAAGTTATAGTTACAGTCTGACTCGGAGTTGTCTTAAACACTTTCCTCTGGAATGTGTACATTATCATTACAGATTATCATGCCGTCAAATGAGTTCAAGAAATATAAATAAGTACATAGCTATCATAATACATCACCTCCCGCCGCAAGCCCATCTGGTCACCAGTGCCAGATTCAGACTAATTGGCCGCCACTACTCTCCAATGGCTAATGTTCAATGCCACGCCTGCGGGTGTTCACTGTCATACGGCCGCTCCTTGAGCGGTTCCGAAATACAATTCACCCTTGGATTTCTACCACTCAGCACCAGTCACAATGGGTCTGGTCTATTCGTTCCTCCGGGAGTCGTTCCCACCTGCACCTCACTTCACAGCAGAGTCCGTTCCAGATTTGTCGGGAAAAGTCGCGCTTATCACTGGAGCAAATGCCGGGATCGGTAAAGAG
>MU130771.1:30832-55737 GCA_015039435.1 Imleria badia | reverse complement strand
ATCACCTGAAGGAACCGTCCGCGTCGTGAATACGGCCTCAATAGCGCACTTGGTTGGCAACCTCCAGTTTGACACTTTCATGGATGGTCCGAAAAGGAAGGCCAAGCAGACATTCTGGTTGTATGGACAAAGCAAGACGGTGGGTTGGTGCTCAACATACTTGCATTACCGCACACACATATCCATCCCCTCGTCACGCACAGGGTAACATTGTCTTTTCCGCTGAGCTACACAGAAGGTATCATGATCAAGGCATCGTCTCAACTGCTCTTAATCCGGGTTTGTCTTTCCCTCCCTTGCTTGCACAGTCTTATGGATACATCATTTTATCAGGCGCAATCCGTACTGAACTTATACGTTATCACCATAGCTTCGTGGTGCGAATCGGGGTACGCCTTCGTTTCGTTGCATACATTGCCTTCGTACACACTGGCAGTGAGGTGCTGATTCGATTTTTGACTTTAGACTTGGTTGCTGTGGGATGTTTCGTATGGTGCCCTCACTCAACTCTATACAGGCACTGCTCTGGACGCTGGAACGCTCGGCGGACAGGTGAGTCGGGTCCCCTCTGTTGGTTCTCGAGCCACGAGTTCAGATATTATATGCAGTATCTCGTTCCATGGGCACGCATCGGCACACCGCGCGCCGATACACAAGATCCCCAACTTGGCAAGGAGCTCTGGGCGTGGTTGGAGGAACAGGTGGCAAAGCTGTAGTAACAGTCTGACTTCGAGTTGTCTTCGCCACTTTCCTTTGGAATGCGTGAACTATGCGTTACAATGCTATACCGTAAGAAATATGTACAATGATTACAGATCACCTCCCAGGGAAATGTCCAGACCAATGTAGCCTATCCCTATCCAGCGCAGTTGCATCGACTGCAAGCTCTGGAAGCCGGTTCAGATTCGGAAACTTTTAAGAGGCAATTGATTGCTTCTCGTCGACCTCGTCCAGGCTGGTAGTCTCGCTGTCAGAGATGCATTGGACGCCACACAATCTCATGTCCTCCGTGGAGATGATAAATGTGCTAGCTGGTCTTTCTTCTTTCGCTGTCTGGGGTTCGCATTTCTCCTGGTCTCCGCTGCCTGTAGAGGACAACCATGTTGCAAACAGAGCTGTCTCGACAGAACATACAGACGGGGGATATTTCGGTGTCTTGAAGGAAGGCTGGGACTGGTTAAGGGCTGGGTGTGATAGTGGTTCAGGACGGTCGTGGGTGAACACTTGTTTAATGCCAACGCTACTGCTCGGACCATTTAGGAACGTGTCATATGCGAAACCAGAAGCTTGGAGCTTTTGTTCGACGACCACTGCAATCGTCGCGGTTAGTGTGAATGACCCTGTCGCGCTAGCAAATGCTTTCGCTCACGGAAATGTGCAAGCCCTTTGCCAAAGTTGAGTCGGCAGATGACGGAAAGAATGCATGTGATAACGAGCAAGATATCCGCCATGGTAGTCACACAAGAGAAGGTGCGCCATGACATGTATTCGTACCGGAAGAGAGCACTTCCGAACCAAAGACCGGAGATGACCAGCAAACAAATGCTCAAGAGAGCATACACGAGGAATAGAAAACGCTTCTCCTTGGAGATGGAGTATGTGCCCTAAAAGATGAATCCGATCTGTCTCAGCATTGCGAACATGAGCAGGAGGAATTGCAGACTGACCAGCGCCAACCATGGCGAGATAATCTAAGCCCGCTGTGAGCCTATTTGGGTCCTGAGACCTACTCAACACTTACAATGATCACGATATAAAACCCTGCATCATACAGGATATTCCTGGTGTAGTACGAAGCCATTGTATCGCTTTTTCGTTTATCATACCAAACTGCAGCAGCAGCTATGGTGAAGAAGGTCGTGAATTGGATGAACACCCGCATCCAAAGCCTCCACTGTTGTTTTGGTATGTTAATAAAGTACCGTGAATATGACCTGGTTGATCGCACCTTTAACATCCGGTTGATGATGGGAGGCGAGCCAACACTAGAGAGAGTTGCCTTGGAGTATAACTACGCATCTTATGCTCAACCGAAAGCATGGGTGAACTGAATATTCACACACCTTTACCAACTTAAAGGCGAAAAGAATCATGGCGAAAAGAGCGGCGATACTACAGCCCAGAGTCTGACATATGGATGGACCATGTGAGAAGGATGACCATCAGAACGGAAGAAAATCACTGACCACACAAAACATGTTATATTGCCATGACCCTCCTAGAATATCAAATGCCCCACAAGTCCCGTTAACAATTATCTCATCGTAAGTATGTTTTGCTGAGATATCTCTAGCGACGCGATAAGAGATCCAGCCCGCATTCACGAGCTGGGCAGCGAGTACGACGATCCTGGAATGAATATTAGATACGCCTATACACTACGATGAAACTACGTACAGGTGTGGAATAGATTCATCCACGAGCTGAAAACCGACGGTCAGTCTGGAAACACAGTCCAAGGTGGATACCTACAGCGATGAGCGAGATCACAACAAGCCAACTCTCCAGGGCGAGATAGACGACTTCCTCGCTCCTGGAATCACGAAGGCTATCAACTCTATTGAGTTCTGCAAGCTGGCACAGCCGATTCCATCACTCACTAGTTTTCCAGCCAAGTCAATCCCTCCGCACATTGCATACCAGTGCTTGTAGGTGTGGAGATAGCCGAACCGTTGTACACGGTATGACATGTTGTACCATACACAGTTGGAATTCCAGAACATATTTCCAGAACATCATTTTGGACAACGGTGAAACTTCTCTGGACACCGGCGGCGTTAATAGCACTTGTCACGAGAACACGGCTCCGTGCATAACCTGATAGAATCATGGTGTGTAGAGTTGCCTGTGCGGCATAGTTCGCTAGCACGAACAAGAAGAAAGCTGTCGTTATTCGTGACCGTGTGGCTCTTGCACACTATGATATGAGTGACGGGTGAATTCGGATGGGAACCACTGGCAAAGATGGGTACGATCAGGAGACTTACCCATGCCTTTAGTGCTGTAGGGAACCTGATTGGCATATTCACGGACCGGCCGAGAGAATAAATCGACAATAGAAAACAGCACGAGCCAGTCGTGGAGATGAAGAAACAAAAGGTGGTGCCAGCCAAGGACGACCAAAGGTATAAGGAGGGGGGGATATAAGTGCATCCCTTACGGTGAAACTGATTATCTGTCTCAAGTTCCAAAACAGTTGATCATCCGCGGAGACTCTAATTGGATTGTCTGTCAGTTCTGATCAAACGAAAGTGATCGTCATCGGATTAAGGGCAACTTTCGGCACGGAATTGTCCGAGTCAAAGGAAAGCCGCAAGCCGACTCAAATCCTTAGAGCTTGCCATCCGAACTGTCCTGGTGTACCTGGGAGAAATCAGTGTGTCAATAACTTCGTCCGACGCTCGCACGGTGACTAGACTCCTCGCACCGGAATCTGAAACATGCCAACAAATCGCACGCTGGCAAGATTGCAAAAGTTGAGTTGTTGTGGGCGATGACCATTGTGGCGACGACGGAATGCCGGGGACTCTCGGAGTCAATACGAGGCTGTAGCGTGGCGGTTGGCTGGCATCAGCATCAGCATCAGCATCAGCATGATTCCAGTCGTTAGGCTGGTAAGTGTTCCAGTGCGTCTCCCTGCCCCTCACTGTCAGGCTCTCCAGAATGCTTGCTTATCTTGCCTGCCTTTGCGAAGACGGATCAAACGTGATGCAGCTACTCTTTCAAAGGTGAGAGAGCTGCCCAGGATCGCAGAGTGTACTGCATTGGATCCTCCTCAGCCCGTGTTTCCACTTAAGGGCAGTATGCATACTCAAGGAGTGCAATAGATTGAATTCAGACCAGCCTAAAGGCTAATTAAGGCGAGGCCGTAGATAAAGGTGAGGTCAAAAAGCCCTGGTAGGGCTGGGTATTCTTCGGGATCGTGGTGTGAGGGAGTTCACAGCTGCCCTTGCCTTGAATACATGCAGCGAGGGCATAGCCCGCGCTTTGACCCTCGAAGTAGGCCCCTTGCAAGAAACCTGTCGCGAGAGCGCGTCAACAAACATTTCAGAGCGAACATGCAGATGACGAACCAAAGTACTTGACGCTGGTAGCCTCACCAGCAAACCAAAGACGGTTGTTGAGCGTCGCCTTCAAGTTTTCCGATTGTGCCGGGACATAAGACGGTCCCCAATTGGAGTACGAGCCACGGTACAACGGGTTCGAATGCCAAGTTGGCATGTGAATATCAATTGGTTCAGGCACAGTGATGTTGGGATACATCGCCCGGAGAACCCCCATAACTTCCGACTGGACTTGGTCAAGAGTGAGCTGCTCGACGTACAGAGACCAATCTCCCTGAAACAGTATAAGAGCGACGTTCGTCGTAGCTTGGGGTTTACTTACGGTAACTGTGACGAAGATTATGCCAGAACCCGGAAAGAATCCGATGTAATCCAGGCTCTGCCAGACAGGATACTTTCCTCTTTGCTTCGCCGCATACAGTCCCATCTAATACGACATGGATAAGAGATATCATTACAGCATAGTAAGACTTACCTCCGTAGGGAACCAGAAAGTCTCGTTGAATTGAAGGAAAATCTTTGTGTAGGTAGCCTAGGGCGTGGTAAGTACCCACATTCAAATTGAAACCCAAAGCACGACTGACCATTTCTATGCTGTTGATGGCCTCGATTTTCCAATCAGGGAAGGGGGGTTGAAAGACAACATCACTATTTTGCAACACACCAACGCTGAAGGTGCACAAGACGTGATCAGCAGTGATAGACATACCACCGGTGGTATGCACCGTGACGCCATCCTCGTTATACTCGATGAGGTTGACAGTCTGGTTATAGACGACCTGTTGTGGCTGCAGAAATTCCGCCGCTTCTGCCTGAGCAATGTATCTGTATCCTCGCTGGTCGATGCACATCTGGTTGACATCGGAGAACCCTCCGGATTCGGGGTCGTATGTGAAATTGTTGTTCTAGGAAAAGTGAGGACCAAAACAAGAGTGTACCAACCAAAGGCTTACCCATGAAGAAGCGAGCCAGGATGTTTGTGAGGGTGACTAAGAAATAATCAAAATGGTGGTTCAAGGTTCACAACATGTAAAGTACCTGTGCATCTGCATCCAGAAACAAGTAATCAAAGAAATCAGCAATAGTAGTGGCAGGAAACAAGATATAACGTGCATTCCTGGCAAAGGGGTCAGCCAAGCCTAGTGTACAAGACAGCCGATACTTACAAAGTCGATCTGGTAGTAGTCACTGGCGTCTTCTTGTGGTGTCTTTGGACTGATGCCCATTAAACCGTACGCCAATCTCAGACTCAGATCAACAGCGCCGTCTTGTAATTGCTGGCCTAGTACGTCACTATCAGCGGCATCCGATGCGGAGAGAAGGTTTCGACATACCTGCGACGACAGTAGCCTGAGCAAAGTTATTGACCGCGTCATTGAACACGTCGGTGTAGTTGTTATAACCACTGTCATCATAGGTAGCTGCGAACCATCAGCACCCAGCACACGCGACACAAGATAACATGACACACGTACTAACGCTTCCGTACATGTCGTTGAAGGCGGTAGTCAGATTGTGTTTGAGTGCTAATTCCCAGATGGGATTCGCAGTGCCATTGCCTTGTTGCGTTCCCTGGACCCAGTTGGGACCCACCTCAACGACGACTTGTCTGCCTGGTACACCGAATGGCGTTGGAATCATGCGACCACCCAGCTCGGTCCTAGCATCAAGGATGATGAAGTCATCAACGCCTCGCTCGTGAAGTGTTCGAGCAGCGACGACGCCCGTCATACCACCACCAAGGATAAGGATAGTAGTGTGACTGGACGTGGTGGTCGACGTGTTGGCATTCTGGGCGAGCACACCTGAGAGGGCGGAAGCCAGCCCTAGTAGACCAAAACCGCGCGACAGTCTAGAGATAATCATGTCAGAAAGGAAAGGAAAGGAGGCCCTTGAAGAACAAAAGCAGCAAACCAATTTTGAAACTGGAGAGAAACAAATCAGGAACAGCGTCTCACCGTGTGATGTGCTACGGTATCATACGATATGTGAGTCCGAGTATCCCCTTTGAAGGGGCAGCATTAAGGTGACCAGCTGGACCAATGACGCCTTGCCTCAAGCTGGGGTGGTATAACGGCTCTTACTCAGGTTACGAGAACCCAAGACATTTTGAGCCTTGCGTACGTGTTACCATCGTGTTGTCGTACTTTCTTGAAGGTGATACATATGATAGTACGTGTGTCACCGCCGCATGGTAGCGCCAGGTTCTGAAACATATTTCGTGCCAGCGATGAATGTCGCCAAGCGAGACGAATCGGGTCTGAGAGTTGAAAGTGAGTCTACTAGGCCCATCTGTACGGCGACCGAAGGCAGCGACATAGTACTGAACTCTGAGTCCGAAAGCTTCCTAGCCTCACTGACTGAGTTGCTGCGCGCTCTTGAAGTTGTGGCAATTCACTAGGAAGTCCGAGCCACAATTGTGTTGAATCTCCCCTACCCAAGAGTCGGATGCAGGCAGCCTGAGTCGCTCAACGTTGCAACATCGACACCCTCCGCTACCAGCCCAATGGCATTGTGTGAGAGGTCGAACATCTAGCAACGTCAACTCGCATGATGCGCTCTAACCCAGTCACTTCTAGACGCTATTTATTGAAAGCAGCAGCCATGATCTTAACCCACCATCGACTCAGACACACCGCTTAACCTGCCCTCGGCTCGAAGCTCACGAGAGCATACCTGGGCGATGGAAGCTCAGCTCACCTCCGGTCATAAGCACGAGAACGACTTACTTTCCGCTCACCCTCCATTTCTCACCCCTGCCATCCAGCTCATCCGCGATCTCCTGCGGAATGCCGACTGCCACGTCAGCCTTGTTGGTGCGAAGACTCAGCAAGGGGAAAGCACCAGCCAGCGGGCCTGTCGACAGTCCAATTAGATCATGTCCGCACGTGCATCGTCAGCTCACGCTTACCGAGTGCGGTGGTAAAGGAAGTGGAGACCGGCCACTTAACATCTCCAGCGAGTCTGAAGCGTTCACTTGGCTGAGCACAATACCCCGCACAACCAAAGCAATCAAGCGTACTTGCGATAGCTTGGATACAACCAAGCGTTAATTAATCCTGCATGAACGTGCGATAATCATAACACGCACTTGAGATCACCCTGGTAATGACGTATGAGGAAAATACGTAATCTACGAGGAATGTACATACCTTGAAAATGACAAGGTCGCTGTCATGTAGCCAACTCCAAAGTGGGCTAGCTCTCTCCTTCATGTTCCAGTAGGGCCATGGTTCGGTCCAGAACTTGACCATTGCTTGCCCGTCGACTTTCTGTCCATTTACCTCTTTCAGATCTGTGCTCAAAACAAAGGTGCCCTGTTCAAGGTACGACCGCCACCGTGTCACCATTTCTTGCAAATGAGCAGTCGATCTGGTGCCCGGGATTGATGGCTCTGGAAACAATGTCGTCGAGAGAAGGGATGTAATGGTGCTTTCAAAGTCCGTAGGAGTAACATCTGAGACGAACCATGGGAAGAGCTTTGGGCTGGAAAGAGGTTAGTGTTTTCGACCATATCACGATTTCTACTTACTGAAAAACGACCTTTGAAAACCATGGGGTATATGTCACCAGGAAATCCGCAAAGACGAGATCAGTGAACAACTGTCAAGCACGTTGTCATTGGCAAGTGCCGTAGTCGTTCGGAAAGTACCTCAAAACCCGCTGGTCGCAGTCAACAAATCAGGTAGTCTCAAGTCTGGATTCAACCTACCATTGTCTAGAATAAAGTCACAACGCTTCCCTGATCCTCCCAACGTCTTGATGTGTTCCCACACCGCCCCCTGGTCATCTTTGAGGATGAACTTCTCCCTTTCCAGCTGAGCATCCTTTCCAACCGTCTGCAGATCCTCGATGTCCGATGGGGTCAAGTGAGTCAAGAGAGAAAGATCCTGTGCTAATCATGAGTGAAACATCCCTGACGATCACGAGGGTCCATACAGTAGCATTTCCCCTGCAGTGGCAAACATTCAAGCTAAAACGTTAGATGGCATAGGGGAATATATGCTTGCCAAAGACACATTTGGGTCATCTCTCGGAAAAGAACCAAGAGTTTATCTGGATTCGATCTCAGCTTTTCTTTCTCGCGCTCCAGTTCGTGCATCGACGTTGCGATCTCTTCACCCAGAGTGAGCATCGTCGCGCGCCAGAATCCCGGGCAATATGACACGCACGGTATATTGCGGTACCACTGTTCTTGAACATTTCCTCCTTTTGTGCAAAGAAAGGATCAAAGTTGCGCCATTGACGTGTCTCGTTGAAGTACGACCGAAAGAGGCGGTATCTGTTCCACTTTTTTTTTCTAGCCTGTCAAATCAAACAGGGTCGACAGAGGACGCACAAGTAGCATCTGATAGGGATGGAAAGACAAGGTCAGACGAGATCTGAATCTAAAACGACGCACTCTGCATAAAGCCAAGGCGCAGTGAACCACGTATTTTGCTGGGTGGTCGCTAGTTCGGCGAGTTCGGCGTTGTACGTGTCGACGTCAACATCGCCATCCTCGGGTATAGGTCTGCGGACGGGGAGGGCGGTGAGCGACGCGATGTGCTCATCGGGTTCGTTTCTCTTACTCGAGCTCTTGATCCCTTGCGATGCGGTACTTTAAGCGACTGGCTTTCGAGATGATCTCCTTTCCCTCATCGACCTTGTTGTCCAGCGCCTTTGCGCGCTCGAGCGACACGTCCTCACCGGATCCGGTGAGACGCTTGGACTCCATCGTCATGTCATGGATCAGACGGTGAACGTGGTCGATGATGTTGGTGATGATGATCGGCCAACGTCTGAGTACGGTCTCATAGCTATTGAAAGCTGAGCGTGAGCGTTCATACGCGAGGGCAAGTGGCTTACGAGAAGCTTTGATGATCGAACGGTTGTGGAATGATCAGCGTAGCAGAGCTTGATACACAGCGCCGAAGGTCACCTAGACTTGTCCTGGGGATCATAGGGTGGATATGCAGGTTTGAACATCCTGATTTGAAATTTGGAATGACACTGAATCTTCAGACGGGTGTCCAGGGAAATGTGGGATGGAAATGGTGCAGCTTGAAGTTGGGGTCCGAGCAAGTTGTTCACGCCAAAGACGAAAACATAGGTGGGATGGAATTGGGATGGAATAACAAAAACATATTGACCATAATCATAGAGCATACAATCATACCGATACACGAGCCCCGTGATGAAAGAATGAAGACAGACTATAGCAAAAATGTACGGTAAATGGAAGCTACTCCTCCGTCTCCTCCACCGCATGGAGAGCTTGCCCACGAGAATGCGCCTTCGAAGACGTCCGACCAGCGGCCGTCCGAGAGGAAGGAGACGAAGAGTTCGATGTCGTATGTAACAGGGCGGGCATCGTATGGCGGCGTCCCAATGGTGACGACTTGTGTGGTTGATCTTTCAGCATCGCGAGCGCCTTGTCCTTGAGCTTGGTCGACCGTGGGGTCAGGCGAGCATCGGCAGTGGTGTCGTGTACAGACCCTCTCGGCGAGGCTGGTTTCGATGGCGTTGCACTGGGTTGCCCTGCGCCATTCCCAGACTCATGAAAGTCATCGTCTTTCATATTTTCAAAGTCGAGATACTTGGAGAGGTCAAGTGCATCCGTCGCTTTGGAGAGCGCTTGCTCCGCTCGGTGAGTGAGGCATAACACCTGACCTGTGTCGAACTCAAACGTGAGAAAACACGAAGTCCAGTGCCAGTGGGTAATCAGACGGAGAGGACATACACCAGAGGTCATGATACGTGACACTAACTTCGAGAGCGCTCTTGCAAAGAGGGACGAGGGACGCAGTGGCAAGGTAGTGGGCCGAACGTTGAGTTAGTGTCAACATGGGGTCATTGACCGCGTTTTCGTGCATGGCGCACGCAACCTGTAGATGGCATCATCAGACTCGGGCTTCTCCACGACATCATGAACATACTTGAAGAACCTGCACAACCTGCAGTACCATCAGGGAATGAACGCGAGGAAACGTGGGATGCACATACTAATTTCTGTTCCGAGTACTCTAGGGCGACCTTGAGTTTGAGGAACGTTGTGAGATCGTCGCAGGTCTGCATGAATTTATATCCATCCGGTTCGGTACACTGCGATGCAAAGGCAGCATTGGCGTGGTTCAAGGCTCTTGTGACCTGATCTCGGAGTGGGAAGTACTGCTCCAATTGGCTGAGAATGTGCTCGAACTGGCAGTCATCCAACTCGGTTTGCAAAGCTGGGTTGGACATGTTCAAGTTGTCGGTAGAGTGAGTCGAGGTGAAGCTGATTATGATGGGCCACTCGACCAGAAGACCCAACATTTATATATCGTGCACTTGGGTGGACCGTTGTGGACAGCAGTTGGTCGGCAGTGTGTGTGGACGCTTTGACAGAAAAGTGGCATCAAAGCGGTGAGTGTGGTCCAACTTGAAGTGGAAGCAAAAAGTAATAAACTCTGACAGGTTACCCATTTGGAGACATGAATGGGCACGGTCCCACCTTTGTGGTGGCGCTGAAACAACATGGGTTATGGTGGACATTGGATATCAAAGTTGTGGGGGTCATAAACAAAGGGTACCGTGACACCATGACGCGACCTGGACGCATTAACATCGGTTCGACCCGAAATGTTTCCTCGACCCACTCATTGGCCCTTTGCCAAGTGCGCCCCGTATTGTTTCGGGGTGAACGTTTTCTTCGAGGAGCGTCCATTAGATGCGAAAAGATGGCTACGCGCATGTCTCACCTGAGAAAACGCATGCATTTGGGCGATGTGCGCCTTGAGTGCCTCGTTGACTGCAAGCGACGGTCAGGGGGAGGATTTCGCTTTGAACGACGTCTACCTACTTAGTCGATGTCTCGCGAGCGTCGTCTTCCCCTCGAACGCCTGCAATGACCGCTCAATGGATGGTCGACAGGAAATTTGCAGAACGGGGACGCACTTCGCTGACGAGGAGGACGGCGTAGCTCTCGCCACAGCCACTGGACTGGTCCTCGATCTCGAGATGCGAGACAGGAAACGCGTTGCGAATTACCTCCTCGAGTTCTGCGATGTTGACTGGCATTTCTTTCTACGTGATGGTGATCTGATAAGATACACCTGGGTTATTAGTCACATCTAGGAAATAAATTCGGCCGAGAGTGCCGAAAACAATCTAAGTACGAGCAGTAGCTTAGAGGCAACTTAGGGGACTAGCCCCTGAAACATTCGTTCTTACAATGCATAGAGACTACCTCGAACTCGGCTACATCGCCTTTCGCTATCCCGCCATCGACAACCATGCTCACCCGCTCCTCACAGAGAAGAGCCGCAACGCATTCCCATTGGAAGGCATCATCTCAGAAGCCAGCGGCGACGCTCTCACCCACGACAGTCGCTACACCTTGGCCAGCTATTGTGCGACCGGGCAGCTGTCCAAGCTCTTTGGCTTGAAAGACAGTGAAACCACCTGGGAGGCGCTCAAGAACAAGCGGGATGACACAGACTATGTCGACCTCTGCAACTTGTGTTTCAAGCGCACCGGCATCCAGTGTATCTTGCTTGACGATGGCTTGTGCGGTGTCGCTGGTCTCGCCGAGTCGAACAAGTGGCACGATCAGTTTACGACAAGTCCTTCCAAGAGAATCGTGAGGATCGAGACAGTGGCAGAGGTGAGATTGCCGTCCATATCCAGACCCCTATTTTTTCATCTTGCCCAAAGGACGTCCTTCGAATGATGCTAGGCAGCGACCCCGCCAATATATCGACGTCCATTATTTCCGTCATCGGTATTTTAGAAGAATTGACAGATAGGTTCAAAGCTACCATCCTCGCGTACGCCCAGGACGACCATGTCGCTTGTTTCAAATCCGTGATCTGCTATAGGTATGATCTTCGTGACACGGCGCCGATTGCAAGGATTGACCACGTCACAGAACGGGACTCCATATAGCACCATCAGCGACCTTTGAGGAAATCCAAAACGCCGTTCTCGATCTCTTGCTACAATACAAAACGTCGGAAAGCCACCGATTACAGCAAAAGGCACTGAATGATCACCTCGTTCGCCTCGTCCTGCAGATCGCTGGACAATATCAAAAGCCGGGTAGGTGAAACATCACCTCCATCACAGCGGGTGGTATTGACGACCGCGAACCAAACCAAAAGTACAGTTCCACACAGGTGAGACCGTCTCTATTGCAGAAAACAAGGAACTTACCAGTGAGCAGGACTTGGGGACAACGACATCCGTTTGATCGAGTCCTCACCCGCACATATGCAGTCCATCATCGAAGCTTACCCCAACACGCCCATTGTCCTTCTCCACTCCAGCTACCCGTACACCCGTGAGGCTGGGTACTTGACATCTGTATATAAGAACGTCTATTTGGACTTTGGAGAGGTTTTCCTGATGTTATCAAGAGATGGTCAGCGCGCAGTCATCCAACAGGTGTTGGAACTTGCACCGACGAACAAAATCCTGTGGTCAAGTACGATAGTCGTTCACATAGTTTTGGGAGCGATCGCTCACGTGTGGTTCATTGTAGCTGACGGACACTGGTGGCCAGAGTCTTACTATTTGGCGACTTATCAGGCACGGGTGGCCCTCTACGAGGTTTCGTTTCCTTCCTGAAGCTGATCTGCCAGCTGACCTGGTTTTCCGCTTAGGTTCTTTGTGATTCCGTACGCCGAGAAGAGCTCACAGAACAGCAAGCGATCGAGATTGTTCAGAACGCCCTCTTTCATAATGCGAACAAATTATACAACTTGGGCCTCGAACCTGACATGAATCTTCTGCTAGTGGAGGCAACTTGAACTTCATACGGGTAATTATTCATTATTCTTAATACGTCATTCGCACAAGCAGAACAATCACACATGTCATTTCATCATCACCATTTTCATTGATACAAGATCAGCACTAGTGCCTCTCCCCCCAGTTTTGATTGCTGCCTTTTATTTCTCATTCAAGAATTCCAAGATCGATTCGAGGAATTCCCTTCATCGTTGGCAAAGATGAGGAAAGGATGCCAACTCCTTGTGTAAGAGACTGACTGTCGGTTGAATTTCGGTCGCATATCTATCACCGATTTGGACTTCATCTAAGCCTATCTGATTGTGACATTTGTTCCTCTGACAAAGTGGTTCTAATGCGTGCCCCATGCGTCCCACAATAACTCTTGCGCAGAAGGACGCAAAGCGGGATCCAATGAGATGCACCGGGCGCTCTTCCTTTAGTTCGAGAAGGGTTCCAGCCACAAAAAGCATGATAGGCGTGTTTTAGACAAGAAGCCTGATGATAAAGGGCTGGAATAAATGGTGTATAGGATACAGGGAATCGCGACGGCTGACTTGATGAGTATCGCGGGACGCAGTCAATACCCATTTAGCACGATGAACATGGATCAAGTATTACAGGTTCCTGTGTGTCATCTTCCTTCACATCATCAGGTACTGAATTTCGTCGTAAAAAGTCTGAATTCAGGCTTACCGGATGATGTTACAATGCGTAGCCTCAAGGAGTCGTAGTGTATGAAAGTAATGAGCCCCGGACTATGCCAACGGCATCAAGGGCATTGTTCATGATGCGTTCAAACGACCCTTCTTCCTGCGTGGTTCGAAGTCTTGTCCACCTAGGGGCCATTGATGGGAGTAATCGCAGACTATTCCAAATCATTAACGCTTCGTTTGCGCTCGGACGATCTCTTGGATTTGGCTTCGTCATCAACCGGGCAAGATCTCCCAGAGCTTCTAATCCTTTAAACTCCTACGAGGACTTGTGAGGTCCAAAGAATAAATGATAGAGAAAACGCACGCCCACGATCTTCGTTTGGTAAACGTGTCCCAGGTAATAGACATCTAACTTGAATGGGTCATAGGACAACCCGGAGTTGTGTTGAACCGGGAGCCTCAATTCGGCCTTTTTTGCCCGGTGACGAGACGTCGGTGTTGCCATGAAGCAAACTCGGTCGATAAGCCGAAATCGATAAAATAATATTTGATCTCGACTTCCGAGCGTTTGCGGCTGAGGAAGAGATCTCCGCCGTCGCGTGCCAGCCAGGGATTCATCGGATGCCAACCGCCTTTGTAGAGACCTGAACCGTCCATCAAAATATTTTCAGCTGCACAATCACTACATATTTCACCATCAGTGGTAAGCTGCGACATCCACCCACCGATGTGCCACATTCTGATCGTGCATGTAGGCGAGACCCTGTACATGAAATTCAGAGCGAGTGCATGTGGAAAAGAAAAAAATACAAGCATCCAATGTCTGGTTCACAAAATCGATGTGACTTCCCCGAAAGATGTAAAGTTCGGTTCATCAAATGGGCGAAGAACGGGCATGACTATGTATTGGTACCTCGGATCCTGGTCGTCGGGAAAGACAGCAAGTATAGGGACACAGTGGTTGCTTTGTCCTCGCGACTCGCAGGCGACCCAAGACGCGAAGCGATCTTGACCTCGTTGGGGTGAGTCATGGAGTCAGCTCTTTTGATGGACACGCCTTGTCCGTTCTCGCCTTCGACTGTGGCATCAAGAAGAGCCCCTTTCTTGTACCCATACACCTCGTCACAAACCTTTTCAGAAAGGAGATGGAGAAGCGACGCACCCACTGAGTTATGCTATCCTCAAAAAAACGCGATGACCAGGAGGCTTTCCATTCGGGATGATAGCGGGGTCGAAGTAGCCTTTGCTCTTGAAAAAGTTATATCTCTCTCTCCAGAAAACTTCCACTTTATGTCTCGTAGTGAGACTTTGGCATGAACACAGAATTAGAAGTGGGATCAATCTCGAGTTCTCAATTCGCTAGTGCTAGTACTATAGTAGTGGGAGCGTGGCGTGCAAAAACATCTCGTGTCGGCCATCGACACCCAATCAATGCCTGACTTGTGTTGAAAGTGATGCCCGTTGCTTCGAAGGATGTTCACTGGGTCACAGGCTCTTCAGGACAGTCGTCAGTGGTCCTGTAAAACCTCTTGCCGAGGTTATGGTCACTTTAGGGCGACTCAGAGAGGAATGCAGAGGGGATGGAACTGCAAGCTCAATGGTCATTTTTAAGAACAAAGCGGTATCGACTCACCACAGATAAAGTCGTGGTAGTCTATCGTCACGGTGACTGTGCACGTTAACCTAGTAAGCAACCCTTCTTTGTCTCTCGGGATTGCTCCCCCACTGAATGTTATGCACCCTGTCCGTGTGGAACACTCAAGAAGCGATCCAGAAATATCAGCCAAACACAGTGCAGCTGGGGACAAATGTATCAACCCAAATCATAGATGACTCGTATCGATCCAGATTAGATCACTGGCATAGACTCCTTTGAACAGGTAAGTTTGATCCCATCTGCTTGCAAATTGTGAAGTTATTGCTCGATTTCCTTTTCTTTCTGCCTAAGGTATTGACACCAACACACCAGTAGCTCTGCTGATCATGACAGTTGACGAACCATCACAACAGGTAAGATTGAAAATCTGGCCTAGAGTTTTGCAAGTACATAGTAGTATGTACAGTGAGTAACAAGTTGAGGTAACGACTCGTGAGAGTCTTCCCATGAGTTGACTATTGTGGGTCTTTGGGCGGCGCTCATGAGCGGTGACGAGCGGTGACAGGGATGGAGACGAGAGTGACGGAGCGAGGGTGGGGATGGGCGGCAGCGCGAAGCGCTGTCCGGCTCCACGAACTGTCCTGGGCCAATGGTGAGCTGCTTACCCAAACCAATAGTCGTACGACGACGCGTGCAGCGAATGCTACAGGCCAAGGAACTAGGAGAAGGACGACGTGGCATGATTGGTGGGGCATAGCCACGGCAGTGATCATGTGAGAACTTGAAGGGGACGCAATTGTGGGGACGTAGTCCAACAGCAGCAATTGGTCATGATTGGTGGGGCGTAGCCTCGACCAGCGATCATGGGAGTTGGGGACACAATTGAGGGACATAGGAGTCCGATGGCAGCAATCGGTCGAGGGGCGGACCTGACCGGTGGGGCATAGCCACGGCAGCGGTCAGGTGGCACGGTTGGTGGGGCGTAACCACTGCAGTGGTCAGGCGGGAGAGTCCAACCCGTCATGGTTAACCCATGGGTGACGTGTCCGATTCGCCTGGTCTGGCCCCGATGTGATCATACGACTTGGTCAGTCATCCTTGACTGACTGACTGACTCTCGAGGGCTTCGTCTTGAGTCATCCTCGTTGACGTGGTGGGTCGACATATTCGGTAGGCGGCCTGGGATACATGGGAAGCGGATTGGATGCCTCGGGTACGTATGTCGTCGGTCTTCAGCTAGCAGGTCTGTATTGACTTGCGTCGAGTCGCAGCGTGCGCCACTCATTGCGCCGCCCGTTCTACATTGTCTCCCTTGCTTCAAGTTTCCGACGCCTTCGCCGTTGTTTGGTGCCTCTGAGTGTCCTCGACGCTTTCGTGCTTGACTCGCTTGCCTCCATGGACTCCGGGCCCGGTATCTGGGCTCTGCGCGTTCGCTTCGACGTCGCGCTCGTTCTCCTCACTTCTGGGACATATCCCATCGCATTCAGCGCCATTGATAACCTTTTCGCGGTCCGAATCGCCCTTGATGCTCCTCGACTGGTCCCACTCGCCCGTTCGGCCACCTGCCTGGAACCATGACATGGCGCGCTTGTTTCGATGACGCGCTCGTTCCTGGCGCTTCTTGGATGCTGTGGATGTCACCTGGTGTGGCCGTTTCGCCGCCTAGCTCGTCTGGGTCGCCTGGAGCCCTCCCGGGCGAGTCTTTTGCTCCCACTTGCTCCAAGCGTTCATTGATGCATTCTTACGTGTTATCCAGCTTCTTCAACCGCTCCCTTGCGCCCTCGGGGTGTCCGCTTCGTTACTGGAATGTACGTTGTCGAAGCTTGCTGACACTTTTTTCCGAGTCTTCCTCTCGAAAGCTTGATGTTCAGGGGTTCGTGCGCTCGATTCGCAACTTGGCTGTCAGGTGGTTGAGGGTCCGGGAACCTTCTAGGTACGTTGTCGTCGTTGCCTGAGGTGCGCTGATCAAGTTCATCGCCTCCCGACGACGATCGCCTGTTGCACTTGCTTCCTCCTTCCGGAAAGACGCGCTCCGTCGCATCGCCATGGCCTCCCTCTTGTCCTGGATGTTTCGGCGCATCCCTACGACCTCTCCATCGATCCCTGTGTCTGCGCTTTCGGGTGTGACGCTCTCGTTTCGTTCAATGTCGGTCCCGCCTCTGGGTTCGACCTGTACATCGTGAGGTCGCGTGGTTCGCTGTACGGCTTATCGGGTGGTTCGTCGGGCGTTCCCTGTCGACTCTCCTCGTTGTCGTTGTCGCCCGTAGCCTTTGCACCCTTCTCGACCCTTCTCTGTTCGCCACATTGCTCCCTTGTGCCCACAGGCTGGTTGGGTGGCTCTGTAGGTGTGTCTGGGTGACGCTCGTCATCGCCCGTCGTGCCTGCGGGGTCTCTCGATGGGTCTCGCTGGGTCTGTTGTCTCCATGTCGACTGTCTCGGCCATTTGATCGGTCGTGCCAGTCCTGTCCTTGCACGCTGGTGGGTCGCTCGTACAGGCTAATGCGTGCATGTCTACATATCTTTCAGGGTCATCTGCGGTGCAGACGACCTGCAACTTTTTCTTTGCCAGTGGAACGGTGGGACGGGACTCGAGGCTTGAAGTTTGAGGGCCGAGATGCAGCTGATGGGGACGTAGTCCGACGGCAGCGAACGGATGCAAGGATAAAAACTCGAGCGCGAGCTGCGCTACTCGATGAGCCAGCGAGTGCGGGAGGTGGCGGGAAAGAAAGGCGCGCTGCGCCACTTTCCCTCGCTTGTCCATTGCTCTGGCACTTCACTCGTGCCTTATTATGTGACAGAGCGGCCAACTGTTACCTCAATTCAAGTTGTTTAAACCGATTTCGACCTTTGATTGTGATGATATACTACTTTCAAGCGAAACCAATTAAACCTAACCCAGGCTCCTCCTTGATTTCGATCGAATCGGATCATGGTGAGCGCTGAGCACTGAGCACTGAGCACTGACCGCGTTGAGGTTGCAATTCACCTTTGTCGCGTTCCCTATGCTGTATCGACGTATCCCACAGGCTTCGAAAGAGCAAACGACGAGAGCAATAGTGTGAATACTTCTAGACAGTGTTCATCGACTCATCGCTGATACCGCTCAGCGTCACTGTCGCTCTCTAGGTGGGCGTAACTTAATCTAGCTTCGTAGGGAAAGTATAATTAAAATTCGAAGTCAAAGGATCGAAGATTCAGCCTACTAGCGGTGCTCTGAAAACGTAACTGGGAAAATTGGACGTGAAACAGAGCGCTGTGTCACTACATAATAACAGGCCACCATGAACTCCGCAAAACCGCGCCCGAGTTAAATGTCCCTGCTTGATGATTTTTTGACGACCTCCTGCGACCCGATCAGATGAACAACTTGCAAGTGTCGGGTTGGCTCCCATCCTTCCTCGTCCCATTTTTGACGCTGTCATACCCTACTGCCCCACCTGCAGATCCTGATTCCTTCCATGATTCCCGCTATTATGCTACCGGTATCCTCGATGCCTGTGTCATCGCCTCATGTATCGCCGTCATGGCGGTGTTGCGCGATATCACCCGCATCTACATCACGGAACCATTCGCCAAATGGAATCTCACTCGTGACTGGGAGAGATCACAGCGCGAAAAGGCTAATGGTGCCCCCAAAGGCTCTGCTATCGGATCAGTTCCGAGCGCTGGTCACAAGAATGGAGAACATGCACCTCTTACTATGCCAAAAAGAGATGCGCGCGCGATCCATCGAAACGTGTCAAAGTTCGCGGAGCAAGGCTGGTATTTCATATGCTATACCACAAACTTTTCTCTCGGTGTCGTAAGTAACCCTTTTATCAAATGAGATGAAAGTCATCACCCAGGTCTAACCCGCTTTCGTCCCAGTACGTGCATTACAACCTTCCTACGCGACTGTTGCATCTTGCGGATCTGTGGTTGAATTACCCTCACGTCCCCATCGCTGGTACCGTCAAGTTTTATTGCCTTATTCAAATCGCCTTCTACGTCCACCAGGCATTCATCCTCAATGCTGAGACACGGAGGAAGGATCATGTCCAAATGATGGCCCATCATATCCTCACCATTATACTCATGGTTGTCTTGTATGCTTGCAATCTTACTCGCCTGGGGTGCCTTGGCATGGTGTTGATGGATTGTGCTGATGTTGTCTTACCTGTAAGTGGCCCTTGAACACCCAACCATTGAATGATGCCCACCATGAACACTAGTTTGGAAAGATGCTGCGATACATGAAACTATATACCCTCTGCGATATATCGCTTCTGGTTTTCCTGGTCTCTTGGTTCATCAGTCGACATGTCCTCGCCATTTTTACCGTCAAATCGACTCTGGTGGATTCCGTACGCCTTGTCCCTGAGATGTGGGCACCAGAAAGAGGCAACTATTTCTCCCCTCTCGTGCACGTGGCCTTGTCTGTGTTGATGGTTTCACTAGAGGCGAGTCGAGTGCACTCGTTTGCTTTGTTGTATACTGATCGTTGTGCAAAGGTGCTTCAACTCATTTGGTTTGGACTGATATGCCGCGCTGCATATCGCGCTGTGACTTGTCCAGGGCTATCTGACGACCCGCGAAGCGAAGAAGAGGATGGGCAAGTGCGTCATGAATAGCGCCAGTCGAGGCTAACTCTCCACAGGGGAACCGACGAAGGGAAGGAACAGTGATCCACGTGTGTTAGTAGCCTGAGTAAGACGGTTCGGTATCTAGTCAACAATTGGCGTCGTGTATGTTATTGAGATGGAAGAAATGTCGAATCTAGGGATACAGCGTACGACTCGAATGTGATATAAAAGCGAGAAAAATATCTCTATTTGGACCCGCACCCATCATCCTCAGGCCTATTAATATCGCTTCGGCCTCGCACGGCACCCTCGAGCCAGTGCCCTTCCGTCCCTTCTTTGTCGGCGACGCAGCCTTGGTGGCGACAGTGACGAGGCCGTCGAGAGCCTCGACGACCTGCGCAAGCGCGACTCGACATGCCGTGGTTGACGGGCCTCGCGGAGGACCAGTGAAATCGCTTATCAGAGCTCTCGGCATGCAAAGGGATCGTGAGTGAGTGATTGGTGCCAACAGGCTGCACACGCAAAATTTTTGTTCCAGAATCGGCTTGGGATGAGCACACTCGAAACCGACAATGGAAAACAAAAGTCATTTCAACAAAGCACTCAATCATCATCCTCTTCGTCAAATACAAGATCAATGCCTTGTTCCCTCGCAGTCTCGATCGCTGCCTTTCTTTTCTCGTCCAAGGATTCCAAAATGGACTCTAGAATGTCTCTTTGTCCTGGACGCAGATGTAAAATATGCAACTGAAAGAAGGCCAAGATGCCTACCCGCGACGTAGTGCTCCAACATGACTCTGACCGCCGGTCGAATCGCCTCGCTCCGTCGCACGTCCGCCACGGTCTTGATGCCGTCCAGTTTCGCCTGAACCATGTCCGCCAACACGGCCGCCGTTTCGAGATCGTCTTCGAATTCATAGTCGCTGTCGCCCTTTGCGATCATGTGTCGCACGTCGGACCAAAGACCCTCGACGTTGTGAGCGTGTCGGCCAATGACCCATTTTTGCGAGGCAGCTGCACCACCGATTTGAAGCGTGATCGTGTCGTCTGGGTTATCTGGGAGGGAAAAACCGTAGCCGAGGATGAGCTCGTCGTTGGGTTTGGGTCCGTAGTTGTTGAACACTTCGACCAGCTCTTCACGAGGCGCTGTGTCGGCGTCGTCGGATTTGGGATGTACGATGATAGAGATTGTGTTGGGGGTGGTGGTATCTTGATCTTGGCAGGATATTATCCACGAGACGGGTTGTCCACGTTTGTGATTCATCAGATCGACGCAGGGAATAAGGACAGGATAGGTCGATGGAGTGGAGACGAGCGAGGGATCGGGGGAGAGCATGGTGGAAGGGAAGGCGCGGCAAGAGAGATGGGTCGAGGCGGTCATGTACATGTCCCTAGTCGCACGCGTCAACGAAACGTTGCGACTTTAGAAACACGATGGACGAACCAGGTAAAGGCATCGCCCCATGCGGGGTTGACACTCTGCACGAGGGAGCGACACTGCACCCAATTCGCGCGCCAATCGCGTTCGCGATCCAACGTCGCACCATAGAGATTCGTACCGCGGAGGATCTCGCGCTCGGTCGTCGTGAACTGGTGTGGGGTCATCAGGTCCGCAGTGGCAGGAAGACACTGGACATAGATGAAATGTCGCAACACCCCGGGGGAGCTGTGCGGCACATCATGAACAAGGGACGCAAGAGAGAGCGATCGATAGACCTTGGTACCGGACACAGATGGTGGAAACACAGGTACACGCAGATGAGCTGGCGTTCGGACCAGGTATCAAGCGGGGCGTGCGCGTCGGGCCCAAGAATCGATTTCAAGGCATTCAAGGCAGCATGTTTGGTGATGATGAGCGAAAACGGGCAAGTGACGATGGTGGTGTCGACGTCGAGCCTCGGGGCGAGCACAGACACGCCAAACGGACCTGCCAACACGGTCAGCGGCGACGACAGCGAGTAAGAGAAAGTTGACCTTGGGGGTCGAGCACGACTGCGGGGTGAAACGAACCGCCGTGAGCAGCGAACCAGGCTCGGAGAGAGTCCATAAGCTGTGTTGTGAAACTTGACCACGATCATGACCACCGAACAGTCCTTTCGCAACAATCTCTCGCAATTCCGCTGGGCGAGAGGCGTCACGGACGACTCGCAGCAAGCCCAGCCAGTCCAGCCCTCGGCCAACCCGTTTTCACGCTTTTACAATGCCGTCGCAGGAGACTACGTTCCCCTCCGATCCAGCGAGCGCTCCAACGAAGACGAAGCCTGGTTTGCACTCTCGCGATGGGAGAGGTACGTCCATCGCAGTGACTCAGCCGACGCTGTAGTGACCCTTGACAGATTGCTTGGGTTCGGTGCATGCCTCATCGGAGCCTGCGTCTGCTTCTTCTTTGCGTTTCTCGGCCTCCCTTGGCTCCCAATACGTCCCGCCAAGTTTGCCCTCGCATTCAGGTGTGCCCTCTTCCTCTCTCCCTCCCGCTCTCATTCACCCCCAATCAGCATGGGAAGCCTCCTTGTCATGGTCGGGCAAGTCCGTCCCCCGCCCCCGTCTCTCGCGTCTAACCACACCCCCATCCAGCTTCTCGGTGCTCATCGGACCCATAAACCACATCAAACACCTCGTGTCCAGAGAACGACTGCCCTTCTCGGCCGTCTACCTGGTCAGCTTGGGTCTCACCCTCTACTTTGCCCTCGGGGTAAGCACCCCTTGCACGTTTTCGATGTATGTCTTGACGCTCACGCCCTCGCGCCCAGGCACATTCACAGCTCGGCTCGCTGTTGGCCGGCATCGTCCAGGTAGGTGCACCCGGATCTGTTCCGTCCGTACACGCTAACCCGCAGTTCAGGTCGTCGCGCTAGTGGCCTACGTACTTGCATACTTCCCAGGGGGCACACAGACGCTCCGTTTCGGCGGACAAATCGCCCTGCGCGGCGCAGGCAGCCTTCTCCCCTTTTAACCTCCCTTTCATACGCGTTGACACATTACTCACATCTCCCCTTCGTATTTATCCTTTTTTTCTTGTTTGTTTGCAATCTTATCCTTGAACAAATAAAAGCAAAAAAAAATCTACGTTGCGTCTTTTTGGAAAACAATCGACAGCGAGAAAACCCAGCACCCTACTCCATCATGTCGCAACCCGACCGCATCCCTCAACCTCCGAGACAGGATCTCAATATACCCCTGGTACGACTGCCAATCCCGTCCGATCGTCTCCGTGCTCGGTCGGGCATAATCCGCGGGATACCCGCGTCCACCCTCACAAAAACCAGATCGAGACTCAATATCCGCGTCAGCGCGCCCACGAGCCGCTTCCCCATTCCAAACCTGTTCGCACGAAGACTATGACCCACCTGATCCACGCCTCGCGGACAGCCCGCAGAGAGATCCGCAATCTTGTCGCACCTTCGGTTGCGTCTAAACACACACACGTCATGAGTCCTAGTCATCACCAACACACGCGGAGAGCACCAACGTCATCTCCGCCCAATCTCCGCCTCTATAAAGTCGCTCGCAGGTATCTAGATACATACTCGATAACTCAGATTCCCCTCCACATCATCATCCGCAACGATGTCTGACGAGCAGGTCTGCTCTCTTATCTCTCTTTGCTCATCCTCGCTGTTGATCTCACCCGATGCAAACCGTTAGCTCACGTCTCCCATGCAATGTTCTGCTCTTCGCAAAAACAGTTACGTTGTCATCAAAGGCACGTTGCTCACAAAATATCCATGTTCTCCGGATGATCCTCTGATGTGCTCTTTCCACCAGGCCGCCCCTGCAGAATCATTGAGTTGACCTCCCAGACTGGAGAGGATGGAGTCACCAACGTTCATCTCGTTGGCATTGACGTATGTTTTAGTAGCACCAGCACTTGGTTTGTTCCCCTGACATCATCTTACTTGGATCTTCTCTGATGCTCGTCTGAGCTGTCACGGCACGTGACTCGCGCAGAGGTCAGTCCGTGTCAGGAGTGAGTCAGGTGGCGGTGCAGGCAGCGGCTTTTTCTCGTCCGCCATCTTGCCAGCTCGCTGGCTTCCTTGCATCGAGCGCCTCGCCTGCTCCTTGTTTTTGCACCCACCCACCACTCCCTCTCGCAGGTTCAACGTCCAATCTATGTTTTGTCCGTTGCACTTCACTCGAGGGCTCGCTCTGTGACCTGCTTGGTGCCCATCCCACCCAACGCAGCTCGCTCGCCCTCACAGTGCTTCGGGCCGAAAAGCCCTCTGGGCTTTTGCCCAAACCATTAAACATCCTCACTCCTGTGGGGTACATGCCTACCAGTATGTAGTATGTACACTACCTGCTCCTCCCTGCGAGCCACCGTTGCAATCAAACTGCACGGACAAAACATTGGTACGCATTGATTCCTGAACGATGTATGCTATCTAACCATGTATGCCCGAATAGGAAGATACCTGTCCCTCAACTCAGAATATGGATGTCCCCAACGTCATACGACAGGAATATACCCTCGTAAATGAGTGTCTATTCTGGGTTCGTTTACTAGGTTCTCAGTGCTATTCTTAGGAAAACGTTGGCAATGGATTTCTCAGCCTCATGGCTCTAAATGGGGTCATGAAAGACGATATTAAAATTCCTGAGGGTGACCTTGGGAAGAGCATGACGGGGGAGTTCAATGCAGAAAAGGAACTTTTGGTCATGACCATGTCTGCCATGAAGGAGGAGCATTGTTTCCTACAAGGAAGCACCAAAATCTTGAAGGTCACTCGCTCGCTATCAACCAATGCTAATAGGGACTTTGTGTACATATTCTTTCGGCCCCACGCACGTTGCCCGGGATTCGCCGGTTCATATGAGGGGAGGTTTCACAGCCAAGAGAAATAAACAAATGATGATACGAGGTGTATGCCGAGTCTAAACTAAGTCATGATTGAGTAACCTGGTCTTTTCATTGGGGGAGACCCCAGGCTGTGGTTTGTAGCTGTGCCGGATGTGTCCCCGGACCTGATGGATTGACAATAAAATACGAGAATGCACATCACCCGCCAGTTGTGATAACCAGTGTAAAAAACTATCTGTTTCACTGGCAAATTCAGGGGCTATTTCATCAGGTTTCTGTCGCTACATCACCCTGGCTATCCATTGACATGTGACTTTGGTAAGGATCACTCGCTGGTCCGTGCCGAGTGTCTGTGCGGCTGTTGTTGCACTCTGGTAAAACCAGGAGGATACCTGTACTCGTTCCAAACATGAATAGTAGCCCAACTACTTGGGCTCTGGAAACTTACTCGATGGCTGACATCATTTTCAGCCACATGAG
>MU130771.1:6646-29583 GCA_015039435.1 Imleria badia | reverse complement strand
CAGTGGGAAGTAAGTAACTTACTAGGGCGAGGCGATCACTCATAGCCCCTCGGACATTTGGACACGAATAAAAGTAAAAATATTCTACGTTGCGTATTTTTGGAATACAACCAACAACAATAAAACCCAACATCCAACGCCCTACTCCATCACGTCGTGCAACCCGACCGTATCCCTCAACCTCCGACTCATAATCTCAATATACCCCTGATACGACTGCCAATCCCGCCCGATCGTCTCCGCGCTCTGTGTCACACGTCCGTAAGATACCCTACACCCACACGAAAACCACGCACCAGATCGAGACTCGATATCCGCGTCAGCGCGCCCACGAGCCGCTTCCCCACCTCGTTTTTAAAGCTGCTCGCATCCACAGCAGGCAAGAGCCGCATCGTCGTCCGCAAGTTTGGCGGCGGAACAGCCGGATGCGCCGGGTCCGTCTCGGCATACCGCGCCAGATGCCGCCAGAGCAACAACAACACCATCTCCGTCGTACCTAGTTTACATCAGAGACCGGTAAGGAATGAGAAGAGAAGCGCGCACCGAGCACCGTCTTGACTTCGTCTTGAAATTCGGTCACGAGCCGTTGGTACGCTTGATGGATCAACGACCGCTTTTGTGCAATGTCGAGGTCTTGCAGGAACGCAGGGTCCGAAATGCTCACGACCTGTACACCACTTTAGGCGCGTGCGACGTGCTCGAAGTCACCACCCACCTCTTGAATGTTATCCACCCGAATGTGGTCTCGCGAGGACAACTCCGCAGAGAGATCCGCAATCTGTTTCAACGTCGCAGCGAGATCGTCACACAGACTATTCAGCGCTTCGATCGCGTCTCCAACAGTCGGAATCGTAGCTAAAAACAGTCAACACCAACACCCCAGCGCACACGAGCAACGCACCAGTCAAACGCGACGACCGCTCGTCATGCCGCGGCGCCGATAACACGGGCGAAAGCACCATCGTCATCTCCGGCTCCGTAAAGTCGCTCGCAGTACCTAGATACTCGATGACTGCTTTTCGAAGCAACAGCTCCTGTCGCCGCACTAGGACGTCAAACTTGGTTTCCGATGGGTGGCCCGGCGCAAACACGCTCGCGAGCGCAATCTCGCTGTCCGTCTGCGGTCGCACGGACTGGCTCCATCGTCCATTGCCCAGACACCGCGCAGCAAGTCCCAGAATGGCACCGTGGATGCCACCAAAACCAGTGTTCATAGTCAACTGGAAAAGGCGTCAGTGCGCAATAACACAGAGCTGCGAACGGGGACGTACCAACTCCGATTTAGGAACGAGCGGAAGGAGACTGCCGCTGAGCGATACCAGCAGGTGGATCTCCTCAATATACGACAACGCTACTTCTTTACTGTCGTTTTTGAGCATGATCACGATCGTATCTCTGTGACTTGACAAAAACTCGAGGGCCTTGGACATGATGAGCACACACGGTCGCGCACAGCAAGTTCCACCCACCTGATTGTTCGCCGTCGTGTGCTTTGTACCCAACGACGCGAGCATGGCTACAACCAGCTGCAACGCGGGCATAAACAGCTGATGGTACCGCTGGATCGCAGACGGCAAGAACGAATCTTGGTCTACACCCCCGTAAGCCAAACGACGCAGACGCACAACGCCGACACGCACCCATAAAACTCTGGTCCTCTTCCGGTCGCGTATCCAAATACTCGCACTGCGACAAGATGGGGAGAATCTGCGCCTCGAGCAACCGCTCCGCACCCGGTCTCGTCTGCGCCATCCGCGTAAACAGCGACATCTTGGCTTCATACACGTACAACGGATTCAAATCGTCTGCAAGGTCCCATCTCAGCCAAGACACACCAAGGAACAAGACGAGACATACCCGGATCCGGCTTCAACACGTACTGCAACTGCATCTCCGCTTCCTTTAGCCCCCGCACAAAGTTGGCCAAGACGCCATACCGCGCCAAGGACGACAACAACGTGCGCGACTTGTCCGCCCGACACAGGTGTGCGACCGAATCGAGGAGCATGAACGCGACCGTCTTCCACACCTCCGTCCCGTCGATCGCGTCGCGCGAAATCGCACCGACCAACCGTTCCATCACGCCCTTCATCACAGACAGCGTCCCCGCTTCCAACGCGGACGCGCGCTGCGTAGGACGGCCGCCCGGCGTGGGCGTCGAGCGCGTAGACCCGCCTTGACTCTCCGCGAGCGATACATCGTCCCTCGAACTGAGCGTAGACACCGAGAACGCCATCGAGCGCCTCCCAAAGGTGTCCACGACAGCCTCCACATCGTTCCGTCCGTCGTCCGCAGAAACCAGGTGCAAATAATTGATGAGGCATGCATACAGGTTCCCGCGCACCAGTTCCGAGCGGTTACTGTCCAGAATACATTCGAGCAAACTCCGGACGAGTGCATAGAGGCGCTCCGTCGGCAACGCGCCCGCCTCGATATCACCCCCAGCCGACTGAAGCATGACTTGATGACGTCTGTCCTCGCGCAGTTTCGTGATGGTGGACAGAATGGCTTCGGAGAGCAAGACCGCAGTCGCTTCTTGAACGTCGGAGCGCACGATTCCAGGCAGAACGTGAAGCAGGTCAAAGAGCATGTTTTCGCGTCGGTCGTGTGGGAGTCGATGGAAACATTTTGTGAGCGTCATGTCGAGCAGTCGACGCCACGCCTCGTAGCCAGTAGCGACCGCATACGAGACTTCCCTTCTATGATTCTCGATCGCACAGCTCTCCAAGATGTACGCCGTTTCCGCGTTGAGTTTCTCGGCTTGCGCCGTCGTCGTGATACGTCCTTGAGAATGCAGCGTCCGGCAGGCAGACGTGAGGAGCGACAACAACGCCGACTGATCGACCACCTCGCATCCCGTCGGGTCCACACGTCCACACGCCTGCAAATTGAGCGATCCGAGATACTCGAGGTCGACAGGCGTGGTGGTGAGCGAGTCCGACCAGTCAAAGCTCAACGACCCGACAAACTCGATGACACGCAAATGCGACTGACCCATCTCCCTAAACGGCTGCATCTGCATCCCCATCTCTCCTTCCCAATCAAACTCGCCCGCATCGTGCATGTGTTCCGTCCCGAATAAAATCTGCAAAATCTCCAATACGCCCTTGTGGTGTCCCTTGTTGGTTAATACATGCAAATCCAGCGCCGCGAGGTCCAGTATCCGAGAGCGCAAGCCGATGAATGCGCGGAGCGTCGACACGCTTGTCAGCACGCGCGATCCGTCATGGTACATGACCTCGATGAACGGCTCCTGGGCAACTTCTGGAACTTTGGACGGGATCACCGCGAGATGACGCGCAAAAAAGTCTTCCCTCGTGTGCAAATACCGCATCGTTGCATCCGACGTGCGTGGGTGCACGCAGAGCTGGTAGATGATGCGGTAACACCGCTCGCTCAGCGCCGGGAGGACATTGAACAGTGGCTCTGCATGCATCGCCGCCCTGCGCTGCCGTTCTCGCTCCTTGGACTTGGTTCTCATCCGTGGCACCCCTACATTGACCAGATCGAGAATGACATGCGCACACGTCCGGCGCGCACCGATCGCATGCGGGTCTTGAATTTGATGCTCGCTCTCTGCACCGCCAAACAAGAGGAAATGACCAATGTTGGGGTACGATGTGCCGCGTTCCGTGTTGCGGATGAGGAGGTCGAGGATCGCCACCCTGATAGCTTGATCGAGCGGTTCTTGGCTTTCTCTGTCTGCAGCACCCGCGCCCGTGAGTTGCTCCGCAGTCGTTTCCGCCGTGTCAACGTCATCCAGGGACTCGACGTCCAGCAGCTGTCTGAACCCACTCAGGATGCGCTCGGAATCGGGGCTGCGTTCGATGAGCGTGAGCAGGCTCGTGACGGACGGTGAAGACGAGAGCTGAGAGATGATCTTGACAGCGAGGAGGACGAGCTCCGGGTATGCTGGGTACACGACATACGCCGCGATCGCAGGGATATACTTGGTCCCGTAGGTCAGCGCTTGGTCGAACCGAGTGTAAAACGACCTCGAGTGGACGCTCCCTACGAATGGCGCGCTGTCAAACTCGGAAAGGATGGGGACCAACACGTCGAGGAAGACGTCCTGGATCTCGAGTACTCGGTGAATGATACGGAGGACGCGAATGATCGTCAACAAAAAGTAAGGCTCTTCAGAGGGGAGCTCGCGCTCAAAGCCTTCGATGCCGTCGACAATGTAGGAAAGGATGGTGGATTGGAGGGGGGAATTCGTGAGCAAGCGCGTGAGCACTTCGAGACCAGGGTGGATGAGCAACGGGATGACAATTTCGCGTTTCAGTGACCCTTCTTCGTTTCCTCTGACCAGGTTCTCAATCTCCCAACCTGCCAGGGCACGTTCGACAAATTTGAGGCACAAATCATTCATTCGCCATCTCTCCGAGTGTCGTGCATATTCTCGACGAGGCAATCCCGCAAACACGTTGTCCACCACAAAGGTGACGTAGGGGCCGATGCCAGGAAGGCGGTAGGGCTGACCCAGGGATTCGGGGATCGTGTTGAGCGGCTCCGCATCCGCCAACAGACTGCGTGGGGAAAGCCTCTTTGGCGTATGCAACAACGTAGCCAGTAGGTTCAGAAATGGGATGGTGGCGGGATACAGCTTGTATATCGCCTCCACTTCATCCAACTCGATTTCCACCCCCTTTACGGGCGGCAAGACGGCACCTGCCCGCCCTGATACGGACGCACGTACGTTGATCACCTCGACTCTCTCCATCAACGTCCATACGCTCTTGCATATATCCACGCCAGCGACACCCGCGCCGGGTTCGCAAAACGCAGCGAGCGCATCGAATATGGCCCCCTTGAGTTCGAGAGGGATACCCAAGGGAACGAGCGATACAAGCGTTGGGATCGCGCGGAATTGGGTGTTGGAAGAAATGGCAAGGCGTACAGCGACGGAGCTCGTGGCCACGGTGGAGAGAAGGCGGAGAAAGGCTTGTGCGAGGAGAACGTCCTTTGGCCCGATGGGAATGTGTTGAGGGGGTTGTTGAGTAGATGGATGGGGAGGTTGTGAGGCAGCGAGCGAACCAAACCCGCCAAACGACGCGGCGAGGGATTGCTGAGGAGGCTGGTTGGTGCGGGAACTCGGAGCGGGGGAGGCCCAGGACTCGAGAAGGGCAAAGATCGTGGACCACGATATGGAGGGGCCAGCGTTGTACGAACCAGTGGACGTCGGTAGACTGCTGCCTGGTATCACTTCCCCGCCACCTCGCGCAAGAAAGTTGTACGCGAGCTCGCTGCATTGCTGACCCTTTGCGAGACCCGACAACATATCGTACAGGGCCATGGTCATGTTGACATCACGGACTTGGGTAGACCAGACGGCCCACTGCAAGAATGACGGCAGTTTGCCCGCGGACATTTCCGTGATTTCCATGTACGAGAGACTGCGTGTGTCGCCCAGTGGAGTTGCACCCCAGAACTGTAGCGCACGTTCGGGCGGGAGAGACGCGTAGAGGATACCGATGAGCGAATAGAGCATAGCGATGTCGTTCCGTGGTGCAGGTTGACCTTCGCTTTCGCCGCTAACGGGGGCAGCCGATCTGAACATGCGAGAGCGATCCGTGCGCACACTTGCAAGGACATCCTCTTGCCTCTGCTTGATCTTGCGCAGCTCGGAGCTGGCATAGGTGAGCAGAGACCTGACGAGCACATCGCAGATGTTGAGTACCGAAAGCCTGAATTCGTCCGCAAGGGGCTCCCTTTGCGGTTGTTCCTGTTGGTCAGGGACGAGTTGGACAAACTGGGCGAATGAGCTTATAGGTGAAGTATGCGTGCGTCTGCGGAACTGGATGAGGGCGGCAGCGAGGTACGTAAAGACATCGCCCTGAACGGCGTTCCATATCTGCGATTCGAGCTCTTCGGTCTTGAAACCCTCTTGATTTTCCAAGGAGGGGTCGCGATGTCTGGTCTCTGTCATGAAGAGGGTCCACTTGAGGAGGATAGTCGCTTTCAAGCCAGGTTCTTTCCAGTTTGCGGATGGCGCAAGGTGTCGTTTCATGAATGCGATGGTGCCCTTGTCGACGGCGAGGTTTTTGCGGACTTTTCCGGGAAAGGAGTGAGGGTCTGCAGGGTCGAATGCAGCGAGGGTGGCGGCGAGGATGTAGAATGTCATGGTGTCGTTTGGATTGGCAGCGAGCCACTCTATCGACTTTTGTACCTCGTTGGGTGAAAAGTAGCCAAGACGGGCGATTTGGTAGTAGACCATGGAGAGGTAGCGTCGCTCATACTTGAGTGAGTCGTAGCGGGCATTGAGAATATCGTAGCCGAGAGCGGGTTGTGAACCTGAACGACGTGAGTCAAGGCAAGAAGTGAAAAAGGAAGCGCACCTGGGCCAGAGGGGGGTACGGTGTTGCTCTGGGCGTTTTGTCTCGCCATTTGTGCCTGTGCGACGGCAGCGCCGAGGGCGTCAATCTCCTTGAAGATACGCGATGCCAGCGAGGCGTCAGACTTTGCCGCGGGGACAAGCTCTTGCCTGACAAACGCCTCGAGACGGAGATAGAGCCTCGGCGCGTCTGGCAGCTGTGCCAGTTCCGCGGCCTCGAAGAGGTACCGAAGACAGTCGACGAGATGACGGCGTCGCTGATGAAACTCGACGACGGTCGCCTCGATCGCGTTTACGAGACCGCTGTTTGGGTGGGCAGACATGGTCGCATGGAGAATGCTGGCAATGTACTTTTCAGAGCATTTGAGCTGCTGGGCGAGGAACAGGGCTTGCTGTGCAAAGTCGGCGTTGACTGCGAGCGACCTGCCATTGATGGTGATCTTTCCTGCACGAGGGTGAGCGTCGGACGCGGTAGGAAGACAAGGACGCACCCGAGTGGAGTTCGCGCTGTTCGGTGTGGGAGGGCAGTCCGACGTCCAAGAGGTCGCGTAGCCGTGCGGTGTGTATGATGAGGTCGTCAAAGAGGTCCTGCTCAGCGTTCCCGCGTGCAGCGAGTGTCGTCGCGAGCACGGACCTGAGTGTGGCGATGGACTCCATCGTCGTCGAGATGCAAGCTGGGTGGGAAAGTAGTGCACGTGATGGTCGGCTCGTGGTTCGCGTCGGGTTTCGAGCTGCTCGACACAATGGCCGACCAGATTTCGTACAGAGAGTACACTGGCGAGTCTGATCTGCCGCACATCATGGCCCTAGTACAGACGGAGCTCAGCGAACCCTACGTCATTTACACTTACCGCTACTTTCTACACCAATGGTACGTCACTCGCCTCTTATCGTCCCCACCCCCCCTCACGCGCGTACCCAGGCCACAGCTCGCATTCCTCGTGCGTGCACCGTCTGCCCTCGTTCTGTCGCTCACCCCTTTCAGGCCATACCCGCAGACTCGTCCGTCCCGATAGGCGTCATCGTGTGCAAGCAGAGCATGCACAAGCACGTCTCAAACAGAGGCTACATCGCCATGCTCAGCGTAAACAAGAACTGGCGCAAACGCGGCGTCGGTGAGCCCGTTCACCCCCCCTCTCCCCGCCACGCCTGACCCTCTCTCTCTTTGCCCACAACCCCCCACGTGACCAGCTAGCACCCTCGTCCGCCGCTCCATCGACGTCATGAAACGCAACGGCGTCACAGAGGTGCGTCTCCCAGTCCACCCCGTCCCACCCGCTCACACCCTGCCCCCCCAGGTCATCCTCGAAACCGAGTTTGACAACATCGCCGCACTCTCCCTATACGAGTCCCTCGGTTTCATCCGCGAGAAACGCCTCTACCGCTTCTACCTCAACGGAAAGGACGCCTTCCGTCTCGTCCTCGCCGTCCCCCCAGACCCAGACCAGCCCTCCCCATTCGCCAGATATCTCCCCATACGAGGTCCCCTCCCAGCCTACCCCATCGACGACGACGACGACGACGACTGACGACCCACGCCCACGCACATACCCACGCATTGCTCGTGCAACCACGCCACGCATCACCTCCGTGTACACTACTGCTTGCCAGCATGATACATACGTGTTTTCTGTAATCCTCTCTCGCATGTGCATCTCCCTAGACCCCCCTCGTCTTGGTTTTCTCTTTCTTTCCTCGCACCGGCGTGTATTTTACATGTAAACATCACCCCTCGGTGTACAGTATATGATCAATGGTTAATTTATTGCAAATACAACGATCAATTAACCACTCTAAAGTCTATCAGTCCTTAGGCCGTCTTTCCCATCCGCCAAACTTGAGCCGCGCAGGGGTCAAATGACCACGATTCAGAGATCGACGTACGGTGCGAACAGTACTTCGTGCCGTGTTAGAGAACCACCTTTCCCAAGACTCAATTCTGGTAACAATTCATGACCGCTCATTTATTTGATACACCGGTCTCACTAGGGCGAGAATATGCGTAGAGCAAGGAAAATAATAACAATCCAACTCTTCTAATTAATGACATCCTCACAGCTCATCGTGGTCAAACGACGGTTCATCGTCATCACCAGGTCCATCCTCCGAGGAAGCATACAGCTTGCTCGTGATAGGACCAACAACACTCTGAATCTCGGCCAACTTCTCCTCCAACTCGTCCGTCGTCGCAGACTGACCGTTCTCGTCAATCCACTCCGTCACCTCCTTGATCGCGGAAAGCAACATCTTCTTGTCGTCGTCATCAAGCTTACCACCGAGGCCAGTTTGGTCTGCGAGCTGGGACTTGAGCCCAAACACAAACGACGACAGCGAGTTGAGCGACTCGATCCGCTTCCGGTTCTCTTCGTCCTCGGACGCGAATTCCTCAGCCTCGCGAACCATGCGCTCAATGTCTTCCTTGGACAAACGTCCCTTTTCGTTCGTAATAGTAATCGACTCCGATTTGCCGCTGGTGGCAAGAATTAAATCAAATAATCCCACACCATATCAATTAGCACTTACGTTCCCTTGTCGGCCGCACCGACCTTCATAATACCATTGGCGTCAATCTCAAACGAGACCTCAATCTGGGGGACACCACGTGGCGCAGGAGGAATACCAGACAGCTCAAATTTGCCAAGAAGGTTGTTGTCCTTGGTCAACGCACGCTCACCCTCGTACACTTGGATGAGCACCGTCGGCTGGTTATCCGCAGCCGTCGAGAAGCTGCATCAGAATCAATCAGTGAATCGCCCAAACAACCCGAAACCAAGCCGACATACATCTGAGACTTGCGAGTAGGAATGACAGTGTTGCGGGCAATGAGCTTGGTGAAGACTCCACCAGTAGTCTCGATACCAAGGGTAAGGGGGCACACATCGACAAGGACAACGTCCGGGGTGCCTTCCTGCCCGGAGAGGATACCACCCTGAACAGCGGCACCATAGGCGACCGCCTCATCGGGGTTGATACCCTTGGAAGGCTCCTTGCCGTTGAAGTACTCCTTCAAGAGTTGTTGGACCTTGGGGATACGAGTAGAACCACCGACGAGAACAACCTATAAACTTCGGGTTAGCGCCGCGCAACTTAAACATACCGACCAACATACCTCGTGAATATCTTCCTTCTTGACATTGGCATCCTTGAGAACCTGCTCGACAGGTTTCATGGTCTTGCGGAAAAGGTCCATGTTGAGCTCCTCGAACTTGGCCCTGGTGAGCGTCTCGGAGAAGTCGTTGCCATCCTCAAAGGACTCGATTTCGAGGCGAGTAGACTGTTGGCTCGACAAGGTCCGCTTGGCCTTTTCAACCTCACGCTTCAACTTGCTCATGGCGCGCAAGTTGGTGGTGACGTCAGTGCCCGTCTTCTTCTTGTAAAGCTTGACAAAGTAGTCAATGACCCGGTTGTCGAAATCCTCACCACCAAGGTGAGTGTCACCAGCAGTAGCAAGAACCTCAAAGACACCATCCTCGATCGAGAGGAGGGACACATCAAAGGTACCACCACCAAGGTCGTAGACGATAATTTGAGACTCGCCATCCTTCTTGTTAAGACCGTAAGCGATGGCAGCGGCAGTAGGCTCGTTGATAATACGGAGGACCTGGAGACCGGCGATAGTACCGGCGTCCTTGGTTGCCTGACGCTGAGCGTCATTGAAGTCTAACAAATTGGCTTGGTAATTGAATTTGCAATGTTTCAAAGATACTCACATGCAGGGACAGTGACGACGGCATGGGTGACTTTCTCACCAAGGTATGCCTCTGCCGTCTCCTTCATCTTTGTCAAAACCATGGCACTGATTTCCTCGGGCGTCTGCACGGGGAAATCTGAGTTTCATAGGACGCTGAGTGGAACGTGAATGAACTCACAAATTCACGAGTCTCGCTCTTGTAGCTGATTTGAATAGCAGGCTTCCCAGCGTTGTCGACCACGTTGAAAGGCCAGTGCTTCATATCCCGTTTGAGTTCATTGTCATCCATCTTACGACCAATCAGACGTTTGGCGTCGAAGACAGTGTTTTGGGGGTTGGAATGGAAGGCATTCTTGGCAGAGTCTCCAACGCTGGCAAGATTCTAAGCCAAGCGAAGGGACGGATGAAGAAGAGAACATACAGTCGTTCATCATCAGTAAAGCCAACCCATGAAGGTGTTATCCGGTGACCCTGATCGTTGGCAATGATTTCCACGCGACCACCTCGTTGAACACTATGAGAGTGAGCAAAATGTGCAACATGTTCGTGCAAGCCGACTTACCCAACGCATGAATAACTGAAGCAGACGGCGGATCAGTGGGCGGAAAGGACAGAGTAAACTAATACATACGTAGTTCCCAAATCTACGTGGGCAATTTGGTGAGCATGGTAGGATAACTTGACCACAGTGAATGTACGTACCAATACCAATGACAGTTCCATACTCGCTCTGCTTCCCTGCGTCTTGCGCGGAGACAGCGGGACACAAACAAATGAGTGCAAGGAAGGCGAAGAGAACAAGAGAAAGAGAGGACGCCATGCGGCGTGACTTTGCGCGTGATGGACGGCGGCGTGGAATTATCATCGCTGTGGACGACGATGAGAAGTGGAAAGAGAAGAGATGATGTTTGCGGATAGAGAGCCTTGTTTATATTTACTTTTCAAGGCCACGTACAGAAAATGCTGGTGACACGTCAACACTTTTCCCTCGTGGTTTTACCACGATCACGTGACTAGCGACACGTTGCAATTTCGAATTTACCTCGGCCCGGCCCGGGTTGTCCAACTCTTCTCCTCACGCCAGGATGGGTTGCACCTAAAACCGTGACCTTCAAGGGCAAACCCGACGAGGCAGCATTGTCGGCTTACTACAGGCCTGTGCTATATTTGTTGATGATTTGTCGCGTAACCGACTCGATCACTAAATGATCGTCCACGAGGCTGTCATCCAGGGTCTTTCAAGGAGGCAGTTCATCCGAGACGACCACACACTGGCACTGCGCGTCGTCGCAACCATTATTTAGTGACTACAATGGGACGTTATAAGCCGCTCATCGCAACTCGCAAATAATAATTAGGCCAGCTATTTACTTATCGGTGCTATTAAATTTTTATCTTACTGCATGGCCGCCGTATTACCCCATACGAGTCCCTCTCCTGCCCCCATATCCTCTACAACCATGGCTAACAAAGAGGCAATCGAAAGAGCGGATCAACAGCTCCTCGCCGAGCTTGGATATAAACAGGAATTCAAGAGAGCCTTCACTCCACTCGAGGTGATCAGATCATTCCCCGCACTACCCACTGACTGAATCGCATCCATAGGTCTTTGGGGTGGCATTCAGCATAATTGGCTTGGTCCCGTCGATTGCGTGAGTATCTTGAGCGCACCAGACTGTTCGCCTAGTCCAACATCAACATGCAGCGCCGTTCTCGTTTACGCACTTCCGAATGGCGGTCCTTCCGCGATGGTATGGGGTGTACGTGCTATACTAGCCTTGCCTGAGTCAGTGGGGTTGATGCCCCATCCCTTCAGTGGGCAGTCGCAAGCTTTTTTATTCTTTGTGTCGGAATGGCCATGGCAGAGCTAGGTTCCGCAGCACCTACTTCTGGTGGTGTGAGTCACGCTATTCCCACTCCCCGTCCCAACGAGATGAACAATGCGTGATATAGCTCTACTTCTGGACTCATTCTTTGTCATCCCCTCGCTGCCGCAATCTTCTCTCTTGGATCGTCGGTTGTATGTCCAAACTGCAAACGCTCCTTACAGCCAGTTTACCATCTCTCAGATGCCAATACCATAGGGTCTATTGCATCAGTCGGTGAGCCACATACTGGGCGCTTTCGACTGCCTTGATGACGTTATATTTTATGTCGTGCTGTATGATACTTTCAGCCTCCATCGACTGGGGTTGCGCCGTCCAGATTGCCGCAGCGATCAACATCGGAAACCAGAACTTTGTTGCCACACAGGCACAGACCTTGTACGCTGTCATTTCTATGAATCCTGGTCTCCGTCGGGTCTGTCTTTCTGTTCCTCGCATTACTGACATTTACACAGCGGGATCTATCTGGCAGTAGTCTTCTCTCACGGTATCATTTGCTCTCTTGGGACTGGCATACTCGCGAGACTACAAAATCTCTATATCATCCTCAACTTTTGGTGAGTGTTTTGATCCGTGTATGAGGTGGCAGGCTACGTAGCAAGCACCCTGTCATTGGTTCTATCTCGCTCGCCCTTGTTGGAGTCGTGTGACGTCCCCGATTCCTGAAAAGCCTAAATACTGACCCACGTTATCAGCCTTTGCTTTGTGGTCATCGTTGGTCTTCCAGTTGCTACCCCGAAGGAATACATAAATAGTGCCAGCTTCGCCTTGGGAAACTTCACCAATGGTTTGTCCTTCTCGTCCGTTCTTGCACTCTGCAATTTCTGTCGTTTAGTTAATGGCTGGCCCAACGGTTATGCCTTCTTCCTCTCCTTCCTTGCCCCTCTTTGGACGATCGGTATGTTCTTCATCCTCTACAACTTCGTCTCCGAACGTGTTAATTATACTCACCAATTGTTTAGGTGCATTTGACTCGAGTGTGCACATTAGTGAGGAAGCCGCGAATGCGGCGATCGCCGTGCCGTGGTCAATCGTGAGTGTACCGTCTACTTTCCGTGGCTCGCGCCAATTCGCGTAGGTCTGTGCAGTTGGTATCAGTGGTCTCCTTGGCTGGGGTGCGCATTGGTATTTCATCGCAACTATTCGCGTCTTAACGATGAAACGATCTGGACTCAGCCATCAACATCTCTCTTGCGTTTTGCATGGGATCCGACCTTGAAAGCCTGATAAACAGTCCTCAACCCATGGCACAGATCTTCTTTAACAGCTTTGGACAAACCAGCACCCTCGCCATATGGTCATTCATTGTCCTCGGCCAGTGAGTGCTCGTTTAGCCTATCTCAGTATCAGTATCCTCTTATGCTAGACGTTTTAGATATATGATGGGATCCAGCATGGTGAATATTTCTTTGTCGTTTATACAAGTATTCTGCACGCTGATACTTCATTTCAGGTGCTTGCCGCCTCGCGCCAATGCTTTGCGTTCGCTCGTGATGGTGCACTTCCATTCTCAAGCATACTGTACCGCATGAACAACTTCACTGGCACGCCTGTGAACACTGTCTGGTTTGTCGCCACGACTTCCGCCCTCCTTGGCCTTCTCGCCCTTGCGGGCGCTCAAGCTATCAATGCCGTCTTCGCGCTATCTGTGGCTGGGCTCTACGTTGCATATTCGATCCCGATCGCAGTGAGGTTCATCTTCAAAAATGACTTCAAGCCTGGTCCATTCAATCTCGGAATATTCGTCAGTCCCTCCTGAGATGCACAAAGCAAAGACCGAAGCTAACCCTGTGTTGTACAGAGTCTCCCCGTCGCCATCGTTGCTGTCTCCTTCATGATGTTTGTGGACGTTGTCTTCTTTTTCCCTGCGACGCCCCAGACGAACACACCGAACATGAACTATACCGTCGTCGTTCTAGGGGGTACACTCGTGCTCTCGCTCGTCTGGTATTACTTCCCCGTATACGGCGGTGTGCATTGGTTCACTGGGCCGGTGCCGAACGTGGGCAAGGATGATACTGCAGACCACGCGAGTAAGAATTCTTGCTGCACGGATAAGGAGGTCGGAGTGGTCGTGGAGAAACGTGTTGATGTATAGTGATGTTATATCCGATGTCGATGATATTCGCTATTGCTTTTGCTCGCTCTGCTGACCTTGGATCTGTTCTGTACTTTTTTTTGTTCAGTATATCTCCATGTTTAGCACAACTTGTTTTACGATCTTTGCATCCGAGGCCACATAGGTCACGGCTTCACCTTCACTTCGATGGCATGATCAAGAAATGGTGGATGGCTTCAATAACGACATTCTGGTTTTCGTGTGTCACGTTGCTTCATTACAGGATTGAAGTCATCGTACGGTCCAGGCGGGTTTGAATTTCTTCTCTGCTGTCCTTACAGTCTTGTTCATGCAGCCCAATGCCCTGCTGCAGGTAGACAACTCGCTAGATCTACTCGCACAGCTCGTGGCTCTCCAGATGGGAAATTCGTCTATTACGTCCCTCGTCATCACTTACGTCGTTGTACTTCTTTTCTTTACCCTGTACCCTAGCCTCTGGGGGTATCTAAACCCTCAGTGTAGTTTAGTTATTTCAGTCGCCTCTGAGTCCCCTCTCATGTCGTAGCCCACTCTCTTCTCATTACACATCTCGGGTTCCAACAATCTGCAGTCCAGTCTGCTCCATTCATGCTGTCGTCGCCATCCGTTCTAATCAACTCGCTCTGGTATCTCAGGTGCTGAGTTTAGCCTCTGCGCTCTTCATGCGAAGCCATTGTTTCGCCATCACTAATGGCGAAACAATGGCTCCGCAAGTGGTGCACCACAATGTTGACTTTGCCAGTGGATGCTGTTCACCTTCGTCAACTGCGTTATGCTGGGAGCCTTCTATTCTATGAATGCCTCGGAGGTCTTCATATGTCGGAAGGCTTCGGGCATACTCGCTTGCATACCTGTTATTCTTGACGTGGCGGTCGTCTTGTTTGTATTGGCATGGTTGTTCACCTCTTCATACTAGATGCCATGATCATGTTCGCCCTTGCAATCCATTCCTTGATTCTACCAGTATCCTTCCCTTGCTGTCTATACAAGTCCCCTGGATGGGGCCGTGTATTACTCATGCGTCATTGTACCTCATTATGATGTCGTCGATATCAGGCCACACTCACCTGACTTGACCAGGTTCTCGGGCTCCTCTCAGTGTCCTGAGGGTAACCTGGACCATGGACACTGCTTCGGGTAGACAAAGACGAAGTGGGCACGGGCATAACCTTATTGGTAGGTGGGCTTGGGCAATCCAGCTGGATACGATCGAGGTAGATACTACACGATGATAGGAATGAACGTATGACTATGGACGGGTATGAGCAAAAGCCAGAAGCACTGCCAGTGTGCTGACGAAGTAGCAATTCAGAGACGCTTATGACGTGTTTCCGGTGACAACCCGACGTCAACACAGATTGAGTGGGTGGTACGAGACTGCTCGGCTTGGAGGTCAACGATCCACGCCGAATCGTTGCTCGTCCTCGTCCTCGGAGGCCGAGCGACGTTCAACGGAAGGTAAGATCTTGCGCAAGGGATATTCAGTTGTACCTGAGGCCTGAGAGAGGGAGCAGTGGGGTGTGAAAAGACGAAACGCTGGAGGAGCGTTGAAGGCTCGAGTCCCAGTCCTAGGCTGTACAGTGAGCCTCGCTGACTCAAACACGGATAGGATAGTAAGAATACTACAAGACAGTGGTAGGAAGCCGGACGTCCGTGGAAATCCAATCTTGCACTGTGGCACACCTTGCACTGCATCGTCGATGACCATTTTTCGAGAAAGCGAAGACTCGGACCGCCGATCGGTAAACTGAGGCTGGTATGATTCACAGGATCGCGACCATTGTGAATGCGCGGTGCGAGTGGCAGGATTGAACGGGTGGTGTCGGAGAAAAGCTGCTCGGGCTATGGTGTCACCCTCACATACTGTTTTGATGATTTCTTGAATCTTGATCAACGTTTTACGACGGGCGCGTTTCTCGGACGTTGATGCGCGGTAGAAGTCTGACTCACCCGACGCTTTCCATATTTAGCCTATGAACCTTCGAAAGAAGTTCCACGGACATCGGCTTTCGATCTACTACTATGTGTGTAGTATCTGAAACAACCTCTTTCGCGATTCCGGTGTTGGGATAAAAGCGTGGTAGGATGCTGCCTCGAGATTCGAGCTCCCTCATCCACCCCTATATCCTCTACAACAATGGCTAATAAAGAGGCAATCGAAAGGGCGGATCAACAGCTCCTCGCCGAGCTGGGATATAAACAGGAATTCAAGAGAGCCTTCAGTCCACTACAGGTGATTAGATCATTCCTCACACCGCTCACTGACTGAACCGCCGCATCCATAGGTCTTTGGGATCACATTCAGCGTAATGGGCTTGGTTCCGTCGATTACGTGAGTATCTCGAGCGCGCTCAAAGTGTTAGTCCCCACGGCGTGGCTCACCTCGTCCGATACCAACATGCAGCTCCGTCCTCATTTACTCGCTGCCGAATGGTGGTCCTTCCGCAATGGTATGGGGTGTATGTACCATCTTTCTGCACTATCCCAGTTCGAGTCGGTCTCATTAATGCCCCCTTCTTTCAGTGGGCAGTCGCGAGTTTTTTAATTCTTTGTATCGGAATGTCAATGGCAGAGCTAGCTTCCGCAGCACCTACTTCTAGTGGTGTGAGTCACACTATCCCACATCCCTCGACCCAACGAGATGAATAACGAGTGATATAGCTCTACTTTTGGACCCATTCTTTGTCATCCCCTCGCTGCCGCAATCTTCTCTCCTGGATCGTCGGTTGTAAGTCCAAACTACAAATGCCCGTTACAGCAGCCAGTTTACCACTCTATCAGATGCCAATACCATAGGGTCCATTGCATCAGTCGGTGAGTTATCCATGTAATTCTTGTTGCTTTCGACTGCCTTGATGACGCTGTATTTCATGTCGTGTTGTATGATTCTTTCAGCCTCCGTTGACTGGGGTTGCGCAGTTCAGATTGCCGCAGGAGTTAATATTGGAAACCAGAACTTTGTTGCTACGCAAGCGCAGACCTTGTACGTTCCCAGTTCTGTAAACCCTGGTCTCCGTCAGGGCTTCCCTTCTGTTTCTCGCATTATACAGCGGGATCTATGTGGCAATAGTATTCTCTCACGGTGTCATTTGCTCTCTTGGGACGGACATATTCGCGAGACTACAAAATCTCTACATCTTCATCAATTTGTGGTGAGTGTTTTGATTCGTGGGAGTCGTGCGACCTCGACTCTTGAGAAACTTGAATACTGACCCACGTTATCAGCCTTTGCTTTGTGATCATCGTTGGTCTTCCAGCTGCTACCCCGAAGGAATATATAAATAGCGCCAGTTACGCCATAGGAAACTTCACCAATGGTTTGTCCTTCTCGTCCGTTCCTGCACTCTACCTAATTTATGTCATTTAGTTTACGGCTGGCCCAACGGTTATGCCTTTTTCCTCTCCTTCCTTGCCCCTCTTTGGACAATCGGTGTGTTCCTCGTCGTCTACCACTTCCTTTCCACAGGTGAAACGTGTTAATCATGGTCGCCGAATCGCTTAGGTTCGTTTGACTGCAGTGTGCACATTAGCGAGGAAGCCGCGAATGCGGCGATCGCCGTACCATGGTCAATCGTGAGTGTACCGTCTGCTTTCCGTGGCTCGAGCTAATTCGTGTAGGTCGGTGCAGTTGGTATCAGTGGTCTCCTTGGTTGGGGTGCGCATTGGTACTTCATCACAACTATATTCGCATCTTAACGGTGAAAACGATCCGGTCTTAGCCATCAACGTCTCTCTTGCGTTTTGCATGGGATCCGACCTTGAAAGACTCATAAACAGTCCTCAGCCCATGGCACGGATCTTCTTGAACAGCTTTGGACAAACGGGCACCCTCGTCATATGGTCATTCGTTATCCTCTGCCAGTGCGTGCTCATTAAACCAATCTCACTATCTATATCCTCTTATGCTTAACTTATTAGATATATGATGGGATCCAGCATGGTGAATATTTCTTTGTCGAGTATTCTGCACGCTGATATGTACCTCATTCCAGGTCCTTGCTGGCTCACGCCAATGCTTTGCGTTCGCTCGTGATGGTGCACTTCCTCTTTCAAACATACTGTACCGTGTGAATCGCTCCACTGGAACGCCCGTGAACACTGTCTGGTTTGTCGCCGTCACTTCTGCCCTCCTTGGCCTTCTCGCCCTTACTGGCGCTGAAACTGTCAATGCTGTCTTTGCGATATCTGTGGCTGGGCTCAACGTTGCGTATGCCATCCCGATCGCAGTGAGGTTCATCTTCAAAAATGACTTCAAGTCTGGTCCGTTCAATCTCGGAATATTCGTCAGTCCCGTCCCGAGATGCACAGAGAAAAAGACGCAAGCTAATCGTACGTGGTACAGAGTCTTCCCGTCGCCATCATTGCTGTCGTCTTCATGGCGTTCGTGGACGTTGTCTTCTTTTTCCCGACGACGCCACAGACGAGCACACAGAACATGAACTATACCGTCGTCGTTGTAGTCGGCACCCTTGTGCTCTCGCTCGTCTGGTATTACTTTCCGGTATATGGTGGCGTGCATTGGTTCACTGGGCCGGTGCCGAATGTAAGCAAGGATCATACTGCAAACCAGGCGAGTACTTAGGAACTCCTGCTGGACGGATGAGGAGGTCGGAATGGTCGTGGAGAACCGTGTTGATGTATAGTGATGTTATATCCGCTATCTGAATCGCTTTTGCCGACCTTGAAATCGTTCTGCGCCTTTTTCATTTTGAAGATCACCATGTTGTTTGCGACCTTCATTGTCGCAGAGAGCGGCGTGAAACGAAAAAGCCGGTCACATGTCGTGCCATTTGCATTTGCAGCGCCAACTCGCGTCGCTGTTTCGCTCTCGTGTCATAGGATGATGTGACTGTGACAATGGTCTGATGACCAGAATCTTGCTATGTAATACATCTGATGCATTGTGAGGCACTCTCCTGTATGAGTCTGTACTGGCTGTCCATCTCCAAGAAACAAAAACACAACTAACAAATCGACCACAAAAGACCAACCTGAGCTACTGAGACCCATTCACTCTTTGTTCAAAGAGAATACTGAAAGTATTGCTGCTTGATGGCCAGTGAGCACTGAGAATGATACAAAAGTTGAAATCAACCAGAAACTACTCAAGCATAGACACCGCACCTGGCATCATCTACCAGATCTTCTTCCATATGCCAGGCATCAACATGTGTTCTGCAGTTTTGAGAAGTCTCGGGTGTTGAGATATCACACATTTAGGCACTAACCCTAAACCCGTTATGGGAATGGTCTAGGCCCTTATCAGTTATCTCTGATATGACATGATGGTGATTACTCATATCTCATAATGATCTGTCAGCTATCTCTAGCATGACGTCATTCGTTATCTTGGCTTACCAAGATAACTGGCCCTACAGTAGATTGGTAAATACATACAAACAATCACTGGACACTATATAAACCAGCCCTTATGGCTCTGGTAATACAGTTCACTTTGCTCCCCTCTTGCACTTGAACTACCACCTCTACTCTCACCTTATGGAACATCCTCAGTGAGTATTCCCACTGAGACTGCGTTGGTGCTATTGGACAAACCCTTGGAACGTGTTCTGCACTAAACCATCAGGTGCTATTTCAATATTGGGTGAAGATCCTCAGGCATCAGCATGTCTTCGAGTTTTTGTCTATCTTTATCTTCCATGAGAATGAGCGCCACCGTGACGTGATAGTTGCTGCTGCCTGAGTCATCTTGTACAAAAGCCATGTAGTTGTATGCTTCCTGTGGAATATACTTCATAATTGTGTCGAAATATCCCATCTTGTTGGGGTTTGGCTTATCCTAGGCATATAGCTCAATCTTTCTGAAGTCGACAATATGTATAACCCTTGACAAACATTGTGCTGTGGAAAAGTGACATGAGTTCATATGCATCGAAGTTCATTGTTCTCATCCACCCACCTTTAGGAGGTCATAACTTGTTGGCTGTTGAGGCTATTAACCCAACTCTGACTGGATGTTTGGCAAGTGCGGCGAAGTATCATGTGATCTGTCTGTACTCTGTATCGTCTACCGGAGTGACTGGGTGTGACCGTGTGATTTTTCTTTTTCCCTCACGCTGTGCGTGAATCAATTTAATTTAATTTTAAGGGGACTCGTCTGAGTGCCTCTATCATGCCCCTACCTTTAATTAATTTTTAAGGGGACCTGTACAGTCATAGTCTGAGTGCCCCCCTACCCCATCTCTATTCTATCTATTTTTAATTTCTGCTATCTAGTCAGCAGTGGAGACCATGACTGTGACGTGACATGAAGATGGAGTTGGCAGGTATGAGTTGGGCTAGTTGGACCCGCATGCAGACCGTGAGCTTTCACAAGTTGGTGGTGTTTTGCAGGTTTGACCAGTCACTAGTAGGCAAGAGCAGGGGTATGGGTAACCTGTGGGGGTCAGGGTATGGGTACTGAACAGGTCCGAGTTCGGGTCTGTGAATTCCATGTCAATAACCATGCCTTAACTACCCGTACCCATAGCTTAACCTGTAGCTTATCCGAGCGATATTACTTTGTCATGATATTATACAGGAACCAACAAGACCCAACTCCGACATCCACTTCCACATCTGTCAGTCATGTCCGAGACCGGAAAGCATGTTTGCTATATTATGTTAATTTAAGTAATGGAATGGAACTCACCTCAGCTGCTGCCCAAGAAGGTGCAAGACAACTGAGGAGTTTGAAAAGGTAAAAAGAAACTTTATATGTATGGGCGGAGATGCGCTTGTATCAACCTAAGCGATCCCCGAATGGATATATAGAAAGGATAAGCGAGAAGGAAGAGTCCGAGCAAAACTCTGGAACTCCGGAAATGAATCCTGTAACTCCAAGGCTAACTCCAGACGGACTCACTGGTTAAGGTCCCCGGACTCGGACAGGAGTGCCCGGAGTAGCTCGGAGACGTCGGACTGACTTCTGGATTTGACAAAAGACAGACCCCGAGCAGCTCTCGAAGACCAACAGGCTTCCAAAAAGAGAAGGCAATTTGATGATGAGCCTGACCAGGACGATGACTGTTGTAAAGGTGATAGGAAGCCTGAGGTGGTAGTCTCAGGACTGCCTGTAGGTATAGATTTAGGGGATGCAATGGGTTCGTCCCCAGAGAGGGTTTTAGAGGATCTGTGCAGGTCCTGGTGAGTCTGAGAAAAAGGGGCGGAGGAGCCCGAAAGTCTGGAACATCGGTCTGATGAGGTCGGTCGGTCGGTCAGAATGTGGTCGTTGATGAGGAGAGTAGGGAGTGTGTAAGAAGTTCCATGTTGAACTTCCTAACAAGGTCTCATAGGCGGAAAGTAGATGGAAGGTGCGAAAGATGCATTGGAAATGCTAAGGACAGGTATTTATAGTCTAGGAATGCCTGAGACTGTGTACTACGGTTTTCTATGGTGTAAGGGACGATATCTGAGTATATACGAAAGAGGATAAAGATATATAAAGGAGGTCCGAGGTTTTAGACTCGGACTCGGACTTGGCGTGTGAACTCCGGTGGTCTCGGACTCCGGTCGGACTGTGCGGACTCGGACTGTGGTGCGGTCGGACTGATGGTAGTGGAATGCAGGGATATGGGTGTATACGCATGTAGCATAGAGCTGAGCTCTACAGTGTGAGGCACTCACAAATGCAAAGGGTAACCACAAGGATGGCTCGATAAAATTAGTGTTTGAGCAGATGGGCAAAGAACGAGTGACTTACTCGTATCAGGCACATACCTGTGAGGAAACAGGGTACATCACATGTCACTTTGATGGAATGTTGATGAGCTGACCCAGGACTGATGGACTACAGCACTGAGATTGTCCACTGGGTGTCTGAGAGCCTTCGACCATTCTCCATAGTCGAAGACGAACACTTCCAAGTATTAATGAAAACAGGACGACCTTATTACTACTTACCATCGAGATGGACAGTTGCCCGAGACATTTGTCTTGTCTTTGCATGGACCCGAAAGAGAATTGCTACAATGCTGAAGGTCAGTAACCATCCATACCAATTCAATGGCCGAGCTCACAGTACTTACTAGGAGTATAATGGGAAAATGAACTTCACGACAGATGCGTGGTCATCACCCAACCACTGGGCATTTGTGGCCTTCATCTGCAAATCACTTACCCCCTGTCCAGGGCTGTCCATGGCTGTACAGGGGTTACAGCATTACAGGAAGGTCCCCCCCTGACCAGTGCTGTACCAGTGCTGTATATATTTGGTAATGCTGTGCAGCATGTGCAGCCTGTGTGCACTGTAGCCTACTGTACCATTCTGTAGCATACTGTAATCCTCTGCTGTACAAATTGTGGAATTAAAAGTAAATTATTATTTCATGTATGTACAGAATACATGAAATACTATATGTACTACTGCCAGTGGGCAAGCATTCGGGCTCAGAGTTTCATCACGAGGACGAGGGTGTGGGCGCGTCACCGTGTCGTTGTCATCCTGAGGACAATGAGGGGAGAGGGAGAGGGAGAAGGCCAGGGTGGGGGCGCATCATGGTCGTCATGTCGTCGTGAGGACGAGGGTGAGCCTGAGGCGAGGGCACGGGTGTGTCGCCGCATTGTTGTCATCCTGAGGACGACAAGGGGAGAGGGAGAAGGCCACTGGTAGGGTGGGGGCACATCATGGTCGTCGTGTCGTCCTGAGGACGAGGGAGGTGTGAGGGAGAGGGCAAGGGCAGGGGTGTATCGCCGTGTTGCCATTGTCCTGAGGACGAGGGAGGTGCGAGGGAGAGAGAGGGCCAGGGTGCAGGTGCGTTGCAGTCACTGCATTGTCGTTGAAACAACCAAACAACAGCTATCCACTTAAGGACCGCCTTCGTCGAGCATAGAGGAAAGTAGTGAGAATGAAGGGGGTCGAGCCTATCTTGCTGTGATCAACCTTTGGTGGGGAAGACCAAGAGAACTTGACTAGAGTTCTCTGGCCGG
>MU130770.1:158206-207248 GCA_015039435.1 Imleria badia | reverse complement strand
GTTGATCCCCATGAGACGCGGCTGGAATACCGTCGAATCTTATACGATCCCTCATCTAGCAGCCTCTAGCTCGAACAATTGCATTTTCTTATGGTCTCGGGTCGTTCGCCTTGGAACACATTCTCGACGAAAGTAGCTTTGTTCCTGGGATTGTTGGCGAAACCTACACACTACTGCTTCTCCGACTCTCTTCCGTACCGCTGCGGTGTATGATTACCTTATTCCACTGGCAGTGCTACTCATCTAATGAAGACGGTTACGATTTGGACGCACCTATACTTGGACGGCCCTTTGAGGACAATAATTCCTTGTTGATGCATGACTCGGAGTCAACGATAGTGTTGGTACAATGGTAGGTAGGCGCGTGTCCAAACGGACACAAAGACCACGACGACCGTCCGACGACGACCACGAAAGACCCATCGCATTCCGCGGAAGCCTTCTGCTAGTACCCCGTTGATGCGCTCACGCACGTCCGTCGAGGTGCTTCACCCTTTTCTTCCTCACAACCTCTTCGATGGCCAGCACTACCTTCACCACAACTCTTTCTGTTGAAGAAGATTTCCATCATTCCTTGAGATCATGGTGTACACCATTCAAACAGCTTCTTTTTTTGTTGGGGATCACTCGCAACTCTGACTTGGATGATCTTGAAAATCATCACTTTTGCTTCCAATACACTCACGATTCCTCCAGTCTCTCTTGAGTCTTTCTTGCGATAAAAGTCTTCCCGGGAATCGAATGTAAAATCGACGTAGATGACATCCGGGTTGTCGATGACGACCCAGTCCTACTATCCAAGGTCCAACGGTACCTGACCGGACTCAATGAATATGCCAACCATGCCTTGTCAAGGGCCAGAGTGAGTGTTTTCGCATACGTGCATCAACCCACTTACTCAAGGCTCAAGAATCTAAGGCTATAGAGACCGATTGATCGAGCGTAACATTATCCACGACACAAGTCCTTTCCACGAAGTGGACCTGCCCGCTTTGTCACTTCCGTCTGCGAAGCTGCGGGGAATGCAAAACTACTGGTGCATGCGCGAACAACCACTGTGCGGGCTCGCAAGTTGTCAGCTTTGAAGAATGCTCGGACCACGAGTCGACAACATGTCACGCGTGTCTCGACTCGAAGAAAACGGACGCGGACTCCGCCTTTGTGAGGTGTCCATTGTGCAATGCTTGGTTCTGTAGCTTTGATGTGGACTGGTGCACCGGGCGCATTATCTACCCACCACCAGGCTCGAAGGAACTTGACAAGCTGTACGGAATGTTCGATCTTGACAACAATTCGATCGTACGGTTACATCAGCCCATTCCTAGCCCATGCCAGTCATGCATTCTTTCTGACCACACAGATGCATGGAAGGCATGCAACGCCCACCTATCCCATCGCTGTCTATCCAATACAATCTTCTCCCACCTCAAGTATAACTTTGTCTGTTGCCCCGAGTGCGTCGCTGAGCACAAGAGACGGCACTGCGCTTGTGGTGTCGTTTGGTTGTGTGACGCCTGTCTTATGGTTCTCAGCGATTCTCCACGTTATCCTGAACTCATCTCGTGTGCTCGTTGCGCAGCAGCATATTGCACGCGATCACGTGCCGATACTGTGAATTTTGTCATGTCTGCCGTCGGGCCGGTATCTGTTTTAGTTGTCAGGCCAGGGAGAAGGGGTATGTGGTAGAGTTTGAACGATGCTCAGGCCGGCGATGCGTGGCGAGTGCTGCACGACTGGCAAATATGGGGTGGCCCAATGCTCGGGGTGCTACAATTGGATGTGTGGTTGGTGTGCCGACGGGAGGAAACGGTGTTATTCCTGTTCCTAGTAGGTAGGACAGGGGCTAATCCATTTAATTGTTTTCACGTGACCGCGTATGCAGTTGACTTTACACGTGATCGGTTACATAATAAACACGCTACCGAAGAAGCACGCGGTCAGCCAGCTGTGTCTTTTTCCACATCGACGGTGTTAGGCCGTCGACATGTCTGCGTACACGAAAATGCACCAACTACAGCGTCGCCCGCCATTCTCGAATGCTATCAACCAAGTCCCCCCGCAACCACCGTCGCCCACCAAGCAGGAAAAGCCGAAACCTTCGCCGCTAGATCCACCACTCCCCAGACAGAACAGCAAGACGACCCCGCCATCACCGCCAAAGGTCATCACCGACAAGAACCGACTCTTGGAGTTCCACCGCGTCGGATTCTTGGGCGAGGTCGGTCCAGATGGCCTCTCGCAAACCAGCAACTCACGGTTCCACAGGGTGGCTTTGCACGCGTGTACGAAGTCAAGGACCCCCGTGGAACGCGCCACGCCTGCAAGGTCGTCACCAAGACGTCTCTCAAGACCAAGAAGGCGAAAACCAAGGTCTGTCTCCCCGACTCAATCGTCCTCCGTCGTGTTCACACTCGACCAGCTCTATGCCGAAATCAAGATCCATCGCTCCCTCGCGCACCCCAACATCGTCCGCTTTTACGAATGTTTTGAAGACGACGACAACGTTTATATGACCCTCGAACTCTGCCACAACGGCTCCCTCATGGACATGCTTCGCCGCCGCCGCCGCTTCACAGAGCCAGAAGCACGCCTCTTCTTGGTCCAGATCATTGGTGCATGCAACTACATGCACACCCATCAAGTCATTCACCGTGATCTCAAACTCGGTAATTTATTCCTCGACCCAAACATGAACATCAAAGTTGGCGATTTCGGTCTCGCCGCCCTCATCGAGAACCCTGGTGAGAGGAAGAAGACAATTTGTGGCACTCCCAACTACATCGCCCCCGAAGTGCTGTTTGACACAGCAAACGGACACAGCTTTGAAGTCGACGCTTGGTCTATAGGCGTCATTCTTTACACTCTCTTGATCGGTCGTCCCCCGTTCCAGACAAAGGACGTCAAGGACATATACACGCGAGTATGCTCCACCCCCTTGGATGTCACCGTTCTGAACTGCATTCTAGGCGTATTCGCGACAACGTTTATGAATTCCCCCCAGAGAGACGGATCTCGCCCGATGCGCGCGAATGCATCACTTCCATTCTAACTCCCGATCCCAGTCAACGACCTACGCTTCTCGAAATCATCGCGTCACCCTTTATCGACTATGGCATCATACCGCCCTTTATTCCCCTTTCCGCACACGATGCACCACCCGACTTTCGTTATATTACCCGCCCCATGTCGATTGTTAACCTTGCCAAGATCAAGAAGGCGGCACTGCTCGACGATGATCAAGCCACGAGCATCGCCGTGCCGAGTGCGCCATCTGCCAACGTTCAACCTGACAAGGCCACCAACCCGGTCACGTCGAGTATCGCCCAACAGGAGAAGGAGTTCCAAAAGGCCGTCCAGCCTGGTAGTCCCATCTCTGCGCTGCTCAGCTCGGCGAGACAGCCCCTCGTCATGTCCACGACCAACACCACGAAAGAGTCACCGCTCTTCCGCAAACTCCAAACCGCCAAGGAGACCAAATCGTCCCCTCTTCGTACCGTGCGTTCCACGCGCGCGTTGGGAGACATTGAGGAGGAGGATCACGATGTACCGCGTGGGACACGAGAAAGGAACTTTGATCTGCAGAGACAAAAGGAACTCGAGTCCCAAAAGGCCCGGATCGTGGCTCAGATGGCGCCTGCCACAGGGCATGGTGCCAACCGGACCGAGGAGGAACAGGAGAACGTGCCCCATGTACGCAAGGAACCAAAGGGCAAGGAACGTGCGCGCGACGAGCGTAAAGACGCTGTGCCCGCGCCAGATTTGGAGACGGAGGCGCAGCAGCGGATGAACGGGTTCGATGCGGCTGCGCGGACGTTGACGTTGGCGTTTGATGCCAAGGCGCTGGGAAAGGTGTTTCGTGATCCGCACGAGGACGAGTGTCTGCCGGATGAGCGGGTGTTTATCGTGTCTTGGGTGGACTATTGCAACAAGTATGGGATGGGGTATGCGTTGACGGACGGGTCTGTGGGCGTGCACTTTAATGACAGCACGACGCTGATTCTCGCCGCTGACAAACAGTGAGTGTCGGTTTGATGACTTGCGACGTGTGTTCTGACCCCCGATGTGTTGAAAAGCCACTTTGACTATATCTCGTCGCGTCGACATGGGCAGGTCTATGTCCGGAAGAATTACTCGGTGTCAGAGTTCCCCGAGGATCTCAAGAACAAGGTGTATCTGCTGAAGCACTTTGAGCGGTATATCATGGATCGACTGTATGGCGACTATGACTACACGTTTGAGGACATCGATCGGACGCGAGGGATGGACTTTGTTCAAAAGTATCTACGCATGAAACACGTCATTGTCTTCAAGATGAGTCATGACGTTCTCCAGGTAACTTCTTTCCGCTCGTCGCATACTCTGTCTGATCCCCTCTCGCGCCAGTTTAACTTTTACGATCACTCCAAGGTTATATTATCGTCGCACGGTCTGTTAGTGACGCACATCGACAAGAATTACAAGTTGACGCGGTATACGTTGAGCGAGGTAATGGCACAGGCTGTGCAAGGTCCTGTGGTGGGTATGGATCCGGAGCTGGCCAAGTTTCAGCAGCGGTTGGTGGATAAGCTCAAGTATTGCAAGGAAGTGTTGACGAGTATACGGAATGCGAGTGCGGGGATGGAGGAGGGGTCTGCAAAGGGGTCCAGAGGGTCGTCGAGGTAGGACATTGGCGATGTGATTTTTAGGTGTTATGTCTGGATTTCTCTCTCTCTTTTCGCTATCGTGATATCGGACAGTGATTCGGAGTGCGTGCGAAGAGTTGGGGATAGAGTACGGTCCGGACTCCGATGAGCACCCGGAACGTTGAACGCCGAGAATGGAGAACGAAGGTCGAGATGCCTCAGGTCCGGCTGTAGCTTTGAATGGATCATGTCGCTCTACCACCCGGAGACGAACGGAGATCATCTCGTTGATGTTAAACGCTGTCGAGGTCCCTCCAAGTCGATGGGGGTCTCCGGGAGATTCAGATGACATTCTTTTGCGTTGTACGGTGCTAATTGTTGACTCGGAATCGTTGGATTCAACGGCGACGTAATAGTGTGGCGTCCACTGGCAGGCAAGGCTAGTTGACATTATTTACCAGTTACAGTCATGGTGAACTCGGGGACTGCCAGGAGAGGACGTATCGTATTCCCCCCGGGCTGCTCCGTTTGTCAGCATGGACATAGACTATGGTAGGTGCGCCGCTGACGAGGTCATGGGCGTCAATGGTGTGTATCACCGGTATCACCTTGGCTTGGCGATTGGCGAAACGAGCCTAATTCCAAATTCCATTGACAATCTAAGTAGTCTAAGTGTTTCAAATAAAGTTTAAGAAATACCGCACATCGGGCATCCGATTCCCAGTCGTTTCGAGATCCCCGTGGGCCGATGAACGTGGGGAGGAATAGCCTAGAAATCTAGGATTGACACGGTTGAAATACGTTCGGCCTGAATTTCCTCCGGCTCGGATTGAGTATGGGTGTCAGTCGTGTGTCAGTCGTCCACTGGCGGCCGCGTGCTGGCACTGTCGTTCAATTCAGTAAGTACTGGATTCAGATCGTCGGCATCTATGCGGGGGACCAGCGAGAAGCGACCGCCGACGTAACAGTGAACTGTTCGGCTTGACTCGGACACGTCTTTCGAACGTGCTTGCCTTTGGCTGCACTGGCATATGTACTCACCGTTATAGGCGGTCTTGTCAAAGTCATTTCGAGCCGCACGACCAGATTGGTGTACCACGAGGAGAACCGTGGATGGCCGACGTGACATTGGACCCCCTGGTGGCGGCGGTCAAAGTAGAGGCGTGGCGTCGTAGTATCTCCGCCCGGCATGGGGGGAGAATGCTCATTTTGAAATTTACTGGCGTGCTTGGTAGGTACCGTGTCAAGTTCGCCTTTCTTGACCATGTGGTAAAGTATGGTCCAGGGCCAGGCTGCCAGTGTCGGTGTCACTGACGATCATATATATGTCCCGAGTCTATTTCCAAGTTCCAATCGGACTCGAGATCGTTTCGTACACTGTATCATTACAGTAGCATTGCTTGACGTGAGAACGGCTGCTACATCCAAAGCATTATGTGACATTTGAAGGCATGATGATATCCTTCTTTATCAACCACACATTGTCCCGTACTTGAACCCATTCCTCGGCGTATGGTTCCCATTTATAAGGGGGTCCTAACAAAAGAACGATGGATGGAAAATGTTTCGACAAAAACTTTGCCACCAGCCGAGGATTGTTGATAGGCGATCCCGGGAAGTTGAGTTCCTTTATAGTAGTACTCCGAACGTCCATACCCACTCCACAAGTTGGGATGTCTCTGGCATCCACACATAAATCAACACGCTGCAGTTGGGGGCAAGCGGCGACCAGCAGTATCAATCCTCGCAAGGTTAAATGCTTGGTTGATAAACCATTCCCGGAAACAAAACGGAGGAAGCGGAGCATTGGCCATCCATGGGCCAGGCCAACTAGTTCTTCATCATTGAGGGAAATAGGGTTCTTCAGGTCGATGCTCAACTCGCGAAGTTCACGGAAGAAGATAAGGGGTTGGAGAGTGTCACAAGAAAGAACGTAATGGTCATCTAGGAATTCATCCGGAGGCTCCCTCGGCCAAGCATGAGAATTTGCTCTCGCCCTGTCAAGAATAATTGATTGGAGAGACGATCGTCGTGGACGAGAGGCGAGCGCAGTCAAAAAGGAAAGGGTGAGTTGGGAAGTCGGCGGTATGTCAAGGTGGAATTCGGTGCTGGAGAATATCTGGCCCTCGGAACGAAGGAGGCCAGTTATAGAGCTAAGATTTAGTCCGAATAAACTGATTTTCTTCGCATCAGGGAATGGAGTGTCGGAACGAGGAAGGGAAAGTTCTTCTATTTGTGATTGCCGGGCTGAGAGGAGGAGCTGGGTGAAATGTGGGGATGCGATGAGATGTCGCAGGGTAACACCATCTATTGGGCTGCGAATAGCAAGACGATCAAGTTTGTCAAAGCTACAGACAGCCTGTGAAAGAAGGGGTATGATTTTTTCTACGCCGGATTGGCTCCGGTGAACATCAAAGCTGACGACCTTCAAACCTGGACAAATCGAGGGCAAGGTTTCCAGGAATGGTCTCAATTCAACCTCGTCAGCATCGGATTCCTCGTCGTCGAAGGTCTCCATATTGAGACTCAAATTAAAGGCTACGAGCGTGGGACCGAGGAGCGGCCGAATGAAAGCGACCGATTCCGGATCATGAGTCAGAGTCCAGCTGAGCACCCTCAAGTTGGGCAGAACAAAGCCTGAAAATTCCAACAAAAAGATAGACTCGTCATCCCAGATTTCAAGTTCTTGAATGCGATGGGAATAGCGCTTAATAATTCTCCACTCAGCTAGGGATGGTGACCGCTGTTGACATCAGAGTCGGACCATATTTTAGTTTGAGAGATGATTGATTCACCAGCTTTCCAGTCCGTGCGATGCCAATAACTTCTTCTTTTGTGAATACACATCGGAGCAGTCGTGTGAGCGAGTCTAACTTGCGCCAAAGGCAGTTGAGTGAAGGTTGCGAAAACATGCGACATGTTTGAGCTAGAGCAGCCAACGCGCGCCGTCCTTCTTCTCGAGGTATTCGGATTCGGATGATATCTGAATCGTTGTCGTAACCTGTAAACGGTTCTGAAAGGAAATCGAGGATAATGTGAAATATGTCCGCTACATATAACGGGTTGTGTTTCGGTCGTGTTAAGGACATGCCACAGGGTGAAGTCGAGATGCAAAACTTGGAACAGCGCGACTTCTGCGCCAACATGCTGCTCTGGAAGTTCGCACATCCGCTAAGCCACCAGTCCCCTTGAATACTCGCTTTCGATCAAGGGCCTCGAGTGACAGCACGGCCATCTGCCCATAAATTCTCTCCCCTTCGTCCCCTTAGCTACCAGGTGGTACTACTCCAACTTCCGTATGAGACGGTGTCAATGTTGATGAAATCAAATTCCCACCGTTTCCGTCAAGTTTGCTAGCATGTACTTAGGGCTATTATCTTACTCGGCCTCTTGGGCAATTTGAATGGTGTGGTTGAATGTTCGTTCTGTCGCCAAAGCTGCCTAGTAAGACGCTGGCGTCCTCCAACAATTTTTTATGGATCAATTAAGACTTCTCGATGGACCAATCACCGGCCGTGATTACCAATCGGCACACGGGCCATTCGGGCGTCACTCCAAGCTTTCCCTCTTGGCTCAACCCCGTGACCATCTCACCACCGATCAAACACCAGCAGTACGATGGACTTGGAGGAGTTCGAGGTTAATCATCGTGGGTCTGTTGCGACCACGAACGACGCAACCAGCTCGCTATCGATTCCAGATGCGTTGAAGTGGATCGATGCTGAATGGCACACTGCCAGCAGGCGTGCTAGGTGGATGGATCTGCTTGGTGACTATGCTGGAACTGAGCCATTCATTATCGATGGTGGAGTACTGTCACAAGTGTCCCGTGTTTGTTTCACTAATCTACGTACCCATTTTATAGGACATTCACTGATCCAGTTGGTTATCGATGATCCACTGCTGGCATTGGGGAAGACAGGGGGTAAGGACATTACATTTGCTCGTAAAGGACCCGTCGATGACTGTGAAATCAGACCCTTCCTTCCAGATTCTTCATGCTTTCCATACACTTGAACGTACACTGGACCAATTTATCAAGCGCTCAGCTGTGTTTGACGTTGTATTTTGGGATGGTGAGTTTGCTGCGCGTAGTTACTTGGATATCATCCTGAACCCAGGTAGAAAATCGACACGTTGCATTGAAGCGCGGCGTGGGTGCCTTCGAGGAAGCATCTAGGTCCCTTGCCCGTAAGCTTCTATTCAATCACTTGCTCAAGATACGTCAAGTCTCTGTGTACGTCTTCACTGGGCTTTCCGATCCCCAATGGCGGGAATACCTATTCTTGCGAAAAGTAAGTCGACATTGACTAATAATCTTCATCCCATTCACCCTTGTTTAGCCTATGTTCGCCCTGGTCAATGATGGTGGAAGAGATCAGGATTCAATAGATCCTTTTGCCACTAAACGCCTCCTTTGCCATCGCGTATTTTTATGCAATCTTCTAACGAGCGGGTTGGCGCTCGCACTCTTGGCTGGCGCCGAGTTCCGTGACTCGAAGGTCAGCATCTTCACGTGATCACCACGAATGAAAGTTTAAATTATCTCACTGAATAGGTGCTATCTTTTGTCTATGAGTCGAAATCACGTCGAGCAGATGGTTTCATCCCCGCCTCTGTTCGTAGTGCATATTCCACAGCAGCTCGTGTTCTCGAAGGGGAGGCAGAAGATTTTGCTCTCGTTCCATCACCCACATCAATTGACCCCCTCCCGGCATTGAGAGCACTTGCAATCGAGGACATCGTTCTGAAGGTGGCATCCCTTACGCGATTTCATGATGCTCGAAACAAAGCTCTCTTATTTGCATTTCTCATTCATCTGACTCTACTTCCTCATCTTTCGACGCAAGAACGGGCGAGAAGGTTGGAACCTATGAAAGCAGGATTCAAACATCAGCTCGCATCCAGTTTCCTCCCGAACATTTTCCACGCTATGGAGGTAGCGATCACGTCATTGAATACAACCATCGATATCGATGTGAGGGTCTTCATTGCGCTCGTTCGGTTCTTGGCCGAGAACAACACATACTCTGTGCAAGATATATTCGGGAATGAGGCCACCAAGATCGTACAGGATAGACTATCTTTATTCTCTGTTCCGATTTCAACATTTTCGCAATTCTCCGTGGAATTCCTTCTGTTTCCATCGCTTGCTTCTCCACCCATAGAGAACGGGCTCGGATTACTTCCCTTCAGTAACAAGATTTTCGATGACGAACTCGCGCCTATTCGTAATCTCAGTGAGGATGAAGGTGCACTGGGAGCCCACCAAATTGATGAAACAGAAAAAGACGAGGGGATGGAAAGCAAAAAAGGGTCCGATACCGACGAATGGGACACCAGTAGTGAAGAAGAAGAGACAAGCGCAAGCGCAACCAAAGTTCTACCCGAAGTGCCTCGGACAGGTTACTTCGACGACGGCACGCTCTTCAACGACACCCGACACTGGCACAACCATAAAAAATCCCTGTTGCCAAAGCACCTGGGAGGCGAGGCGCCGCTTAAGAACGCGACGGAGTGGCAACGGAAAAAGAAACTGCGGGCTGACCAACGGTTCATGAAGACATTGCATGACCAGGCTGCTACCTTAACGGGTGCATCGGGTGCGGCGCTGCACCAGCTCAAGATACCGCCCGTCGGTGCAGCCTCAAATCAACTCCCATCCAAGGTCATTTCATTCGCATAGTGTGATATGCTCATCATTAACTATGACACGCATAGCCTCAGAAGCAAAGTTATACACGTCCTGCTGCTTCCAAAGCTACACAAAAACAATCCAAAGCTGACGTTATTAGAGAGAAAAATTTGGCGCAGAAGGCCCAAAAACAATTTACCGAGTCGATAGCATGGCTGGCTCAGCGTCTTCATGATCTAGATTCCGAGACTTCGCTGTCTTCTCTGGAAAAGTCCCTCTCAGATCTGAGACGTAATCCGAGGACCAGTGAACCGTTCGTTGCGACCGAGTTGGGATTGTATCGTCTTCATCGCTTGTTCCAGCACTGGATCTTGGATCCGGAACGCGAGTCAGCCTCAGTTCGCGACAAACATGGAATCACGGCACTTCGTACGATCAAGGACATCCTCGAGGTCAACTATTCGACGAATGACATCCGCCAGTGCACACAAGACATCCTGAATGTCCTCGGCTTCTCCGCGTACACGGACGCGCTTACTGTCGCTTCAACGACGCAGGAAGACCGGCCTCTCTCTTTCAAATTTGTCAAGCTGGTCAAGTCAAAAACGAGAGAACCGTTGCACGCGTTCATGCGCATCACAGAGCATCCGATCGAGTGGCAGTTGCGTGTATTCGGCGAGTACATGGATCGGAGTATGGACAGCCAAGCCGATCCGCGGGTCTCGTTCAAGCCCGACGCGTGGCAGAGACAAGTTTTGGACGCGATCGATGACAATAAGTCCCTCCTCGTTGTTGGTACGTGATCGTCAGGCTCTGATGCCGCTGGGGGTGTATTGATCTATGTATCCCAAGCTCCGACTAGTGCGGGTAAAACGTTCATATCGTATTATGCAATGGAAAAGGTCCTTAGAGGGTCGGACGAAGGTGTAATCGTTTACGTTGCCCCCACGAAAGCACTCGTTGCCCAGGTCGCCGCTGAGATATATGCGCGGTTCAGTAAGGACCTGAAAGGCCGTAAGTAGCTCTATTTTCTCTTGTCAAAGGACTTCACATCGACGTGTCACGATATGCAGGGAGTTGCTGGGCAATACACACGCGTGACTATCGTATCCACGATCCACAAAGCTGCCAGATCCTCGTCACGGTTCCGGATATGCTCGCCATCATGATGCTTTCGCCGCCCTTGACGAAAGTATGGACTCCCCGGGTGAAATAGTCAGTTCATTTTTTGTCAGCTTCTGCCCTGCATTTACGGCTTTATAGTATCATTCTTGACGAAATACACACAATCGGTCAGCAAGAGGGCGGGTCTGTATGGGAGCAAATCCTTTTGCTCGCTCCTTGCCCCATCATGTCAGTTGTTTTTCCCCCTTTCTCACTCATATTTGATTGAGACCCGTGCGATCTCATATAGTGGCCTGTCCGCTACGGTGGGTGCGCCTGAAAAGTTTAACACTTGGCTCGAAGCTGTTCAAAAAGCCGGAGGTTTCCAGCACACCTTTGTTCACCACCCTCACCGATACTCCCATCTCCGCAAGTTCTTTTACAACATCCACGAAAAACCAAATAGTACGTTCGAATCGATCTCCACACACAAATCCACCGGGCGGATGCGGTACCTCCATCCGATTGCGATGCTCGCCTTCGGACCTAGGACCATCCCTTCAGACCTTGCATTGGAAGCCTCAGACACGTCAACGTTGTATAGGGCGCTCGCGGCCCATGGAGACCTACCACTCTCGACGTTGGACATGTTGGACCCCTTGAATTTCTTCCCCTCTGACAGGCTCCTGCAACAAAAAGACGTGATCACATACGACGCGGCACTCAAAGCATGTCTTGCACCCATGGTCGCACAGTTTGATCCACGTAACACAGCAGCCTCACTGTATAAGGTTGTCGTAAGCCTAGAAGACGACACGTTGAGTCGGGTACCCACCGAGGTGATCAATACCCAGCCCGAGCGCGCGGATTTCAGGAAAAACTTGATTCATCTCGTTTGTGACCTCCATGCTCAAGGGGATCTGGTAAGCTTGAACGCATTGTAGACTTTCTCATTCCACGGTTACCCACCTCTCTCCCCCGACAGCCCGCAATCTTTTTCAATTTTGATCGCTCAGACTGCGAGATCATGGCCCAAACCCTCCTCCTCGCGTTGTTCGCTCAAGAAAAAAAGTGGCGTGCCTCTAATGTGGAATGGCAACGCAAACTGGCGCAATTCGAAGAATGGCTATCGAGGGCAAAGGACCGCGAGCGTGCAGCTGCCAGAGCGGCAAAAAACAGAGTAGATCCAGACGAAGTGAAACCAGAGACGATGGAGTGGCAGGCGACGTTTGATCCGAATGCCCCACTTCCTCAGTTTTCGTTTGCGGGTCAGCACACCTCGTATACGCCAAGTATGCTCGAGGATGAATTGAAGCAGTTGGCGCGGTGGACGTCGACACCTCAGTGGGCGCTCTCTTGCTTACGACGCGGGATTGCTGTGCATCATTCCGGCATGAACAAGCGCTACAGGACCATTGTCGAAAGGTAGGCAAGGTCGACAAGTGGTTTTTTGTGTTTCGGATTCACTGAACTGTTTGGCAGTCTATTCCGGCAGGGATTCATCTGTGTTATATTTGCCACAGGTTATTTTACGAGGCATCGGAGTGAACGACGCTAACGGAGACTTCCGCAGGCACGCTTGCACTTGGTATCAATGCACCAACTAAGACCTCTATCTTTTGTGGCGATTCGCCCTACCTTACAGCCCTCATGGTACGTCACAACTGGTTAGATCCGTGAGATGACATTGACGACCGCCTCAGTACCGACAATGCGCTGGTCGTGCTGGGAGACGTGGATATGACCTTCTCGGCAAGGTCGTGTTCTATGGTCTCCCCATGGATCGAGTGCAACGTTTGACCTTGTCTAAGCTCCCATCCCTCGGTGCCAGCTTCCCAGTGACGTCTACGCTCGTTCTTCGTCTCTTTAACCTTCTTGAGGGCTCTGGGTATGCGCTCGCCGCCACAAGCGCTATCCAACGTTTGTTCCGTCTTCCCCAAGTCAGCTTTGGTTCCGAGGAAGGAAAACACCAACTTCTGCACCATCTTCGATTCAGTATCGATTATCTCAGACGTGCTCGCCTGTTGGACGAACATGGTCGCCCGTTCAACCTCTTTGGGATTGCCTCTCACCTGTACTACACCGAGCCCAGCAACTTTGCGCTCGTCACGTTACTCAGACATGGCGTCGTTCACCGGATTTGCGCACAGCCCAGTGTCATCCAAGCCAAGCGGGATTTCATTCTACTCATGAGTCACCTATTTGGAAGACGCTATTTTCCGGGATCGTATCTTAAAGGCGAGAATACGGCCGAAATAATCAAGAAATCTGCGTCCATGGTGATTTTACCACCCTTGTTGGACGACGCCCGGCGGGTACTCGCAGCGCACGAAGACGAGATTCTACGGGTCTTCACGGGGTATGCGCTCACGTATGGCTCGGAGCGTAGTGCCGAACTAGGACCCGACACCCACCTTCCACTGAGTGGTCCCGAGTTCGCCGGGACACCCACATTTCATACGGCGACGCGGTTTGGGGCGTGGTTGCAGGAGACAGCGTTGAGAGTTGTGGTGCGGTCGCTGTTTGTCGCGAATTCGGGGCACGATGATCACTTTGACAGCGTGTCGGACTTGGCGAAGACGGCGAGGAAGGGGTTGAGCCTGAACGAACACGCTATTCCCTCGTTAGCGCCCATCTTTGCGATACCGGCGGGGGCTGGGTCCGGCGAGGATGAGGACGAAAATGGGAACCGACGTTCAGGGCAACCAAACTCCAAGCCCCACGCACACGAGTTTGCCCTCAACGCCTATATTCTCGACTTTTACACACACGGCCAAGTGCAGCCACTGAGCGAGGCCAACGCAATCCGGCGTGGTGACGTCTGGTTTGTGTTGCAAGAGTTTGATTTAACGTTGAAGGCGGTCAGAGGGGTGTTGGAGCAGTTGATTATGCGGAAGCCTGAAGGGAGGGGCGGGTCGAATACGGGCGAGGGTGAAGGTGAAGGTGTGTCGGATGATTTGGATAGTGGGTTTATGGATGTGGAGGATCCAACGGAAAAGGATGGCGAAGCAAATGATGATGACGAGGGAGGGACGCGGGCGGCTCAGGTAGGGAGCGTGGTGGGTGGTGTCAAACCCAGTTGGGTGTCGGAGAAGGATTGGAAAGTTCTTCAAGTGGTGTATGAGGCGACGGAGGAGTTTGATGAAAAGTTCAAAGCGATGTGGGCCTGAGGAATTGATCGTGTCTGTCGAAAGTTCTGGTGTAACATCGTGTACCATGCGCGTGTTGGATGATTCTGTTACTAAAGGTTGTATAAGTAGCTGTTCTGTTTTCGTAGCATGCAATCCGCGATTTTAGAGGCGCCTTTCCATCGAGTTTCCAGTGACAAGCAAATGATGCCGCAGATAGTTTCCCGACGTAGAGCCCGAAGAATCAAAGGAAGACAGCAGGCATCCCTTCGTCCATCCCTTCGTCCACTATGTCACACGGAGTTTGTCCTGTCCATCGGATCTATTGAGCCAGTGAAGCAATTCTTACAGCTCCCGCCGTCAATCACGAAAGAAATTCAGACTCGACCTCAATGCTTGGAGCCATGATACCGGAAGGCCTGAGAGTTGTTCACCATGAATACCTGAAGCAGGTAATTTCAGTGAGTGGAAAATTGCAATGAAACTGTCGATCACCTCCATCGCTACCCTCGAGTACAACTTGCAGCCCTTCTGCCACAAAAAACCTTATCAGAGCTGTTACTTAGGTGCAACACGAGTGAGTAAAAAGAGTGGGCACTTACTAAAATGCCTGATACAGCGCCTCTCAGGACGGTAAGCCACAAGAAGTTGACCACAGCTGCTCCTTTGGTGAGACGTTGAGTCGATAAACTGGTTGAATTGGCACTGATGGCAGCATAAAGGAAGATTTACTGCGAATTTTCCATTGTTAATTGGAACTGCATCGCTGCGCGAGTAGTACAAGAACAAGAGATATCACGAACCATCCCGGTTTAACTTAGCTTTTGTGTAGCGACTACATGGAGCCGAATGCACTTTGCGGTAGCTATAATCTTGTCGGTCCCGCCGTTGATTACGATGTTCTGCATGAATTCTTGTTCAAATTGTTAGTCTGTGACACATAATTAGGGTACACTGGCAAGACCGAAGGAAAAACCTTCTCAGCAAGAAAAAAAAGCTTTCTTGTTCTGGTAACCCAAAATCCTATCGAACAATATGGATATACGCAGGAACGTTCAGTATTGCTGAATTCATTGAGACTCGAATGATGAGTCGGCACGCGGGGTGACTTGAACATCATCAAAGTTTATAATGATAAAGTGATTTAGCAGGTGAATAGAGTTACGTGGCGGCAAGAGGCCGGGCTAGGGCCATAGGCATTTCACCGAACCCAAGATCCGGGTACTTGAAAGTTTGCAAGTCAACAATGGAGGACTTGGAGCAGCGATCCGTTGCCGCTGCAACTCCGGAGTCACTGAGTGAGTCGCTCCTCGGAGTCTATAGTACAGCGACAGCGAGGCCAGCCCGAGTCACTGGAGCCATTCCGAATGAGTCGAAGCAGTGATGTGCGGCGTACGACGACGCCGAAGGGGTAACGTCGTGCTACCATCTTGAGTGCCGAATTGTTGACCCAAAGCTGCGAACAGAATCCACATGCCGTTCCACGGAGACTTTTCCCCAGACGACAATGGTGTCGACATGAACGTGATATGCCACTGAACCCCTTGATGAAGTGTGGACAAAGTTGCAAAGCACTAGTACCAGTTCCGCATCGATCACGTGACCCGACGCGTCTATTCAGTTCTCCAATCTCGACGACCAAACATCTGTATCCTAAACCTCAATGCCACCCACCAAGTCCGCTAATTCGACACGGAGAACGACGCGAACGAAACCGACAAAACCACCAGACGACCTAGCCACGAAACTCGTGTCTAAATTGACAATCCATGACGCACGTCCCTCAGCCAAGCAGCCAGCCCGGCGCGTGGCTCCTTCACCACCTTCAGCTGAGGATGAAAGGACCACCTGTATGCGGATGGTGAACCTCGCATTGCAGAACCTGTCTACCGTAACTCAGTCGGGGTGGAAATCCACCCCCGAGGACACAAAGAATGCTCGTAACACGAATGCAAACGCGAGCAAGGTGGATGACGCGACGAAGACCGCGAGGAAAGCTTTAGAGAGGCTGAGGGAAATTACACCGGATGACTTGGATGTGGAACGGGCAGCTTGCAGTATCACCGGGAAGTTAATCGCGCTCGAGTTGGTACGTGGTAGACCTCAGACCGCAGGCAATAATGACGATTTTGCTGCTAGTACGAAGAAGCGATCCAATTCCTCGACGCCATGCACCCACGTCTGCTGCGTATCGCAGCTACCGGCCAATCTGCTAGTGAAATTCCGTCACCCTTGCACCTCCTTGGACTTCCCCGCCCGACCTCAGATGACTCGACTGTACTCACTTTACTGATCAACTCCGCAACGCACGCATTGAACACTCTCGTATTTCTTCTCCCGCGTCCTTCCCCTCCTTTCTCAGCTAGCACTCTTGTCACGACACTTCAGCACTCACATTCGTTACTCGCCTGGGCTCCAAATATGAAACGCGACAATATCCCCGAAAAAACGAGGGACGCCCTCCTCACCAAGGCATACACTTTCATCAATAGAGTGTGCACTGTTCTCTCTTCCGGTAGCAGGTCGAGCGCGGATCCAAAATCAATATTTCTCCTTCGTATGTATGCCTTCAATTGTCTGCTGTACACCACGCCTGGCACCGTCAAGTCCGCTACCTTCTGGGATCAAGTACATAAAGCATCCCTCTCTTACGCTCGGGCATTCTCGTCGGAACCTGCTGAAGAACGGAAGGATTCGGTCCTCGCCGCGTGTGTTTCGAGCAGTTTGTTCGAGGTCGTGACGCTTGCGCAGCGTCTCCATGAACGCACGTTCACAGAGGGTCGATCTTTTGTTCAATTGTGCGAAACATGGATGAGTTTCGCTCAAAAGGTAAGTCTTGCTCGAATTGGTCTTTTCGTGCGACTGCGGTAGGGTTCACTGACTACGTGCTTTGAATACAGGGTGATATTTCCGTCTTGGATCACATATCGGAACTGATGGGGATTCCCCGATCATCTTTATCTTCTCGGTCAAACATTGAAGCCCGCGCACCGGCTCCAAATCCAGCACTTCTATCATCTTCCTACTCAGTCGATAGCCTGGCGGCTCGAGTTGGGCAACTTAAACTTTCTGAATCAACGAACACAAAGGTCCCCGAGCCTACGTCCCACTGCAGTACCAAAGATGCCGTGTTGGTTGAATGCGCACAGTGTTGTGGGATTTTTGTTAAAGCGACCGCAAGTCTTGACAATGAAGGTAAAGATGCATTACATTTTCTTCGCGGATGTTTAATTCATCTCCCGTGCCAGGCCCAGAACTTGGGAGACATGCGAACGAGGCAACGGAAGCAGTCCGTCGTTACAGCAAACTCTTGTCGAATCTAGATTATTTTATGTCTCTGGACTCGCCCCAGCCTTCGACCGCATCACCCGTACCAGACTCCACTTCAAATATCTCGACGATGAACGCAGAAGTACTACGAGCGCGTGGTAAATTGGAGCGCGCACTGGAGCGCTTGCGACGCGCGGGACTCCGTGTTCTGGATGCGCCGCGAATTCAGAACAAGGATTCGCAACAGGCAGCAACTTCTCTGTTGGAGGTGATTGCGACCACCCTGGAGGGCGGTCTAACACAGGTAAGCCCTCGTTTTGTTTCATTCCGCCTTTTGATGTGTAAACCCTCCCTCAGGATGGAACTTGCGCTCGGCAAAGCACTGAAACGAAGAGCGCGCTGACGTCCCTTGTCGACGTCTTCTTCGTTCTTGCACGCTCGCGACTCCTCCCCGCCGATGTTGAGAGCTATACGCCGGCGTTGAGCTATCTTCAGCGCGCCGTGGCTGCTGTCAACGCGACTCCAACTGGAACGATAACCTCTGAAGATATGATGACGTTCCTCCGATGCATTTCTGGCACGCTGCACAATCTCGGTGGGACATTGTATGCGGCAGGTCGACTTGGCGGAGCGGTTCGATTCCTCAAGGAGGGGTGCATCTTGGGGAGACAAGTGTTGGCGATGTACGCCAACACGTGCATGGATGGACGAGTCGATGAGAATAAGAAAGAAAAGGAAGGGCGACGACAACTTGAGGAACAATTGTTTCGACGATACGAGCTTCTCGGCGTGTGTCACTCCAAGATCGGGGATCGAAAGGTATGGTGCAGTCGATCTCTTCTATACTTACTTGTTGATGCGACGTCCTCCAGCTTGCCTACGAATGCCTTGTCGAAAGCGTCCGGACGTTTCCGTACACGCATCATCTTTGTAGCTTCTCTTCCGCTGAGCCGTTCGCACCCAATGCACCCCTTGCGCTCAACCAGCTCTCGTCCATCATCGAGAGGCTCACATACACTGCGTCATGCGAGCTCTTCCTCCCTCCCGCACAGATCACCCTACGACACGTTTTTCACGCCTCCGTACGTTCCGAAACGGACTCCGATGCTGACCCAACATCACCGCTCGACCCGATCTCGACGTTCCCCTCGGACGGTCGATCCAAGGCAGAGATCGCAGGCGCGATCTTGACGCGCCAACTAACGACACTAGAGAGTATCGGACACAAGGACGGTGCGCGCGAGGCGAGGGAACGTGTATTAGAGGATCTGCTTTCGGTGTACGATGCCAACTGGGCACCAGTACAACGCGCCCGGATGTTGGTCACGGCGCTCAGCGTGGCTTGGCGCGACGGACAGAGTGAGGCGGAAGCGTCGGCGGGGTTAGATGTAGACCGCGTCGGACGAGAGGCGCTTGAGTTACTCGTACGGGAGGTGGGTGTCATATTTCATCTTGACTTACTTGTATGCCGTTCCTTACCCCAAATGATAATCCCGACAGATACCTTATTCGGAGGGTATGGCCAATCTCGTTCCGCAGTTGAAGCTGGGTGCACACATGTGGCTGGCACTGCATGCGTACCGTCGGTCGCCTGCGGGGGCAGAGATGATGCAGGCTGTGGCGACGCACGTGGAAGCGGCCTTCAGCGTCCTCGATGATTTCTTACACGGGAAAACCCTCGCGTATGCGAGTCCCAGGGGGAAACCGCCGGGCGCAGGTTCCGGGAACAAGCCAACGCGAACGACCAACGGGGCATCGAAAAAGGGACGTTTGGGTGTCGATGTCGTCGCCAAGAGTTCCAAGGCGGCGGTTGGCGCAGCAAAATCCCAACCTCGCAAAGGTGGGTCGGTCTATTGGACGACTCTCTTTATTGACGTTTGCTTGGGCAGTCCTGAGAGTGGCCTCGCTCAACGCGAGGGAGCCTACGTCGTGCAATGCCTCCATGTCAAAGAGACCGGCTATTGTCTTCGATCTCGAACCTGTTCTGGGAGTGATCCGTAGGCGTCTTCTTTGTATGGTTGCCCGTCTACTGATGATGGTACTCTAGAAATGAACGTCCATTTGCTCGGATTATTGGGTCTCATCGTACTCAAAATTAAGCTCCTCGAGACTCTCAAACGGGTCTGTGAACGCCAGGGACCTGTTTCGGCGCAAGGTACGTGCGTTCTTCCGCCGCATTCCATCGAGCTCACACCACCGTTATGCAGTCTACTCTGTGATCTGCGTCGATCTGGCGCACGAATATGTCAAACTCGGTAAATCGAAGCGCGCAGGCGCCCTGTTCAACATGTGTGCCAACGTGCTCAAGGCGGGCGAGCTGCCTGACGAAGTCCGCTTGCTGTATTTGCTGGGGCACGCCGAGGTACTCGCACTCAAGGGCAATGTTGCAGCGAGGTATGTGTCATTTGGTGACGTTAGAAGGGATCGTCTTGACGCAGCTGGATGTAGCGCGAGCTCCTATCGCGACGCGCAGAGTCTAGAGGCTGCCATGGCGATCGAGGACAAGACAATGTCAACCGCGAAGCGTGTCCGAGTGCGTGTGGAACGACTGGAGCGGGCGGCGTTGGCATGTCGTGTCTTTGCTGCCGTGCAGTACTCCGAGGTACGGCGTTGTGCGTTTCGTGCGTGAGTGTTCCATGTTGCTGACGACACGGTGCAGGACAACGTCGTAGGCGCACTGTGCAGCATGCTTCAATCCTTGAGGCTCTGGAACCGCGCCATCGACGCACTATCGCGGCTTGCCCCACAGACGAGTACCAATGCGGCGTCGAAAGCGACGGAAGAGAGCGCAAATCCGTTCGCGGTCTCGACCGACGCAGACCAGGACCGGGACCACCCCCCGTCGACAGCACCAACACCTGCGCGCTCAAAAGCGCTACCGACGCCAACTGACGCGCTGTCTTGGCGTCTCCTTTCGCACCTCGTCTCGGCGCTCTTTTCGCTTGCACATGCCTACCACGTGCGCGGGTCGCCGCGCGAAGCGTTGTATTTTGTGCAGCAGGTGCTCGATCTTGCGGAGAGCACGCATGCGCCGGCTGTCGTCGCGCGTGCATGTATTCTGCGTGGGGAGGTGCTGTTGGGACAGGGTGCGCTGAGCGAGGGACGGGAAGCGCTCGAGAGGGCTGGGTGTCTGCTCGGAGGCGTGTTGGGGATTGATGCTGCAGATGCACAGAGGCTCAAGGGGGATTATGAGATGGTTTGTGAGTTACAAGCTGCCGCGGCGGTGCTGGATCGGAAGGAAGGGGATCCGAGAGAACACTATGAGCGCGCGTGGAAGATGCTGGACGAGCTGGAGCGGAGGATCGTGTCGTTCGATGGCGGGTGCGTGTCTGATTCCCGCCTTGTGTTGGATTGGGCTGATGTACTAGGGGTAGGCGACGCAAGTCGAGTCTCGAGCCGGTGCCGATGGGCGTGGTAGTGCATGGTGGGCAGGGCATGGTCGTGCCCAGGCTCTTGTCTGCCATTCTTCGTCGACATAGTGAGTGGCGCGTTCGTGCTCTGAATGGCTTGGTTTCTTGCTCATGTGGATAGTCTGGCTGTTGAGAAACGACTGCGAGGACGAGGTCTTCAAGGACTTGGTTGAACGATTGATGGGGTTGCCGCCGTCAGCCGAGATAAAGGTGGGTGTTTGGTCTGTCAACAGTGCACCAAGACGTTAACTTGACCTGGAACAGGGAGAAGAACATGCGCTCATGGGCAAATTGATGCTGCATAGCGTTTATGAGCAATTCCGATCGGACATGTTTTTGAGCTCGCTCACCGAATCCAGTGCGTAGCATCGTTGCGCTCGTGTTCCTTGTATGCTAACGTCTGGATACAGCGATTGCGCTCCCGATGGGTATGTCAAGGGACAAAGAGCCCTCGCCCGTTCCGGCGACCCAGGATATCTTGGTTGCACTCAACGATGCCGAAAAGTTGTTCTGGGCCGATCTTGCATTGACGTCGCGAAGAGGCGGGGTGGCTCATGTGCGTGAAGCGTCTGTGTCGCTCGCGATGATCAGGGCACTGCAGTCGTCGCTTGGTAAAACGAGTGCGGATGCACCGCTTCTGGCAGCCCGCTTGTTGGGTATGTAGGGCATTTTTTCTGGCCTCGCGTCCTCTGACCCATGACTCGTGTGTAGATGCATCGTCGTCGATCACCCTTCATCGGGAAATGTTGGAAGCGATCCCTTACAAGTTTTCAGATGTCAACGCGGACGATTTGCAATGGCCGGTGATGGCGACCGATGGGTCCCCTCTCCCTGCAGACTTGCGACGACGCAACCCATCTGGCGCTTCTGTTCCTTCGGCGTTCGATAACGATGACAATGACACCCAGAGAGCATATTGGTCAGCGCTCGAGAAAAAGTACACCTCCTTGGTCCTCTCCCCGTCTTCGTTGGTGGAAAATACACCCAAGCTTCCACCTCACTGGACGGTGACCCATATCACGTTGACGCCGGATAAATCGAGCATGTTTATCAGTCGCCTGCATGCTGCTTCCTCACAGCCCCTCCTGTTTTGTGTTCCTCTCCGCGGAAGACGAGATACAGAAGGGGAGGATGAGTCGCGGCTGATGCTGGAGGACGCGTTGCATGAACTACGGGAGATCGTACGGTTGAGTGACGAGGGGACACGCCGGGCTGTCCACGTTAAAAGTGACGACATTCAAGCGAGAGCGGGGTGGTGGGCAGAACGGGCTGCACTGGACAAGCGGCTACAAGCGCTGTTGGAGAACATCGAGTTTTGTTGGTTAGGGGCGTTCAAGGTGTGTGCCTTCTTTCCGCTTGATCGGGCGCGTCTTGATAGGCATTCTCATTAGACTATTCTGAGTCCGCCGACGAAGCTGTCGGACGAGCTCATTGATGACTTGAGGACGCGATTGGAAAAGCTGTTCAAGCGGAATCTCCCCCGGGACAAGAAAAATATGAAGCTTCGACTCGACGATGCGCTTCTTGGATGTTTCTCGAACCTCTCCCCGAAATGCCGGGACGAAGAGCTCGAGGATCTGGTGTATTTCATCCTTGACCTGTATCAGTTCCACGGTGTGCCCATCGCCATTTCCGAGGTGGACATGGACCAGGTCACGGTGGATTTACGAACGGTGCTCGAGGAACACCTCGCTGCGAGAAAAAAGGCTCGGGTGATACCTGTGGAGGACAGCCATACATTTTTGGTGCTCGACCGGAGTTTGCAGAGCATACCTTGGGAGAGTCTGCCAGTGCTTCGTGGACAGAGTGTCAGCCGGATACCAAGTTTGGAGTTTTTGCTCGATAGGGTGCGTCTAGCGGCACTGCAGAGAGACGGTGCCGAGGAAGACAGCAATGTGGTCGACCGGATACGAGTCGATGCACGCAAGACGTACTATGTACTGAACCCCAGTGGCGATCTCAAAGGGACGGAGGGGCGCTTTTCGTCGTGGCTCAAGGAGATGCATGGCGTTGGTTGGCAAGGTATCACGGGACGTGCGCCCAGCGAGCAGGAGCTGCTGAACGCGCTATCGCGAAAAGACCTTGTGATGTACGTGCAAGCATCGTTTTTACGCCACTCATACTGATCTCACGCGGGTGTCTAGTTATTTCGGACATGGTGGGGGGGAGCAGTATGCGCGGTCACACAAGATTAGGCATTTGTCACGGTGCGCAGCGACCATGCTCTGGGGGTGCTCTTCGGGTGCGCTGCGGGAGATGGGTGAATTTGATAGGGTCGGAACGCCATACAATTATATGGTTGCGGGATGGTGGGTACTCGGTTTTACAAACGTGGTATGGCGTGCTGATCTGCAAATGATAGCCCGACGTTGGTGGCAAACTTGTGGGACGTGACGGACCGGGACATTGACAAGTTCACGCAGGGGGTGTTTGATGAGCTAAGGCTTGGGCGCGAGACTGTGGGCCAGGGCGGAGCGGGGACGTCGGTGGTGACTGCTGTTGCACGGTCGCGGGAGGTGTGCAAGCTCAAGTATTTAACTGGGGCAGCGCCGGTGGTGTACGGCATACCGTTTTATTTGTAATGTAGATATGGTCGGTACCTGGACCGGACGTTGAGGAGAATATTCAGTTCCAAGCAAAGCAGAACAGGACTCTGATAGCGAGCAAATTTAAAAGGTATAAAAGGCACTTGGATCATAAAAATGAGCTGGCCTGCACGACTCCGTCAACAAGAGCCAGTCAGATGCCCGGAATTTCACATTGCCAACCCCCAATAGTCATCCACAAACAGAGGGAACTGGCGTCGATTGTTTGCCCTGTTAACTTGCTCAGAGCCTGCTATGTTCACCTGGTCCGGTGGAGCCGCTCCTTATTTCTTGTGCCTCGTCCCCGGTAAGTAATCTCCGTTCTATTTTGCGCGCAGAGTCTCGCCTTGACCGGCGGTGGCGGACAGCCGTCGGCTGCTCCTGTAAGTTAGTGTGCTCTGTTTCTTTATATTTTCGCCGACTTGCGTATTCTAGATCAAGGAGTTCACGACTATCGTCAGAATACAAATGTGGTGAAACTGTTCGCCAGGATCAATCTAGAAACGACGAACCCAGAACAATACGCACATTATCATTATTCCATTGGAATTGGCACACGCCCGAAAACGATCAGTCGCATGAAGAGAGTAATCTCTGACAGTTTGGAGATGGCGGTTGCATGGTTCGTAATCCTCACAACTAACCACTTCTCGACGGAATGAAATTTGTATAACGACAGGAATATCGAGGAAATTGTCAAGGATGTATATGGCTGGCTAGCACGAACGTATCAAGAAGGGGATCTGATATACGTCTTTGGTAGGTTTGTTTTTTGTAGTTCCTTGTCGTTCTCGCAGCCCATAATCACGGCATAGGTTTTTCTCGAGGTGCATATCAAGTGTGGGTGCTTGCGGGAATGATACACGAGGTGCGGCCCGGATTAATGAGGTCATGGTAGAGAAGTGTCAGGTCGGCTTGCTAAGGACCCCAACTGAGAAACAGATTGGAATGTGGGTATGTAACAATTACGTTGCTTACGCGAACCTGACGAGCTCCTTCGCAGGGCTTACGACCACTATGAAGCGATTCGTTCAGGAAATCCGAAGAGAGAGCAGATCCCGAGGGAACACGTTCTCCCGGACAGGCGTGAGAGTGCATTTTGTCGGTGTATGGTACTTTCAACATTTTCTTGCCTTGGTCGGATGATGCCTAAAACGTATCTCGGCCAGGGACAGTGTCTTCTGCGTGGGTCTTATGAGGGGTGACATCTTCCTGTCGTCCGCGGGACATGCTTGCCATTTCCGACACGCCCTGGCTCTCGACGAACTTCGGGTCAAGTTCATGCCAGAGTATTTGCACAAAATGAACTCTCTAACACAGACGGACGACGAGAAATCAAAGTACATTGTTACCTCCCCCGACATTGACCATGCTGCAACATCCCCGAGCGAACGACACGAGAACACTGTTAGAGGCAATACTACCGATCTCTCTGAGGGCAAGGAGAAGCCTTGCGAGAGCAAAGAAGTCTGGTTTCCCGGTAGCCACTCTCACGATGTTGATATGCTCTGCGCAGAGGTGGTAGGGACTTGCCCGGAAGTACTCATCAGGCCGGGAACATCTCGCTGTTATGGATGCGTCGAGAAGCAGCCGCCAATGGACTTGTGCTGCGCCCGACAAATATGGTCTGGGTTCCAGATGATCTTGATTTTGGCATTACCAATTCGATGACCACCACATGGCGAGTCATTGAATATCTTCCCATCAAGTATCAAGTATCCTTTAGTGGTGCTGGTAAAGGTTGTTGTTCATGCTGCAATTCAGTGGGTTTCTTTTCGATTGATTTGAGGATGATTACATCTTGTGTGAGATCAAGGGAGAATAAAACATATGCTTGCGTGGTACCTGGTGAGCGCTGAATATCAGACCCGCATCCTCGGCGAATACCGACTATGTTGACCAACCATCGACGTCAAATTCCATGGGCGCTCGACGCTTCAGCAGCACCCCCATATTCGCCTTTCAATGTGCCAGACATGAAACCTCGATCAAGTGTATACTCCCAACTGGATGGTGTGCTTTTAGAATCTCCTATCGCCGACATTCCGGGATGAAGAGCTCGATGGAGCAGGTCTACATTTAGCTCACACGTGGGGAAGGACAGTCGTATGATACGGGAGTCGGACAAGGGATTTGCCGGAGTGCGCAGCCTTAGACAGCTCGACACAGCCACTTGTAGAGTCTCCTCAACCATGACCGCGTTGAATGTGCCGCCCCCGCCGATAACGACGTCGGAGACATCGCAGAGATTCAGCGTGGCATCTTCAACCGGCGCTTCTTTTTTCACCGCGAGAGCATCCCCGCTCACCCCAAACTCGCCCACCACGTCCACGCCCGACTCGGACTCGACGCCAAGACAAGTATTTGGAAAGCATGTCATCAGCGACGCTCTCAGTCTCGATTCAAACTTTCACAAAACTGCACTCATGCACGTCGTCTCCACAGACAATGTGCATCCCCTCCCTTGTCTGCCCCCCGTGAACCCCGTTGGCCCGCCCCCGCCGTCCCCGCCAGCGAGCATCAAACAGGGCGACGACGCACCACTCATGCAGACAGCCTCTCCGCGTCCACAGGACCGCCCACACAGTCCCCCCTCACTCGACACCCAGCGGCCCCTCCCCCGTTCTCCCCCCTCTGCCTTTCCCAAACCCTCCCCACCCGCCCACCACGACTTGCGCCATCGCTCGTCCACCGACACGAGGCTGTCCACCCTCAGCGCACGCACCGGCGCCTCCTCCTCCACACGTGCACCACGCACCTTGCCAGTCTCCGACCCCATATCCGAGGTGCTCGTCGCAGAGCCCTCGGGGTATGCTTCTCCCTCGGGTTCGGTCTCGCCCCCGTCGAGGTACATCCGAGGCCATGTCTCGTCCTTGTCCCAGTCTCCCGATGGTTACCTTCAGCCACCTGCCGGTTCCAGCGGGCCACTCCATCCTGCCAGACGCAACACCACCGGCGGTCACATCCGTCCCGTGCGGTCCGCACCACAGGCGGGCCATGGGTACGACGTCGATACAGACATCGAGGACGACATTCAGCTGCAGGCAGAGCAGATCAGGAGGGAGAGGAAGCGAGCAAAGCAGCAAAAAGACGCAGAAGAAGCACTTACACGCACCTCTTCCAGACGAAGGGGGTCTCTAGGCAGGGAGGACGAGAACAAGGTCCTCGTGGGCAACCTGATCGGCGAGGACCACGTCAATTACGTGATGATGTATAACATGCTCACCGGGATTCGCATTGCTGTCAGTGTCGGTATTCTTTTACGAGGTCGTGGCTCACTGCCTTCTTGCAGGTGTCGCGGTGCCAAGCAAAGATTAAACGACCCCTTACTGACCAAGACTTTACTGCACGACACAAGTACTCCTTTGACATGTGCGCACTCACTCGACCTCTCCCCGCGTGTCGCTGACGTCTCCACAGCATCGGAAATGAACTAACGCCCTCTGCCAAGTATGATTTCAAGTTTAAAGATTACGCACCCTGGGTCTTCCGGGAGTTGCGAGAAGACTATTTCCAACTCGACCCTGCCGACTACCTCCTCTCCCTCACTGCCAAATACATTCTCTCCGAGCTTGGGTCGCCGGGCAAGTCGGGCTCGTTCTTTTACTTTTCGCGCGACTACCGCTTCATCATCAAGACCATTCGACACTCGGAGCACAAGTTTTTGCTCTCCATTCTCAAGGAATACTATGCGCACGTCAAGAGCAATCCCCACACGCTGCTATCCCGCTTTTACGGCCTACACCGTGTCAAACTCCCCAGGGGCCGAAAGATTCACTTTGTCATCATGAACAATCTCTTCCCACCGCACAAGGATGTTCACGAGACGTACGATCTCAAGGGTAGTACGGTCGGGAGAGAGTACCCGGAAGAAAAGGCGAAACAGAACCCCCGCGCGGTGCTCAAAGACCTCAACTGGATCAACCGCGGAAAAATGCTCGAGCTCGGCCCGGAAAAGCGTGCACTCTTGACGGAGCAGCTACGTCGTGACTCGGAATTCCTCCAGTCGGTCCATGTGATGGATTACAGCCTGCTCGTCGGCATACACCTCGTTCAGCGCGGAAACAGGGACAAGGTGCGCAGCAACACCCTCAAGGTCTTTTCGGTAAGTGGACGCCGAGTTGTCGTCACAACGTGCTGTGCTGACGGGCTTCGACAGCCCTCGGTCCCTGCCATCCGTCGCAAAAACGCGCAACACAAGGGTGCGCGGTCGCCCCAAGCGATCGCCATGAAGCGCGCGATGCGCGAATCGGATCCCAAGCGCCTCGGTTCGGACACGCTCGACCTCCCTGAAGAAGACACGGGCGACCGACAACAATACATTTTTTACCAAGACGAAGGAGGTCTGCAAGCGACCAACGAAGCGAATCAAGCGATGGACACGCTCTATTACCTAGGCATCATCGACATTTTAACGCCGTACTCAACGGTCAAGCAGCTCGAGCATTTTTGGAAGGGTCTCAAGGCGGATCGCGTGCGTATCGTGTCGCTTTTGTTTGGTGTGCGAGAATGACCCATGTATGCGTTTTGCAGCATAAAATCAGCCCGGTGCCGCCGCATGAATACGCCGACCGGTTTTTTTCGTTTATGCAGGCCATCATGCGGGGCGGCGGCGGTGGCGGCCGATTCAAGGCGGAATAAAAGGTGTCTGTTTTCTTTCCTTGATCGTTCTTGGGACTCGGTTGGGACACACCGTTGTAACTTGGGGGTGTCGCTCGTTTCTGGTTCGTGGACAAGGTAGTCTCCATCCCATCCATTTTTTTCCGTGTCGCTCGTCTCGCGCAAAATCAAACGTTAACCGTATACCACACTTTTTTTCTTAATCCGACGCTCGGTTCTTGTTATTTTGTTCTCGTCTCGGGCTTATTCACACTCACCCGCTTCGTGTCTACAATATCTCTATCCCTATCGTTATCTCTCGAGACATGTCTTGAACGCTGACCCGACCCAACACGCTCCCTTTCTATTTTATTTTATTCTCGGTTCGTGGACGATGGACCCAACCACGCAACGTTCGTTATTGACATTCATGCTCTTCCCTCGTCCCTCTCCTTGTCGCATTCTGTAGGTCTTATTGCACGCATCCCCATCACTCCTTTAGATTCTAGGCATACACATATGTTACTACATACACTGAATTCCAGGACCAGCGTCACTCGAATGGGGCCGCCGGTACATACCAGCACTTCAACGAACATGACGCAACGGCGCAGTATATCTAGTGCATTTTGAGGTCTCGAGCTGTACATCGGAAGATCTCGGTTGAAATGACAGAGTCAATAATATTTCAAGTTCATCGCCGCTGCAACTCTTCACGACGCAACAAATATAACATGAAGAGGAATCGGTGACCGGCAGTATACCAGATGGCGACACAATACAGGGTATAGAAACTACATGATTCAGATTGGGCGGAGGGGAGCGCGATAGCGAAAAGCAAACAAGATAGCAAAAGTGACAACAACGTAGAGGTAGAAAAAGACAACCAGCGTCACAGTATCTCCACGACTTCGGTACGGATATCCCTGGCAAAGTTGATCGCGGGTTCGATGCCTGGTACAACGATCTCGTGCTTAGCGGCAACTCGCCTGAACTCTCCATTGGGTTGTTGCTGGAGCAATAGCGCATGGAATGGCTGTTGCAGACGAACGACAAGCCGCAATGCGCGAGTATAGTCGTCCATCGTGCCGGCGGGTGCAGTATTCAACGGCGAAGAGGGCGCGGATGCGAACTCGGTCTCCGGATCGGACAAATACTCGGTCTCCGGATCCGCATCGTGCTCGTCACCATCCACCATGCTCCCCCAAGTAAAACTATCAAGCGGATCTTGCAAGGCGCGAATCCATGGATGTACGAAAATGAGCCTGCGTGGCTCAGTCAATGAGAACCTGTTCAATGTCTGGAATTCCACATCGCCAATCCCTGATACCCTGACACGGTAATTGTTCTCCAGTCCACTGCCAGAATCTTGTACACCGAGCTTTTTGACCGCAAAGATGATGCATGGGAGGTAGAGTCGGCGGTTAGCGAAGCGTGCTGGAGGTAAACGGGCGACCCGCTCGTGGATCGGAATAACATCCGCGCGAGATAGCGAGTTCTTTGACGGTGCAATACGCACGTCCATTTCGGCATCTTCAATGGGAGGCGAAGCACAGGGCGTTTGACTGTACACCGCGAGGGTGGCGGGGAGGCAGCTGTTGTATGACGAAGACTTGCCAGTCCAATCAAGCACTGTCACCTCACCGGAGCGAGCTACGATCTCCTCCAGCAGGTGACCCAGCGCGGCATCTCCTTCTCCGTAGTGTGGCCTAATGTCACTCTTGAAAATACCAATCAACGAGTACGCAACGTCTTCTTCCACCGTCGCCTTGCGTGTCGAGGCAACTCGTAGTTTCTCTCGGACGCTGAGATCGTCGGGATTGAAAGTGATGATGGTTTCGCGAGCAATACCGATGCCATCTGCGAGTTCCTGCATGATCTCTGGTGACTCCTTGTGGTTGGATCGGGTGTCACCGAGGTAAGGCTTCCAGTCGCGAGTGTAGAATCGGATCACCTCTGCTGCGAGAAGTTCTTGGGCAGTCCAGGCCCGTGTCATCCACTTGCTGTTTGTGAGATTGACAACGGCCGACAGAGACTCCACATCTGCGAGAAGGATAAACGTGGCTGCGGATGCTGCATACCATTTGTACATCATTGTGAGGGACTGATTCAACACGGTGCTGATCGTCTTGTCGATACAACAGGTGTCGCTCCATGCCCACCGATGCCCGTCCGTGCGAACCATCTCACAGAATTTGCGCAACTTCTCATTTAGCGGCGACGAATCCAGATTCCAGACTGAGTTGGCCAGATTAACGTCTTGGAACGAAGGCTCCTTCCCTTCCCATACATGCGAGAGCGTCACATATTGGAAATACTCTTCCACCACCCGTTGGGTGCGTTCTTCATCCAACTCCTTCGTCATGGAGGAAAGTAGTTCTTTGAACTCCAGTTCCGACTTGAATGTATGCATTCGTTCCGGTCTGTCGCATAGACGACCACTCTTGACATCAATGAGCACTAATGGACATGTTCGAAAAACCTCGTGAACGGCATTGGTGATGGTCATGTCGGATCGGGTCGGCGAAACATATATCCTGCCTAATCCTGTGCAGTCAAGTCACGGTATCATCTTCATGCTAGTAAGGTGATACTGACGACGGGCATCTGGGTCAGGAGACTCCTCAATGAGCGAAAGCATGCGGGTAAACGCAGTCATTGCTTCATCATATCGCTGCAAACCATGCAAAGCTCCATGTCTTCCCTCGAATCCCCATGGACTCAAGGAGTCTGCCTTGATTGCCTTCATCGATTGAATTTAGGATTGTCAGACACCAAGGAGAGTGGAGGCGTACCTCATCTGCATCATTCAATGCGTCTTCCCACAACCCCAACACTGCTCGCGCTTTGCTTCGCTTGACAAGGAGGCCCACTGGATTCGACGGATTCAGGTACAATGCAGTAGAGTACTGTACGATCGCTCCCTGGGGATCATTGGACTTGGCTGCTACATCACCATTGCTTTCGAATGTCGCGAGACACTTTTGAACGAGATCTGACGTCAAAAGTTTAATGTATGCAATCTGGAGTAGTCGTGACAAAGCATACCCAGGTCCCAATCTGCGGTCACATCACTCGTCAACGCATGCTCACTGAGGGTTTCGACCATGGTAGAACGTGATTCTGCCATCGAAGTATGGCCCGCAGCATACATTGCTTTGTATAGCTGTAACTGAATCGCGGGTGCAAGTCTATCAAAGTCCCATCCAAATATCTTCAAATAGAGTTGGGATGATTGCAGAACAACTCGAAAATATAAACTTACAAGCGAGATGAACACTAGGGGAGGACCTTGTCGAAACGGGATGGCTTCTTGCGCACGGTTAAACGATTCTATTGCGCGTTCATTGTCTCCTCCTCTCATCGACATGATTCCAAGTTGGAGGAGCATTTGGGCCTGTATGGGTCTCGTCAACGTTGCTTGGAAGTCGATGGCCCAAGTGTACATACCCGGACAGTGATATATGGCGATTGATCATCCACTATATCAATCAAGTCGCCCACACGCAATATTGCATCGTCGTGTTTTCCGCATTCAAACAGGATGACTGCCTGAGTGAAACGAAAGATCGGTGCTAGCAGCGACAAGGATGATGGCCGCATACCTTGATCAATAAGAGAAGTTTATTTTCACTTGGGAGACCATTACCGAAGGTAAGGTCAAATACACGCATTGCTGACTCGTGGTCTCCATTGCCAAGGTGGGCGAGTGCGTGTGCGATATAACCAATGACGGATTTCTGAACCTTGATAGACTGCCATACAATACTTAACACGCCATAGGGTAACAGATGATGCAATCTCACCTTTTTGGCATCGTCGATGGCCATGTCCCACTGTTTCGAACGGGATCGCACGAGAGCGCGGTGAGCGAGTGCGTGTGCGTGGTGAAACGGATTGACGGGATGTATAATATCTTCTGTCAAGAGTTCTTCGACCCGAGTCAAGTCGCCTTGCCGCCACGGTTTGAACGCGGCATCACCGATATACATAAAGGGCAACTACGACACTGAGGGAGAAGGAACCGGTCAGAAAGAGCGAGCGATTGATGTTTAAAACACTCACTATGAGAGGAGAAACCGATAGTGAAGAATGGCCTATTAGATACGACAACATCACCAGATTAACCACCTACATTAATCGTAAAGTACGACACCGGGAGGATGTCACGGAGACTCCGGAGGGTAACTTTCCCGTTTTCCTCCCCTGTTGCGATGCAGTCGTCGTTGGGGGAGAGCGCAATCCAATCAACAATACTTGCGTGTTTGATGACAGGTCCAATTCGTCTGTTTGTGGAGGTGTCCCAAAAAGATAGTGACTCGTATGCGGTGACGGCAGAAAACTTTTGGCTGCGTGATAGAACGATAGAAGCGGTGTATCCACCGCCAGGAACGGACCATTCACCGAGCGACGATCCTGAAGAGGTATCGAAACGCTTGACTTCACTGTAAGAGGCAGCAAAGAGTTGGCGACCGTCAGCTGACCAGGCGAGGGCTGACGAAGGGCGAAAGTAGAAACGGCAGGGGATTTCCAGTAGCTGCTGGCCATCCTCGCTATTGTAGGTGCGGATCGATTTCAAGGCAGCCAGGTGGACGGCCGTAGCGGTCGCGATGCGGTCACCGTTTGGAGAGAATCGCAACGCCACCACTCCACCGTCGTGTTGCAGCGGCCCAACGAGCCGCTCGCCTGTGGTCATGTGCCAGATGAACGCCTGCTTGTCAGCCGACCCGCCACCCGTCGCGAATTTCGTCGAATCGGGCGATATGCCGACGGAGAATACTGCGTTTGTGTGATCTCTGATGTCGAGGACCTTTTTGTGCGTCTGCGCATCCCACACCCTTACTTCCGCCCTTCCATCGCTCGCATCTATACGCCTGAGCCCGCAGACCAACCATCTTCCATCCGGCGATACCGCAGCAGCATATATTTCTGCCCCTTCAGTTTCAATTGGTTCGCCTACTTCGTGCCCGTCGTCTACTCGCCATCGTCGAAGCATCCCCTCCTCGCTGCCGCTCAATACCTGCTTGCCATCTTCGGCGAACAAGACTGAACGTATCGGATGTTGTCCGGCGTTGATTTCAATTATCTTGGTCGAGTCGTCTGGAAGTCGACGGGCAGTCATTACAGTTGCTCGCCAACGACTAGTACATACCTTTTCCCGTCGATTGCATACCCGTCCACAGAACAGAAGATATTTGCTGGAGGTGCAGGGTCAAGGGGCACAAGATCCCCACGGCATATAAATATATGCTTGTTTTGTCTTATCGATGACGACACAGATCAGCCCCCTGGGCGCTTGTGCCTCTCGTGCGTACATCTCTATGTCCCCTGACATACCCCGTCCCACCACCGCTCGCGTACCCACAAGAGAATGCACAGCAAAGGGTCCAGTCAACAATGATAACAAAGCTGAAACACGCGATGAATTAATGGTGTAGGATCCTTTGACACATGAATAAACTGTCCAACTGACTACGACTCAGAGTCAAGCACCCCCGGAGTAAGTACTAGTCCGCACCGGATATAACACGATTTTCCCAGTGTTTCAGTGATCTACTAGTTCACGGTTCTCGGCATATCTGATCGGAACAGACATGGAGCGGATGATATCTACAAGTTGTACACTTAATGTAAGCTCCTTCTGAAACGCCTTTGATTTACCCCGGGCCATTGTTGCGATTACCTGACCAAGTCCTGATCGTCAGAATGTGGACTTATTGCATTCTCGCTCTGACAGCGCTCCCAATACACGAATCCAAGGCGATAAACCGGGATCACCTGGTTCGGGCTGGAAGAATGGTGCTCGAGTCCATGCTGAGTATGATCAACTCAAATGGGTGGCCCATCCGACCCACTTGATCAACTACTAAGTAGTCTATTCGACGCACCGTTGTTCGCGTCAAACCACGTAATACCATTTTCCACCCTTCCATTGTAGCCCAGTTGACCATTGTACCTGCATCTTCCTTGCAACTACTGACCTCGCCTCGTCCCAGCGTTTAAAACGGTCCTAGTAATTTACATAACTACATCACGGTCAATTGACAGAACGGAAAGGCAACCTCCATGTGGCGGATATATTTCACGTTATGCTCGATTGCCTTTCAGAACCACACCCAGATTTCGACGCGAGGAGCATGAGCTCACGAAAGAAAGCACGAAAGATTTTTTCAAGTTCATCAGCAATCCGTCAAGTATGGCATGCATACATGCTGAGAGTTTTCAACCTTGACTGTAATGAATAAGCTCGTACAGGCACAGATCAGCTATGCCATCCTTGATGCAAAGGATTCTGACTACTCCCATGCACTGTACACAAGTGCCATCATCATCCGTCCGCTCCAGTGCAAAGGGAATACAGAGATAAATAGGACAAGGCACACGAGAGATCATTGAGCTGACAGTCTTAGCGTGCAACAGATGGCCAACACAAAAGTGGAACGGTCTAACGTGCGACCGGTTGGCCAAAGGTAGTTGCCTTGTGACTTGGAATGGACGTTCCACTGCACCATACACCCTCCCCATGTTCGTGTGTCCAGGGGACACGATATATAGAGTCGCCAAGGTCAAGGATGAACGTGGCTCGGCCAAGATGGCAGCAAGTCACAGAGAGGCAGGGGCCGTGGGCAATAGCCCAGGAACCGTTGAATGGCAACAATCATCAACTCCGCAGTGGGTCGCTCCTCTATTGGTGACCAGCAATCTTGAATGAAAATCCAGTGTGCGTCATTGATCGCTCGAGACGTTGGTCGGCCTGGCTTGTGTCCCTTGAGCAACTCTACAATGACAGCCAAGTCCCCCCCGACTTCCGACCATGGTTGTTTACCAGACAGCACCTGCGAGAATATCAGCGTGGACTTGACATTTGCGTCAAACGAACTTGCCTGGAGAGCGACACAACCAAAAGAGTAGATATCGCTCTTCGGTGTCCGGTTGAACGGGTCCTCGGACTTGATTTGCTCGGGTGCCACCCAGCGCAAGGCTCCAGGCCGTGCTGTGGATCTTTGCAGATACATCAATGCTTCCGGAATATTTCCCACCAAGGAAGCATATCCGAAATCCGTTAGGCGCGCGGTGTAATCTGCATCGAGAAGTACGTTATTCTGTCCTATAGTCAGACCAAGACGACGCCAAAGATTCTGCTCTGACGCACAGAGTTCAGGTCACCGTGAACGATCGAAAATGTATGCACTGTGGCATGTTATTTGTCCAGCCTTGGTAATGATAGGAGCGACCCACAGTAGTGCAGCCCGTTGGCAATATCCAGCAGCTATCGCACAGGGTTAAAAGACGTAAATGCGGTAGACGTTGAGTGGACGCACAAACCGGAGTCGGTGTCCCAAACCTAAATTATCATCATGTTTCGCTAAGAAACGGTAGAGGGATTCGTTGGGCATCCACAGCGACACCAAGGACATTGCGTCACGCATTCCAAATCCATACGCAATGCCTAGGAATGGAACAACGTTTTTATGATCGAGTCTCCTCCAAATTCCTAGCTCTCGACGGAGCATCTACAGGGCAGTTTAAAATCACATTTATTGGCTGCGATGACATGTATTACCTTGGTGGATCTATCACTCGTGTCACCATCTATCGCGAATGTGAATCGGAACGCCTTTACTGCAACCTGGGGGAGCAGTGAGTATCATGCAGCGTGAGTTATATCACACGAGTATGTACCTCTTTTGGCGAATCGCCAAAGTACCGACGCCTATATACATCACCAAAGCCTCCTCCAGCAACATACTGATCGTCTGCTTTCTTAATATATGGCGTAAGATCTGGTGGAGGGGGGATATTTTCACTAATAAATGTTCATTTGAATCAAGATTAGACGATCCTAGCACAGTGTAGCGAAGCGGCATACCCAAGGGTGGACGTTTCATATCGTGGTTCCATGGCCAGCGGGGAGGTGGAGGGCAGTGAGGAGGGCACAATGGGACAGGTTGGGGAAGAAGGCTATGGAGAAATGTAAGAGACCACATGGACAACCTGTGGACATGAAAGCCACATTGAAAATAACGTACGTCGGTGTCACCCGTGAGAGTGCTCGAGTATTGGAGATCCAACTGGGAGGTGGTTAGAAGAGTTGATGGTGCGGTTGGGGCGCAGGAAGACCGCTTGGCGGGGAGAGCAAGTGTCTTTGAGGCAGGGTTCGTGGGAGATTCCGAGGCAACCTCGCGGTTTGCCAGGACCTGAATGGCCACCGGAGCATCCTCGCCAGCGATCGGGTTCTGAGAGAGGGATATGGTAGAGGAAGATTTCCAAGGTACGGAGATGGGAGCTACCGGTGCACTCAAAGCGCTCATCTGACCTCCACTGGAGGTCGTATGACGACGGACATGTCGAGCAACAAGCGGCGGTGATACAACATCCGCGGCGGTCAACTTTGGTAGCTGTCGCATCATCGTGTTCTGAGGCGTTGCAGGGGGACTCGGGGGTGGTAGAAAACCATCGATGGAAGACTCTCCGGAGCCAGCGCGTTCAAGCACCTCCCAATCTTCGAGGGCACTCGAGGCACGCTCCTTTGACTTTCGATGGAACAGTTTCGCTAGCGTGCGGTGGGGAGTGCCGTGATGAGACGCCGAGAGGTTGAGTAGCGGTGGTGTACTCTTGAAGAACGGAATGGGATTACGGAGCAACGAAATCACCGGCGCGGACGGTTGGAGCGAGTGCGAGTGACTTTGGAAAAACTGCGAGGGAGAACCAGGGATGCTAGGCATCCGATGATGCTTCGGGGTGGGAGGCGTATTCAAATCTGAATTACTATCATTATCCTGGTTCCGATCGTCCTGATGGTGATCGCGACTCTCAGGAATGCGCAGAGACCGTTGAGACGCCAAGAAACGGGCCTGCGAGCCTGGGCCGCGAGAGACCGTGGGCTCACTCGCAAGCCGGGCTCTGTGCGGAATGGGAGGATCAGGGGGCACGGGCACGGTCGTCTCAGTTCTCATCTTGTGTCTCTTGACGCGCTCGTCCAAGGGGATGCCTCGGACGCGGTCGAGTTCCCAGCGCTCGGATGGCGCCAAGTCAACGAGTTCGATGGGGGAACCACCCTGGCGGACGAAGTCCTCGGAGGTCGACACAGCTGTTTCGTAGGTGGGGGGAGGATGGAACTCTAGAGGGGAAGAAGGGGCATCATGATGAGGGGCAGACGAGGGCATGGAGGGCGACAGACCTGCATCGTCGCGCATTCTGGAGGACTGCGCCTGTGTGCGAGAGCCGGCGCCTCTAAAGTTGTAGGAGAGGTTGTATTGGATTTCCTCCTTGTATCTGTCCTCCCTTTTCTTCTTCGATTCGGGCTTGCGGGTCCGAGGGGTGTTATCGGGCGTGGAGGGTGGATGACGAGCATCAAGAGTGGAGGTGTGGGTGTGAGCTGGTTCGGCAGGTCTCTTGCCCGAGTTCATACTGAGAAGGTGAGTGCAGTCTAAGATGGGAGACAGCACGACACGCCTTTACCATGCCCTTTGCTTATTTGGACATCTTTGGCGTCTGGCTGGTCCTCGTTGCAAGTTATCCACAGCAGAACTGCCCTACCTCAGGCAGCACTTTTCGGGGGTAATGATGATCACCGGTTTCGGTAATTCAATCATTGGTCCTGTCCATTCTGACTCCGCCACTCAATGGGCGCTTCTTTTTTCACCGCGAGAGCATCCCCGCACTGCAACGGACTCGGACTCTTCGGAAGACCTCACTGTCAGAGTTAGATCTTCTGTTGTTCGTTCTCGGCTCTCGATTCAAATTCCGTCTCGTCTTCACGCCGTCAACAAAAGTGCCCCCCCCTTTCCTTTTCTGCCCGCCGTGAACCCCGTTGGTCCTCCTCCGCCGTCCCCGCCAGCGAGCATCAAACAGGGCGACGACGCCGACCCGTCTTTGAGGACTGGCCGTCAACCGTCAATCCTCCCAGACTTCGCGCGATCACACTGGATCAGTCAACTCCCGTGACACCCAGTAAGCTTTCCCCTGTTCTCTTTCTTTTATTCTCGGTTCGTGGACAATGGACCCACCTCGCGACCTTCGTTGATCGACATTCCATTGCCCTCCTCATGCCCCTCCCCCTCCCCTTCTTTTGCCAAGGTTCCATGCATTTTGTAGGTCTTATTGCACGCATCCCCATCATTCTAGGCATACACACACGCATGTTGTTGCTACATACACTCAATCCAGGGACCGTCGCACCGTCGCGTCGTTTACTCGTACATGTCGTCGTCGTCGTCGTCTTGCGTGCGTCGTTTGGGCGCGCGTTCGCGTTCTGGCTCTGGCCCGGGTTCGGGCTCTTGCGCGGGTGCTTTTTTGCGCGCTGCTGTTGACGCGAGGCGCGTGAGTCTACGAAAGAGAAAAAGAAAGGGAGACGTACATCGCCTCGTCGCCTTTTTCTTGGCAGCAGCCTTTTTCCCCTCGACGCGCTTCTCCAACGCCTGATCCTCCACGCCCTGCCGCCGATATTCATCGAGAATCTACCGCGCGCGCGTCAACACCACCCCCATTTCAAAAAAAAAGATCGGCACCCACCGACTCAAACTCGTTCAACTCCGCCTCCGGCTTATTCCCCTTATTCCCCCTCGCCTTGACCAATATCTCTGCAAAGTGCCCAAACACGGTCTCCTCGTGCAGCTTGTCCCTATAAAACGGCAGCCCCTCGATGAGCTTCTTGACAGAGCGCTCCGACTTGAACGGGAGGAGCGCGAGGCAAAAGGCGATGTCGCGCCATTGGCGGGGGTCGTCGGAGAGGCGGAAGCGTTGACAGAGCTTTTCAACGATGTTTTCGGCTTGCTTTTCCTGTGGGGGGGTGAGCGGGCGAGCAAAGGACAGGGAGGGAGGTTACCTTTTCGATGAATGAGAAAATGTAGCGCATCGTGCTCTGAAACGCCTTTTCGTCGACGGCATGTTCCCCCGACGACAAATGACTAATGACTGCGTGCCATGAGCAACTCCACACCAAAAAAAGAACGACGACCGTCTTACCGTCGGGCAAGTTGTTGTAAATGGCATTGTCCTTGGTCGACAGCTCCGTAAAAAACAACTTTGCCAAATCCGACAGCCTCGGCTCCTCGTCCTCGAGACACTTTGCCATCTCGCCCAGCTGGCCCTTGACCTTGATCATGCCGTTGAGAATGAGGTGCGTGAGCACCATGAGCGTGTTCTTCTTGACGACCAGGTCGTGGTCCGAGAGGCCCTTGTACAGCTCGTTGCTGTTCTCGTCGATGATGCTACTAAACGAGACGGCGACGTCCCCGAGCGCGATGACGATGTTGCTCCGAATGCTCGGGTCGCGCGACGTTTCGAGGATTTTGAAGAGCAGGTGGTGGTGTTGGTCGCAGAATTGGGAACTGACGCACAGGAATTTGGCAAACGACAGGGTCGCCGTCGCACGCAGCGTTTGGTTCTAGTCGACGTGTGAGCAGGCATCAACGGACATCGTCGGATCCGACCTACTTTGAACTTGTGAGGGCTCCCACAGACGTGAACGAGGAGGGGTCCGTAGAGCGCCAACAGGGACTGTGGCCCGTACAACAGCTCCGTCTCCCGCACTGCAGCGATCCGTTCGCCAATCTCGTCTTCCACGTTGCCAGCGACCTGATCCAATTCCTCGACTTCCTTAGACCCCTTGTTCTGCAAATTCATCCCCGCCGCGAGCTTGTCCGCTAAAAGAGAACGTCAACGATCCGCATCAAAAGACAATCGCGGTACGAACCCAGCTCCTTCTCGTCCTTTTGGCGCTTCCATTCCCTTTCGACCAGTTCGAGAAAGACAATGTGTTTGATCGCAACATGGCCCACGACAAATAAGAGCTGGCTGAGATGGAACACATCGCCGACGTCCTTTTCGCCCGATGCCTGACTCCCGCCTGGCGTAGACAAGATACCCTGCGACAAAGGCGCCTGCGATACAACACCTGCCGACGAGGGAGGTTCCCCGTCCTCTGCCATCGCATCCTGATCCTCGTCCACGGGCACGTCTGGTGCCGGCTGCGGTGACCGTCGTGCAAACGCGCGGCGCGTGAGATTCTTGATCATCTCGTTGCACAACGCGTCGGGGTGATCGCCGAGCGCGTAGATCGTGTTGATAGCTTGCTCAGCCATCCCGAACCATTCTTTGGAACGACAGGGATGCTTGATGGCGTCTTGTAGTTTCTTGAACACGGGGTTTTCCATCTCCATCCGGAGGGTTTTGTTGAGGAGGGAGCCTGTCCGTCGCGTTATCGTCAAAATTTACATGAAATCAGTGGGGAGCTTACCTTTGACCTTTTTTGCGCTGCCATTGAGCCGTTGAAGGGCGACGCATGTATACCGGGCGAGCGTAAGATCCGCCTGAAAATGACATGATCAACGCACGACCTGGAGGGGCAACCACAGGACGCTACCTTGCCTAGAGGGCCCAACCCTACTCTAAGTAATATGTCGACCTTTTCCGAGACGACGCTACGTTTTGCCAATGCAAACATGCCGAGGATGATGATCGCGCCGCGACGTTGACACGCAGGAAGGGATTTCGGAGAACCTGACAAAGTGTGATTACAACGCAACACTCAGAACAAGCGTACTTACTGTAGACCTGCCATAGCTTGTTGATGATGTCGTGATGGACGAGTTCCTCTTCCATCATCGTCTTCATCATTTCCTCCAAACTGGTCAACTCGGCGAGCGTCGAGTCATAGGTCAACCTAGTACGATCAGTGAGGTGATGCAAAAGATGAATTCTACCCACTCAATCATGTTCTTTGCGATCCGGTTCACTTGCTGCTTCGGCTCAATGCCAGGCAAGGGATCAAAGTAGAGGCTGCGGTAACACTCCAATAGACGCGAGCGCACGCCCTTGAGCTCTTTGCCGTCCTCTGACGTTTGGTTGTTGTCTTTCGACCATATCAAGTGAAGCATGCGTTTGATTCCGAGCTGAAACGATCGTTGGTCAAAAGGCACCCACCAAGACTGCGAAACCCACCTCTGAGGTTTGGAATTCATACACGCTGGCCTCCCGGAAAAAGTCCATCGACTCCAACACCTCTGCCTTGTTGGTACTCCCAAGCAGCTGGATGACAGAATCCATCGCACTTTCGATCGTCTTGATAAAGCCGAGTGCTTCCGAGTAGTATTTCTTCCGTAGTCGGAGATGGAGGACTTCGTTGGACTCTAGCGCAGCGAGGGCCTCTTGTTCCGAAGTCATCGCGGCGAGGTTTACCGTTGATTTGCGCGCCTTCTTCTTTCCTTTCTGTTTCTTCCGTTTGGGCTGCTCCTCTTCATCCGAGTCGTCCATGATACTGTCCAAGTCTGTATCCCTCGGCTCATCGACGTCCATCTCGTCGTCATCTTCTGCACGCGGTCTGAGAGAAATCGTTAAAACGGAATACACAACCAAGTTCGGCACGTACTTTTTCTTCTTTTTGCGCGCCTTGGGGGTGCTCTCGGGATCATCTGTATGCATCTCATCGTCCTCGCCGTCCTTATCCTCGCCTCCAGTCTCTTCGTCCTCCTCTTCCTTGTCATTTTCACCTTCTTGCTCAGTTTCTTCCCCACCATCTTCCCGTTCGACAGCCTTCCCGACAGCATCTTCCAATTTATCCAATTTAGTGGCCACCTCCTGATAATAACCCTGCCATTTTTCGAGGTTTAGATGACCGCCGTGCATGAGACCCCACGGATGGGTCTTCACGAGCTTGGTCAACAACGCCACCGCCGCCTTGCGCACCGTCGACGCCTTATCGTCCAACATCGCCACGGCATGCCTCGTAATCCTGAGTCGCTGCTTGGGGAAAGGGACGCGGAGCTCGCATAGCTTCGAGAAGGTGGCGAGGACTTTGGAGCGGACGTACGAAGAGAGGTCGAGCATGCGAGAGATGAGGAGGTCAAAGAGCCCGCTAAGCTGTTTGTGCGTTTGCGTCGAGTCGTTGGCCATGTCTTCTGAACTGGAGAGTTCACGGATGAGGGAGCCGATGACTTCGACGAGGGCCATACGCATCGGGTATGACTAGGTGGCATTTCATCAATGGCGTTGATGCGCAGAGACTGACACGTACCTCGGAATCTAAATGTTGGAGAAGAAGACTGATTTGCTTGAGTACCAACCGCGGAGATACTTCGGTGAACTTGACGAGGAAACGCGAAAAGGCTCTGGGCCCCTTTGTGTCTTGCGCACTGAATGACATCCCGGCGATCTCACGTAGAATCTCATCTCCGAGTTGGGCGTGGTCAAAGTCTTTGGCGAGGTGGGACAGGAGCTCTGCCATGGGTTCGGAGAGATGTTCGTAGTATTGCAGGGACTGCATGATGCTGATCTGGGCGGCAGCTGCGTGACCATGGTGCTTGACAGCGATACAGATCACTTTGTAGACGTTCATTTTGATGCCATGATCCTTCATGTATTGTTCGCTCTCTGCGATGTGATACGCCGGGCGAGTAATACAGCTAGCCAGAGGTCACTCAGATGACGCTACGAGCAAGGTAGAGAGAACATACGTAATAAAGGCGTCCCTCTCGGGACTCGTCATCCAGATACGGTGAGTTTTGAGCTTCATTGCCTTGGAGAAGAGTTCGAGCGTCGCCGGTATTTGGTCCACCCAACTCCAAGACTCCGCGGTCCTCGCTGCAGCGCGTGAACCCCCAGCTTTACCGCCTCTGCCACGACGACGTGGAGGCGGATGCGGGGCATCCTCCTCGCCCTTCGACTTGACCTTTTCCGCGGCAGAGACGAACCAGTGGAGGAGAAAGGCGTACATCTCCAGGGGTAGCTTGTGGGCTATGACGACCTGCTGGTCCTCCTCCCTCGAGTCCCTGATTGCTGCATCTACCTGCACACTGAACCCCGATGCGATGGCATCGAGGAGTTTGCGCATGAGCGCGCCGGGGACTGCGTCTGCGTGTTTGAGCAGGCTACGAAATATGTCGAATAGCTCCGGTTCTGCGATGGCTTCCGAGTCGCGTGCAGTTCTGCCGACGGCATCTGTGAGACGGGGTGGTCAGACACGACGTTGGCATGTTGAACGTCGACGCACGTTGTAGCAAGGGACCAGGCTCGGAGTCGTGAATGTCGTGTTCGTTGGGTATCTCGTACGACGAAATGTCCTGCAGCGACTGCAGCTCGTCTTGCAGCTCAAATTCGGCGCTCATCGTCGTGGTCAACGGCAATGACGAATATTGAACGCGCTCTTTGTGAGAGTCACGTGCACGCGTGTCTTCAAGAGGTCACGTGTCAGTCAATGGCTCATCCCTGCTAGTCAGACCAGACCACCACCACATCGACCATGGTAAGCCACTACACTCGACGACGCTTCGGTTCGTACGATATTGCAGGTAGAGCTCGGGATAGTGGCAGAGCTCATACGATAAATAATGGAACTTGCGACTCTAAGTATCATATCAACCATCAACCATCCTTTGTTCCACGTCCCTGCCACTCTAAACCACCCAGTCCCACTGTAAGAAATCACTGTACCCTCCTCTCCTCCTTGTCCACCTCCGCTCCCATCGCCTCGCGTACAGACAAATCCAAGTGATGGGACCCTACACACCCGCGTCACAATACCTCCATGACATCGACATGGATATCCCTGCTAAAGGTAATCCGGTCTTCGAGTCCCGGTATAACGATCTCGTGTTCAGCAGCGATTCGCTTGAACTCGCCATTGGGTTGTTGCTGGAGCAACAACGCATGGAACGGCTGTTGAAGACGGACAACCAGCCGCAACGCTCGGGTGTAGTCATCAATCGATGCAGCGGGTACAGCTTGCAATGGCGAAGTGGGCGAAGAGCCAGCCTCTGAGTCGGTGTCGGAATCGGACTCGCCCTCGCTCTCGTCCGTTGTACCCCCCCAAGTGAACCCATCGAGTGGATCTCGCAGATCGCGAATCCATGGATGTACGAAAATAAGCCTGCGTGGCTCAGTCAACGAGAGCCGGTCCGATGTCTGGAAATCCACATAGCCGATCCCCGACACCCAAGCACGGTAACGAGTCTCTTGGCCACTCCCAAAATCTTGTACACCGAGCCTTTTGACTGCGAATACGATGCATGGGAGGTGTAGTCGACGGTGGGCAAAGCGTGGGGGAGGTAGATGGGCGATGCGGTTGTGGATCAGCATAGCTTCTACTCGAGGGAGTGAATTTCTTAACGCCGCAACGCGCACGTCCATGTCAGCACTTTCAATGGAAGGCAAAGCATACGGCGGTTGGCTATAAACGGCAAGGGTAGCGGGAAGGCAGCTGTTGTACGGCGAAGACTTGCCGGTCCAGGCAAGCACTGTCACTTCCCCCGAACGAGCTACGATCTCCTCCAACAAGTGGCCCAACGCAGCCTCTCCTTCTCCATAATGTGGCCTGATGTCACTCTTGAAAATACCAATCAATGAGTATGCGATGTCTTCTTCCACGGTTGCGTTGCGAGTCGAGGCGAGTCTTAGCTTCTCTCGCACGCTGAGATCATCGGGTTTGAAAGCAACAATGGTTTCGCGAGCTACTCTGATGGCATCTGCAAGTTCCTTCATGATCTCTGGCGACTCCTTGTGGTTAGAACTGGTATCACCAAGGTACGGCTTCCAGTTGGAATCGTAGAATCGGATCACCTTTGCTGCGAGAAGTTCTTGCGCGGTCCAGGCACGCGTCATCCACTTGCTGTCAGTGAGATTGCCAAGGGCCGACGGAGAGTCTACGTCCGCGAGAAGGACGAACGTGGCTGCGGATGCTTGATACCACTTGTACATCATCATAAGCGACTGATTCAACACCGTGCTGATCGTCTTGTCGATGCAACATGTGTCACTCCATGCCCATCGATATTCGTCCTTCCGAACCAGCTTACAGAACCTTTTCAACTTCTCGTTCAGCGGGGATGAGTCCAGGTCCCAGACTGAGCTGACCGAATTGACATCCTGGAACGAAGGCTCCTTGCCCGCCCAGACGTGCGAAAATGTCACATATTGGAAATATTTCACCACCACTCGCAGGATGCGCTCGTCGTCCAACCGCTCCGTCATAGAGGAAACCAGTTCTTTGAACTGAGACTCCGACTTGAATGTATCCATACGTTCCGGTCCGTCGCACAGACGACCGCACTTGACATCGATTAGCACAATTGGGCATATTTTGGAGACCCCACGGACGACGCTTTCGATGGCAGTCTTCGACTGGGAAGGCGAAACATACTTCTTGCCTAGTTCCGCGCGACCAAGTCCAAGTCAACTTATGATCGTTGCGCTGGCCGGAATACACTTACGACGGAGGTCTTGATCAACAGATTCCTCGATTAGGGACAACATGCGGGTGAACGCATCGATTGCTTCATCATAGCGCCGCACACCATGGAACGCCGCGTGTCTTCTCTCATATCCCAATGGACCTGTAGGGTTGGCCTTGATTGCCTAGATCGTCGGTTGGGTTGACGTCCGTCGGACACCAATAAGAGGAAAACAGTACCTCATCTGCGTCCATCAACGCGTCCTCCCACAACCCCAGCTTTGCTCGCGCCTTGCTTCGCTTAACGAGCAGGCCCGCGGGGTTCGACGGGTTCAAGCATAACGCGGTGGAATACCGTACGACCGCTTCCTTTGCATTATCGGACTGCAATGCTGCATCACCATTCCTTTCGAATGTAGCGAGATACCTTTGGACGATGTCTTGCATCCAACACTCAATGCACATCAATCCAGAATGGCCGTGACCAAACATACCTGGATCCCAAACTACGGTCACCTCACTCTTCAAGGCTTTCTCCCCGAGGGTCTCGACCATCGCAGAAAGTGATTTTGCTACCTCGGTGTGGCCCACAGCACACATGGCTTTAAATAGCTGTGACTGAATGGCGAGGGCAAGTCTATCAAAGTCCCATCCAAACATCTATCAAATGGAGTTGGCATGCTTGAGAAGGCCGTCAAAGAGAATGACTCACAAGCGAGATTACTACCAGGTGGGGACCTTGTTGAAACGGGGCGGCTTCTTGCATACGCTTGAATAGATCAATCGCACGTTCGTTGTTTCCCTCTCTCATAGACATGTTTCCGAGGAGCATGTACATTTGAGCCTGGCACCTTGTCAACCTTGCTTATGTTTCCATATCCCACAGTGCACGTACCCGAACAGTGATATATGGCGACTGATCATCCACGATACTGATCAAACCATCCACGCGTGAAATTGCATCTTCATGTTTTCCGCATTCAAACAAGATGATAGCCTATGTGGAACCGGTCTTGGTACAAGCAGGGACAAGGATGAGTAGTACATACCTTGATCAACAAGAGAAATCTATTTTCAACCGGGAGACCGTCACTAAATACGAGATCGAAATCGCGTATCGCCGACTCGTATTCTCCGCTACCGGCAAGGCTCATCGCAAGCGCGACACGACCAATCAGCGATGATTGAATCGTTACAGACTTTGCGTGCGATGGGTCAGTATGACCACAGGACAACAGATCACTCCAAATTACCTTTTTGGCGTCGTCGACGGCTGTGCTCCATTGCTTCAATCGCGTCCGTACAAGAGCACGCTGAGCGAGTGCACGTGCTTGGTGAAAAGGATGTAGAATTTCTTCTGTCAAGAGTTGCTCGACACGAGTCAAGTTACCCTCCGTCCAGGATTTGAATGCCGTATCACTGATATACATGAGTGGCAACTGAAAGGCTGTGGATGCAAACAGAGGGATTAGAATCGTCAAGGAATTGATGTGTGAGCACACTCACGATGCGAGGAGCAAAAAAAGAAGAAACCATGGTTTATGAGCTTCGACGACTTTGCCAAGTGTAATTACTCACGTTTACCATAAAGTACGAGGCTGGAAGGATATCACGAAGACCCCGGAATGTAATTTTCCCATTATCCTCGCCGATCGCAATGCGGTCGTCGTTAGACGAGAGTGCCATAGACCAAACTGTGCTTGCTTGCTTGACAACAGTCCCAATTTGCTTGTGCGTAGAGGTGTCCCAAAAAGACAACGAATCGGAGGCAGAGACGACCACGAATTTTTGGTTGCACGCGAGCACGATAGAGGTGGGGCCTTCATCATTATGAACGGACCATTTACTGAGCAGGGCTCCTGAGGACGTATCGAAACACTTGACTTCCCCAAACGCGATAGCAAAAATTTGAAGACCACCCGCTGACCAGGTGAGTGCCGACACCGGGTGCCCTTGTGCTGCGAACGGAATGTCCAACAGTTGGTGGCCATTGTCGCTCTTGTAGATGCGGATTGACTCGGCGCCTGGGTTTTTGAACACGGCCGTCGCGAGGCGGTCGCCGTTTGGAGAGAATCGTACCGTCACCACGACACCATCGTGCCGCAGCGGCCCGACGAGTTGCTCCCCCGTCGTCATGCTCCATATGAACGCGAGCTTGTCACGCGCCCCCGTCGCCAATTTCGTCGAATCTGGGGAGACATCAACCGAGAAGATGCCTTTAGTGTGATCGTGGATATCCAGAACCTTTTCGCGGGTCTGCGCATCCCACACGCCTAACCTCGCCTCGCCTTTGTTGCCATATGGGAACCCGAGTCCGCACACCAATCGTTTCCGATCTGGGGATAGAGCTGCTGAAAGGATTTCTCCCCCCCCTTCCACCTGGATGGCTTCCTCGACCTCGCGACCATCATCGACTTGCCATCGCCGAAGGAATCCTTCGGTACCGCCGCTCAATACCTGCTTGCCATCCTCTGTGAAAGCGATCGAGAAGATTTTGCCGTGACTGTTGATTTCAATTGGTTTTGAACCATCTGAAATGGTGTGTGGTCATTACAGTCGCTCTCCAGCTACTCCTCGCTGAGAATAGTACGTACCTCGTGTTCCCCACGATTGCATACTGTTGACGGTCCACGGTCCACAGGCACAGACAGGATGTGGTAGGTGCGGGGTGTAGGGCCAAAAGGCAGAACACTGCCTCACGACGATGCTCGCTTTGTCCTATCGGCACGGATCAGCCCAGACGGGCCGAACATTATGATCATGAGATGCGGCATGCCTGGGCGCTTGTGAGTCCGACTATGTATCATGTACATCAATTGAGAAGGGTGGTCTAACTTGGTTGTGCGAGATAAACAACTTGAGTGCTGCTGGCAGGATGTATATCCATCAGTGCCTCATCAGACGATTCCGCCATCCCAGGTAGAATTTATACAATAATCAATGCAACCGTTGCAATGACTCTGTTCAACGATAAACTTTCCTTTCGACTGGCACCACTATGAGTTACTTCACCTTCTTCACCTCCTTGACCTCCTCCGCCACCCTCGCCTGCTCCCTTCGCCCCGCCTCCCGCCTCCCTCCGCCCCCGCGTAACCAACGGCTTGGGCCCCAACTCCGCAAACAAGTGTTTACACACCTGTTCAATCATCCATGAATCGACCGCATTAACGAGGGGCGCGACAACGTACCGCAGAGTCCATCTCCACAATCTGAAGCCGTCGATTTCAACTCGGGAAAGAGATCGGTCGAGCCTGAAAACGCGACCGCACTCGCGCCGACGAGGCCTTAATACAACTTGGAGTTTTCACGAATCCCTTCGCCGCGTCGCAAGAAGACAAAGAGTAGAAGAAGGAGCAGGACGGAAAGGTCGTCCCTGGAAGTTGGTCGCGAACGTGGTGACTTGTTGCGAGAGACCCAAGAGGTAGATGGCCGTGTTCAAGAGACTCGGCTCGATGACGCCCGGTCTGTGGCGAATGGGAACTTGTAAGACATGGCGTTGAAGACGTGTAGATGGGCGACTCA
>MU130770.1:139887-157906 GCA_015039435.1 Imleria badia | reverse complement strand
TGTGGGGGCGAGCGAGCTGCGAGGGTGGGATGGGCACCAAGCAGGTCACTGAGCGAGCCTCTGAGAGAAGTGCAACGGACAAGCACAGGTTTGGACGTTGAACCTGCGAGAGGGAGTGGTGGGTGGGTGCAAAAACGAGGAGCGGGCGAGGCGCTCCGAGTCGATGCGAGGCAGCTGGCCAGCTCACTGGCAAGGATGAGATGGCGGATGAGAAAAACGCGCCGCCGACACCGCCACCTAGCTCACTCCTACACGGACTAGAGAATTGGTTGAGCAGATGTGAATAAGGATTGCAAGAGACTCACTAGCTGCTGCATGCGAGAGCTTGGAAGCGAACGGAGCAGCACATGACGTGTCTCCGAGCTTGAGCTGAAGGGCATCTTCGTCACCCTCCATATTGGACAACGCATCCATGATTGAAGCCAAGTCAAACTAGACCGCACGGATCAGCACAACAACCCACTAAAGTCTCACCATAAACCAACCTTCTCCATCGCTACCTCGCAATCTGCAAGTTGGCCTCGACGACATCCGGGTTCAAGTGCGCGATGGTGGTACGGGTGGTTGACAAAAGCGCGCAGAGATCTTGAGCTGACTCTGGTAGACCTTCTGTAGTCACGTGTCAGTTACGGGTCTTGCTCACCGACGTCGACCATGGTAAGTAAGTCAAGTCACTACACGCAACGCTTCAGTTCGACGACCCGTTTGCAGATCATTCCAGTCAGGTGCTTCACATGCGGAAAAGTCATCGGTGACAAATGGAACGCGTACCTAGAACTGCTCGCAAATGACATGAGCGAAGGGTATGCATCTGCTCCTCTGTCTACTGGACCAACCTTATACTGGACCGCAGAGACGCTCTGGACGAGTTGCAACTCAAGAGATATTGCTGTCGTCGTATGGTGTTGACGCACGTTGACCTGATCGAAAAGCTCCTACACTATAATCGTGCGTCATCGCAGATCGTTTTTCATCTAGGCTACCAACCGTTTCTTCACAGCCATGGAGCGTGCAAAAGACAAAAACTATTAGTTATTCCCATTGTACACTCGCATTTCTGTGAATCAACATTCATACTCTTGAACTGCACTCTCAGCCCGAATTGACCCTCGACACTTGTCCCCATGTATGTCACGTTGACTGCCCACTGCAGCCCAAATCGCATCCTCCCGTCCATCAAAAATACACCTTCCCTCCGCGTACCCATTCGCCGCATTGCACGTATCGGACAGATAATATTCAGCCACTCCTTTCCCCTGGCCTCATCTTTTTAGATGTCAAAGCACATCATTCAGACATCGCACTAGCGTCATTCTTCAAGATCTGCCCTTTACTGTGTCCAAGCTTGAAGGGTCTCCGATTCAAAATGTATACGCATAGCGACAGATTGAAAGACATATTTTTCCAATTTCTGTGTCGATTCGAAAACCTTGAATGTCTCATTCTTAAGGATGTCGATGTCGGCCCCGCTTTGCTGCAGCATCTCCTTATGTCTCCAAAATTCAAGGAACTCGCCTTCGAGACCCGGCCATGTTGGTAGACCGGACAAACTACAATACGGATGCGTCCCATCCGAAATCCCTTTTTGCAATGTCCAGAGACTCATTTTAACTGTATGCCATCTGTATATCATCGTCCAACTCCTTCGGTCCAATGATCAGGCATTCCGTGAAGTTGTGCTCCACCTCCGCGACTTTGCCGGGTGTGCCCGCACCATACATTCCTTCTTCACTAAACTTGCATCCCCTTCACGAAGGTCCACACTACGGTCGATTCATCTCGCTTCTCGCGACTCTTTTTAGACGAAGAACTCATGTCCGAGTTCAAGTTGTTCGCTCTTTCATACGATACATTCGAACCCCTCGGTGTCCTCGGTCATCTCCGGGAGCTAAGCATCCATCTCGATAACCCGATATCTCTCAACGACGAAGACTTGGCAGACTTGGCTCGGAACTGGCCTTTGCTCCAGGTATTCGAACTGTGTCACTCCGAGGGGTTGTCGAACACAGACAAGTGCATCTCCTTTCATGGGCTTCTGTCACTCGTCGCCATTTGCCCAGAATTGCGCGCAAGGTTGGGTTAACGCTCGATGGGAGGAACGTCCCACATGGGGAACCAGTCCGTCCGGGGTGCAAAACGATCACGACGATGCGTTTTCCGGGTTCGCCGATCAGCGATCCTCATTCGGTAGCGAAGCTTCTGTCGACACATTTTCCTTCCGTGACTAGTACTGCTGGTGAGCCTGTTATGCCCTTGTAGATGAACCGTCAATTAGCACACGGGAAGGAATGGAAGGAAGTCGACAAGTGCCTCGCAGGGGTGAGGGAATTGGAGACTCCAGGAGAGTTTGGAGGCGTGAGCATGTTCTGGAGCCAGTGATAAGGAGTTTGTACTGGATTCAGAATTTATGGTTAGTGTGGTTATGAGGTTTGAAAAGCTCACGAAGCCGCCATGACGTGGGCCAAAGACGCGTTTGTATTTATTTCAGTCACCACTGCCCTCCTCCAATATCGGGATTGTCATACACGTTGCAAGTAATTGGATTGATTTGCCTTTGCAGGAAAACTACACGATTGGCCAGACAGCGAAAGGACGACGAGACGACGACGTGACAACTTGAACAGACAGCTAGACAAACACAAGTGATGGGACCCTATACGCCAGTCTCATAATACCTCCACGACATCAACATCAATATCCCGGCTGAAGTTAATCCCGTGTTCGAGCCCTGGAATAACAATTTCGTGCTCAGCAGCGATTCGCTTGAACTCGCCATTGGGGTGTTGCTGGAGCAACAACGCACGGAACGGCTGCTGCAAACGGACAACTAGGCGCAACGCTCGGGTATAGCCTTCCGTTGAGGCGGCCGGTACAGCTTGCACCGGCAACTCGGTAGCGTGCGCTGAGCCGGCCTCGGCTTCCAGATCAGCCTCGTCCGCGTCATGGTCCGCTGTACCTCCCCAACTGAATCCATCAAGTGGATCTCTTAGATCGCGAATCCATGGGTGCACGAAAATGAGCCTGCGTGGCTCCTTCGACGAAAGCTGGTCCGATGTCTCGAAATCCACATAGCCAATCCCAGATACCCAAGCACGGTAACGCTTCTCTTGGCCACTCCCCAGATCTAGTACGACCAGCTTTTTGACTGCGAATATAATGCATGGGAGGTGAAGTCGGCGGTTCGCGAAGCGTGCGGGAGGTAGACGAGTGACTTGGTCGTGGATCAGCACTGCGTCGGCGCGCGCGAGTAAATTTCTTAACACCGCAACGTGGACGTCCATTTCAGCATCTTCGATGGGAGGCAAAGTATACGGCATTTGACTATACACGGAGAGGGAAGCGGGAAGGCAGCTATTGTATGGCGAAGACTTGCCGGCCCAGGCAAGCACTGTCACATCGCCAGAACGAGCTACGATCTCCTGAAGCAAGTGACCAAGGGCAGCCTCTCTTTCTCCGTAGTGTGGCTTGATGTCACTCTTGAAAATGCCAATCAACGAGTAGGCCAAATCTTCTTCCACTGTCGCGTGACGTGTCGAGGCGAGTCGTAATTTCTCCCGGACACTGAGATCATCAGGGTTGAATGTGGTAATGGTCTCGCGAGCAATGGCAATAGCATTGGCAAGCTCTTGCATGATCTCGGGGGACTCTTTGTGGTTGGATTGGGTATCGCCGAGGTAAGGCTTCCAGTTACGATCGTAGAATCGGATCACCTTCCCCGCGAGAAGCTCTTGGGTAGTCCAGGCCCGTGTCATCCATTTACTCTTCGTGAGCTTGCCAAGGACCGATGGAGAGTCTACATCCGCGAGAAAGACAAAGGTGGCCGCAGATGCTTGATACCATTTGTACATCATCGTGAGCGACTCGTTCAACACCATGCTGATCGTCTTGTCGATGCAACACGTGTCGCTCCATGCCCACCGATAACCGTCCTTCCGAACCACTTTACAGAACTTTTTCAACTTCTCGTTCAACGGCGAAGAGTCTAGATCCCAGACTGAGGTGACCAAATTAACGTCCTGGAACAAAGGCTCTTTGCCTTCCCAGACATGCGAAAACGTCACGTATTGGAAATACTTCGCCACCACTCGCAGGATGCGCTCGTTGTCCACCTGCTCCGTCATGGAGGAAACCAGCTCTTTGTACTGGGACTTTGACTTAAATGTATGCAGGCGTTGCGGTTCGTCGCACAGACGACCGCTTTCGACATCGATAAGCACGATGGGGCATATCTTGGAGACCTCACGAACGAGGCTTTCAATGGCGGTCTCCGACCGGGAAGGTGACATATACTTCTTGCCAAGTTCTATGAAACTGAATTGAACCCTGATCTTCACGTTGGTTGAAATACACTTACGACAGACATCTTCATCATGAGACTTCTCGATGATGGATATCATCTGGGTGAACGCATTGATTGCTTCATCATAGCGCTGCACACCATGCAACGCCGCGTGTCTTCTCTCGTATCCCCATGGAGACGAAGGGTCTGCATTGATCGCCTGAGTTGGTTGAATTGATGATCTTAGGACTACAAGGAGAGTAAAGCAATACCTCATCTGCGTCCCTCAGCGCATCCTCCCACAACCCCAGCATTACCTGAGCTTTGCTCCGCTTAACGAGGAGACATGCGGGGTTCGATGGATTCAGGGACAATGCAGTAGAATACCGAATGATCGCGTCTTCCGGCTTCTTGGACTGCACTGCTGCATCACCGTTGTCTTCGGATGGCTTAATACATTCTTGAAGACGAAGCTGAATCGCAAGAGCCAGTTTGTCGAAATCCCATCCGGAGATCTATTGAATAGTGTTTGGTGTTTGAAGAGGAACTGAGAACGAATAGCTTACAAGCGAGATGACTACCAAATGAGGATCGGTTTGAAAGGGGATGGCTTCCCGCGCGCGCATGAGTAATTTCATTGCTTGCCCACCATCTCCTTGGCTCAACGACACGCCCGCGAGTATAAGGAGCATTTGAGCCTGTACAACGCCTGATTAACCTTGCATAGTTGTAATCGTTTACGTACCCGGACAGTGATATACAGCGACTGATTATCCACTATATCGATCAAGTCATCTACGCGCGAAATAGCATCATGGTGTTTTCCGCATTCAAATAAGATTATTGCCTAATGATAAGAAATTAGTACGAGCAGCAATGTTGATATAGGCACATACCTTGACCAATAAAAGAAATTTATTCTCGGTCGGGATACTGTCAACGAACACGAGGTCAAATACACGCATAGCCAATTCGTGCTCGCCATTGCCGGCGTGCGCCATCGCGTGTGCGATATGGCCGATGATAGATCTCCGAATCTCAGTAGACTTGTGTGATATTGTAAATACGACATGGGACAACAGGTGACGCAAGAATACCTTTTTGGCATCGTCGATGGCCATGCTCCACTGCTTCAAACGGACCCGTACAACAGCGCGGTGAGCTAATGCGCGTGCCTGGTGAAAAGGACGTGCACTTTCTTCTGTCAAAAGTTCTGCGACGCGATTCAAGTCGCCCAGTGTCCACGATTTGAATGCCGCTTCATTGATATACATAAGTGGCAACTGCGATTCTGTGGGGGAGAGTGAATGGATTAGAACAAGCGAGAAAATGATATTTCGACACACTCACAGTACGGGGAGGGAGGGAGTAGAACCACGGTGACCAATTAGTTTCGACAACATTGATCGGTTAACCACTTACATTTACCATGATGTACGAGCCGGGAAGGATATTACCCAGGCTCCGGAAGGATATTTTCCCGTTTTCCTCGCCGGTCGTAACACAATAATCGTTGGGGGAGAGCGCGATTGACCAAACTGAGCTTGCGTGTTTGATAACAGTACCGATTTGCTTGTCCGTGGTGGTGTCCCAAAAAGACAGAGACTGGCATGCGACAACCGCAGCAAACTTTTGGCTGTGTGATAGAACAATAGAAGCGGAGGATCCACCACCGGGAACGGACCATGAACCAAGCAAGGATCCTGAAGAGGTGTCAAAACGCTTGACTTCACTGTACGAGGCAGCGAAGAGCTGACAACCATCGGAAGACCAGGCGAGTGACGACGATACGTGTGTGTTGACGCGGAAGGGGACGTCCAACAATTGCTGGCCGTTCTCGCTGTTGTAGATGCGGATCGACTTTGCATTCGGGTTTTGCGCGGCAGCGGTGGCGATGCGGTCACCGTTTGGAGAGAATTGCACCGCCACCACAACACCCTCGTGCCACAGTGGCCCGACGAGTCTTCTACCGGTTGGCATGCTCCAGATGAACGCGCGCTTGTCAGCTGAGCCCGTCGCAAATTTCGTCGAATCGGGTGAGACGTTGACAGAGAATACCGTGTCGGTGTGACTGCTGATGTCGAGGACCTTTATGTGGGTCTGCGTGTCCCATACTCTTACTTCCGCCATTCCATCGCTCAGGTCTAAACGCCTGAGTCCACACACCAGCCATTTGCGATCGGCAGATATATCAGCTGCAAATATTGTTGCCCCTTCGGCTCGAATTGCCTGGCAAACCTCGTAACCATCGTCCACTCGCCACCGCCGAAGCATCCCTTCAACACCGCCGCCTAATACCTGTTTGCCATCCTCGGTGAAGGAGACCGAGTATATTGGACGTTGACCGGAGATTTCAATTGTTTTCTGGCGGTCTGGAAGTCGGCAGGTCATTTCCAGGTACTCACCAATCATTGATACGTACCTTTTTCCATTGAGTCCATACCTTTCCACAACATGCAGGTACGCCGTACAGGCAGGATAATGTGGGTGCAATGTCAAGATGCACAAATATAGCTTGCTCATAGTATGTGCCTCGTTTTACTATTATTGCTGGTCACCAGACTACTTATCGATAGTGGTATTAATGATTGATCAGATATGGATCAACTCGCACAGCCCTGCGCGCTTCCCAGTCGGCCTCTGCCCTTCTAATCCTCTCTTTGCTGAAATCCAAGTTGGTGAACACCGCAACTGCTTTTTCTCTCCAGGTTAAAGTCCGATGCTCTCTGTGAAGATCTGGGTCACTGTTCGTGACGAGCAGAGTATCTTCACGCGAGTCGAGCAGCTTGCTTACTGGAAATTGAGTCAATTCGAGGTGAAGATCAAACACTGATCAGATATATATGCATGAAGGACATGCCACAGAAAGCGATCAATAGAACCATCGAATCTATTCTGTATTCAACGCCTAACTGGCCAACAGCACAGTCCAGCGGAACGTTGGTCCGATATCCAGCCTCGCTCACTTGCCCTCGGGGGTCATGTTGGCTGTAATGAATGGCAAGCCTGCAAGCGTGACGCGGACGAGAATATCAAGCTCCTCGTCACCACGAATCTCCGGCTGCAAGGGTCATAGAGACTTGGGTACGTGAGTATATGCAAACAAGAAATGTGGGAGGGAGCACGGAAGTAAAACGAGCCCAACAAAACTGGACCCCATTTTGGCTTTGCCACATCGTATCGTGCAGGGCCTGCAGTGTTACTTGGTCGGCGCACCTGCCCATTCTGGAGCGCGTTATTCAGAGATACATCGATGATCAATATTATGCATGAGAAGCACCTACCAGTACTACGGGCACGTCTTGATTGCTATACGTAGCTGGTTCCGTGTTTGTTTGATTGCGGGCGTGTGAAGCACCTACAACGCGACATGTCCTTTTCCCCCCATGAAGTGTATTCAAGATATCTGGTTGGACCTGAAGGATATCCCTTATGGACTCCACAACTCAAGGCGGAACTCCCGGAAGATTATCAACGGGAGGGGCTGAAGATTGGGGACGTTGGTCACGTCTTGCCTAGGAATGGTAGCTTTGACGTCCTGTTCAACATCACACTGCCACGCAACCAGCAACCAGATCCCAAGCTCGTTCGAGAGGGCTTCAGGCCCGTTATACTAGATCAGGCAGACTTCGCTACCCAGCACGACGCAGTGTCTGTTCATGGCGTCATTCCGCGTGCGTCTGTGGAACTAACATCCAAACACGTGGATACTGGTCGAGATCAAACGCCATCAAGGTGTGCTTCTACATTTCCATGGGAACTCAGAAACGGATTGAAGCTGTTGAAGGGCCGATTATGAATTTAGCATGTCCATGGAAGACGGCGCAGTTCTCATTCTGCCAGAAGGTGCTCAAAGTCGTGACTTGCAAAACGAGAAACGGTTCCTAGACGAAGCCATCCGACATGCGGTTGATTGGTATGAATGTGCTACCGAAGAGGGCGGCCGCCTCATCAGCAATGATTCCCTCTACCTGATCACCGGGTTTCATAAAGCACACTCGTGGTCCCTTGGGGCAGCGGGGAGGAGCGTTTCTAGCCTGCACGAACAACGTTCCGCCAAATTTAAAGTCGGACAAATCCACGAAGGTGGTCTCACGGCAGAGGCTTACAGTTGGGAGGCCACCCATGGCTTCGAGGGACGTGTTGGACCCATGCATCCATACCAACTTCCAAACCACATTCTCAGTGGAGGGATCCGCGGCGGGGTTCCTAACCAGACAGTCTTCATTCGTGGATTCAGAATTACGGTCAACAAGATACTATTCTTGAAGACCGTTTCTGTCAAGGCTGGACAGAACACGCATTTTAAATTTACTGGGTTTGGGTCCAATATGTTCAACCTTCTATGGGGTGGAACAGCGGAGCCTACATCTTCATCTGGAGCTGAGAGTTCCACGGACAACACGGTGGATCAAGATTCTTCGGTAAATCGCAGTCGACTCGACACGGATACACGCGTAACGATCGATCACATGCCGAGTGTATCCCAGGTCCGTCTCTCAGTAATTGCCATACACAGCAGCTTGTCATAATGAATCACTGATACAGACTTTTCATCCTGGCGACTTGATCAACCAATATATGTTGAAAAAGGTCCGTGTGATCATAGGTGCCGATCGTAGTGACTGCGGTTTAATATTTATCATTAGGAGCCTCGTGCGATGATTGCGATCACACACGATAGCCTTTGGATTGAAATGCTTCGGATGGTTTGTTGTCAGCTTCGTAGTGGTGCACACCTTAACTTCAATGGAAAATGATAGGAAATACTCGAACCTGCAGCCTTTTCACATGAAAATCGTCTTCAGGACGTGTTACAGAAATACTACCGAATGATGATAGAGGATGGCAAGTGTCCTTGGCCTCACTCTCTTGCTTTGGTCACTTAATGTTCACAGGTGCCGTATACACTCAAAGAGTGTAGGTCTTTGTCAACTCGCGTGACCGTACTCATACCTCTGAAAGCACACCTCATGGACATTCTTCCATACCTAATTGGTCCCGTACAACTTCAATGGATAACTATGCGTCTCGGATCGTCGAAACTGCGACATTGCAGGCACAGGCTGAGTATGTCAATTGTCCGCTTTCTTTTCCAGCTACTGACAGATATCGTGAGGGATGCGCCTGAACAAATGCATTGGGATACAGATCAACTACGAGATCTTACTGCCAAAATTGTTAGAACAGAGGATTGTCCTTCAGCGGGTGGGGGCTTCGGCGACGTGTATCAGAGTATGTATAAGAGTGATGATGGATTGAAACAGGTTTGTGCTATCTCTTGGAATCTTCCGCAGTACCTTCCATCCTATTCTAGGTTGCTGTGAAATCCTTCAGATTTCGGATGGTAGGGAATGATAAGAGCCACAAGGTATGTTTGACCGATCATTGACGAGATTGATAGTGAAGCTGTCTCACCATCCACATAGATGATATATCGAGAGGTCGGGATCTGGAGAAGATTAGATCACAAAAACATTGTTCCTTTCCTGGGTATCACACACGGATTTGGCATTTCGCGGAACATATCTCTAGTGTCGTTGTGGATGCCTAATGGATCACTTCACTCTTTCTTGATGCAGTGTGGTGATCGCCTGACGCTTACCCATCGACTTCAGTTGGTCCGTTTCATTCATTGGCCATGGATACATTATTACTGATTTTGTGCATGATAGCTCTTGGATGTTGCCAATGGGGTGTCCTACTGTGGGTTTCCAGTTCGATTCACATGCATTCACATTAATTTATATTGCATACAGTACACTCATTTCCAATCGTCCATGGTGATCTCAATCCAGTATGTATTGTGAAGCAATCCATACTTTCAGCTGATCCTTGGTATAGAATAATGTCCTACTTGATGCAGATTACACTGCACGTTTGACTGACTTTGGCTACTCATCCATACTAGGGGAGCTCCCAGAAGCTTTGCATTACCTTCAACGGAGCACTAATCGACCTGGCGCGCTGCGGTGGATCTCACCTGAGCAATTAGATCTTGAATTGTCTTCCCCCAATACAACGCAGAGCGATATTTATTCCTTCGGAAACATGACTCTCATGGTAAGTCCCTTCGAGTTATGCTAACGCTTTGTTCACTCATGTTCTTCGACAGGTATTGTCTGGACAGCAGCCATGGGCAGAAGTTCGAGAGGATGCCGCAGTAGTACTCCGCTTGGCCAAGGGTCTCAAACCCCGTCGTCCATCTCTGCGCCGCATTGAGGATCGACATTGGGAATTCATAGAAAAGTGCTGGTCACGAGTTGAAAGTAGACCTCCAGCCAATGGTGTCGTGCTCTCTATTCAGAGATTTCTATCGAGTTGCCCACCACCCCAGCCACTACATGACGTGCTTCAAGTTGTTCTTCCCGCCCGCTCTGAGTCGGGCGTTCTTGTATCCCACGATTTGCACGAGGACTTGCTTGTTACCCCGGATCTTACAGACAAGATCCATAAAGCGGATGGAGAGTGCATCTTCCACGGGAGCTTTAGCGATGTTTACAAGTATCTTCATGACAGTGAACACGGGACAAAAGAGGTACGGACCAACTCAATGGAGTTTTGCTATCTTTATTGTGGGTTAGGTCGCATTGAAGGTGTTCCGAATCAAGTTTACAGTGGGGAAAGAATGGAACGGGAGTCAAGTTGGCAAGGTATGCATGGCAATAACGAATTTCTCAATTGCAAGCGATTAATTGAATGCCAAGGGGATGCATCATACGCTCAACACTTGGAGGACATTGAACCATCCCAATATTGTTCAGTTTTTTGGCATTGCATATGGATTTGGAAGACAAGGGAATGCCTCCTTGGTGTCGCTGTGGATGCCCAACGGGTCCCTTCAAGTTTTCTTGGACAGGCACGATTATCGGCTCATGATTGCCCACAGACTCCAGTTGGTCAGTCAGATTTGTATGCATAAATATCCTATACTGACCAACCGAGTTTATTGTGTAATAGCTCTTGGATGCTGCCAGCGGACTGCAGTACTGTGGGGTTTCGCTGTCAACCTAGGCGGAATTCCTGCTGATATACTATTCCAGTACACTCAATTCCCATTATCCATGGTGATCTTTCGCCTGTAGGTAATGTATAATTGGGTCTTCTTTTTGCTGACACATGAGATAGAACAACATACTCCTCGACGACAACTACAACGCTCGCTTGACGGATTTTGATTATGCGTCCTTCATAGGTAACAGAGACGTTTACCTTGCAGCGTCCACTCTTAGGGGCGGTGCTCTACGATGGACTGCACCTGAATTGATTGCGGAGGGGAAACCCGAGCACACCACCAAAAATGACATCTACCCCTTTGGAAACCTGGCTTATTTGGTAGGCCCCGCACTTACGCAGTCAATATTTGCTCTCATCCTTTGACAGGTACTGTCTGGGCAATATCCATGGTCGGAAATTCGGCAGGATGCTGTTGTCCTGCTTCGGTTGGCCGAGGGTCGCAAAGCCAGTCGCCCCAAATCCCCTCCAGTTGACGATCAGCATTGGGGCTTGATAGAACGCTGCTGGTCGCCCGTTCAAGACCGACCTCCAGCGGAAGCTGTCGTACATGACATTCAGAAGTTCCTTGGCACCTGTTCCCCGCCTCAATGCCTCCGTGACTTGCTGGCTATCCCAACAACCTCCAAAACGATTCCGTAAAGTGAGCTAACGTGATCAGGAACAATAGCCTCAGCCACACTAGCGTCTTATGCCCGGTAAAGTACCCAGCTTTTCAGCATTCGATCTGCTCTAAACTGTCTCTAGATCATACCGTATAGCCTTCTCATTTTCTGTGTCTTTCCTCATTTCGTGCAGTGATCATCAAATTCTCACATAGGGCTCATTGACACATAAGCAATATAAATATTCTCATTCTCACATCTTGACAAATACCGTAGCTATCGATTCATGCAAGGTATTAAGGATGTGACTGGCAGTGTTCGATTGTCTCAGGCTGTTATGCCAGGCTACATATCGGAAATATTCCGCCACCACTCCCAGGATGCACTCGTCTTCCAACCGCTCTGTGATAGAAGAAACCAGTTCGACTTGAATGTATGCATACGCTCTGGTTCGTCGCACAGACGACCATTCGCGACATCGATGAGCACAATTGGGCATATTTTGGAGACCCCGCGGATGACGCTTTCGATGGCAGTCTTCGACTGGGAAGGTGAAACATACTTCTTGCCTAGTTCTGTGAAGCCAAGTCAAGTCAGCCCATGGTTGTTGCGCTGGTCAGAATACACTTACGACGGAGGTCTTGATCGACAGATTCCTCGATAAGGGATAGCATGCGGGTGAGCGCATCGATTGCTTCATCATAACGCTGTACATCATGCAACGCCACGTATCTTCTCTCATATCCCAATGGACCTGTAGGGTTTGCCTAGATCGTCGGTGGGATTGACGTTCATCGGACACCAATAAGTGTAAAACAATACCTCATTTACATCCATCGGTGGAATACCGTACGACCGCTTCCTCTGCGTTATCGGACCGCAATGCTGCATCGCCATTTCTTTCGAATGCAGCGAGATACCTTTGGACGAGATCTTGCATCCAATACTCAATGCACATCAATCCAGAATGGCCTTGAAGAAACATACCGGGATCCCAAACTGCGGTCACCTCACTCTTCAAGGCTTCCTCCCCGAGGGTCTCGACCATCGTAGAAAGTAACATCGCCACCTCGGTGTGGCCCACCGCAGACATGGCTTTGAATAGTTGGGACTGAATGGCAGTGGAAAGTCTATCAAAGTCCCAAACATCTATTAAATGAAGTTGGCATGCTTGAGAAGGCCGCCAAAGAGAATGACTCACAAACGAGATTACCACCAGGTGGAGACCTTGTTGAAACGGGGCGGCTTCTTGCACACGCTGGAGCAGATCAATCGCACGTTCGTTGTTTCCCTCTCTCGTCGACATATTTCCGAGGAGCAGGAACATTTGAGCCCTGCTCGTTTTGTCCTATCGCCACGGATCAACGGTGAACGTTCGGACTCCGAAAATCATGATCAGTTGAGAAGGATGGTCCAACTTGAACTTGGTTGTGCGAGATAAACAAAATGCTGCAGTCACTGGCAAGATGTATGTCCATTGCCCCGTCAAACTTTACAAGCAGAGTTCACCGATCAGTTACTGCGCCTTCTTCTCATTGCCCACCTCCGCCACCCTCGCCTGCTCCTTCCGTCTCGCCTCCCTCCGCCCCCGCTCCCCCGTAATCAACGGCTTGGGCTCCAACTCCGCAAACAAGTATTTGCACGCCTTTTCAATTATCCAACACCCCGCGAAATCCGCAATCATGACGCTCGTCAATTTCACCTTGAACTACCCGTCACCGTGAGTCGACCGCGTCAACAGGGCAACAAGGAGGGGCGAACGTACCGCAGTGTCCATCTCCACAATCTAAGCCACCGATTCAACTCGGGAAATAGATCGGTCGAGCATGAGAACGCGACCTCGCTCACGCTGACGAGGTCTTGGAATTTTCGCGGATCCATTCGCGGAAAGGTCGCCCTTGGAAGTTGATAGCAAACGTGGAGGCTTGTTGCGAGAGACCCAAGAGGTAGATGGCCATGTTCAACAGGCTGGGCTCGAATTTGGCTTCGAGGTCGATGACGCCCGGTCTGTGATGACAGGGGACTTGTCAGGCGCGTCGAAGAAGGTGGATGGGCGACTCACGGTTCGTAAAAGTGTGCCATGTTTGTGATGACACCAGAGACACGATGTGCAACGCAAACTAAATAAGGACCGACAAGAGCACATAGAAGTTAAAGATATTGCCCAAGGGCCGTTCGCGCGAAAGCTTCTCGACAGCCTGTAACACAACGCAGGTTAACAAGATGTCAAAATGGAGGCGTATACACCGTACCTGTGCGCGCGAGATGCACAAGAAGCAGACCGACATCAGCATCCCGCTGACAGTCACCTGGTAATCACCAAACTTGATGCTGTCCAGATACTGTACACTCAAGCTGTACACGGTGATGAGACAGTTCAGCACCAGATCTTGTAAATCTGGATGGTCGCGACAAGCGTACAACGACCTTGCCTGATGATGTGGGAAATTAGAGAATAACTTGAGCAGATGCATGTAACGCTCGCGATAGACTCACTGGCAGCTACATGCGAGAGCTTGGAGGTGAACGGAGCAGCACATGACGCGTCTCCAAGCTTGATCTGAGGGACGTCTTCGTCGCCCTCCATATTGAACAACGCGTCCGTGATCAAAGCCAAGTCAAACTAGACCACACGGATCAGCACAACAACTTACTAAAGTCTCACCAAAAAACCTGCATGATGTGTGCTCCGGTGTCATTTCCTGGAAAGAAGCGACACCGCGGTCTTTTGTGGTAATACTAATAGTACCGGATAGTCTCCCGCTCATGACTTGGCGGGCAGTTCAGGCGGAGTTTGATTAACTCACACTCCATGCAATGAGAAATTTTGTTGGATTGGCAATTGTCTCACGAGCCGCGATTGACCCTGGTGGTGTCATCGTGCACATCTCCAAGGATGTAGGTCAGGAGGTATCACTAATGCATTCATCTCTTCGCTCTCAGCACAGGCAGCCGCTCAGGTACCTTGTTGTGTGTACCGCTTTCACTTGGCTCTCATCCTGTCATTCAGTACAATACCGCACACCTCAAACCCATGTGTGCGCCCTCACCCCACACTGGTTCAACGACGCCGACGCCATCATCTCGGTCGTCTCATCCCAGAAAGCCCTATCCTTAGCCGGACCCACCTGTATTGTGCCCCAGGATAACGCTCCATCTCATTGATGATCTGCCTCGCCCAACACGCTCATTTCAGGTATTGCAAGCAAGATGTACGCTTTACCTGATACCTGTGTAATTGGCGGTGTGGAATTCCGTCAACAACACCAAGTCATACCCTCCGTGTTGACCCCGGAGTTACTAAACTACAAGATTTCAGACGAGGTGATGAACTGGGAGGGATTGCCCGACAGTTGAGGAACAAGTATATAAAATCCAAATACACTGAATATCATAGGTATCATAGGCGGCATACACAATGACCTAGTGCGAGATGTAGACTGTGATCAGGCAACTAGACAACTACATGATTTGAGAGAGACACGCGACAGCGCGGAAAGATGAGACAGCGAAATAAAACTTGAACACAACTCCAATGGTTGATTGAATGTCATAATTCCGTCACAATATCTCCACGACTTCAATACGAACATCCCTGGCAAAGTTGATCGTGTGTTCGATGCCTGGAACAACGATCTCGTGCTCAGCGGCAACTCGCTTGAACTCTCCACCGAGTTGTTGTTGGAGCAACAGCGCATGGAATGGCTGTTGCAAACGAACAACCAGCCGCAATACACGAGTATAGTTGTCCAGTGTGACGGCGGGTTCAACAGCCAATGGCGAAGAGGGTGCAGATCCGAACTCGGTCTCCGCATCCGAGTCGTACTCGTCACCATCTGTGGTGCTTCCCCAAGTGGATCCATCGAGCGGATCTTGCAAATCGCGAATCCATGGATGTACGAAAATGAGCCTGCGTGGCTCAGTCAACGAGAGTTGGTCCGACGTCTGGAATTCCACATTGCCGATCCCTGATACCCTAGCACGGTAATGGTTCTCTAGACCACTCCCAGAACGTTGAACACTGAGCTTGTTGACCGCGAAGATGGCGCATGGGAGGTGGAGTCGGCGGTTAGCAAAGCGTGCTGGAGGTAAACGGGCCACCCGCTCGTGCATTGGTATGACATCTGTGTCAGACAGCGAGTCCCTCAACGCTCCAACACGCACATCCATCTCAGTATCATTGACGGGAGTCAAAGCGCGCGGCGTTTGACTGTACACTGCGAGGACGGCGGGGAGGCAGCTATTGTATATCGAAGACTGGCCAGTCCAATCAAGCACCGTCGCGTTGCGTGTAGAGGCCACTCGTAACTTCTCTCGCGGTTGAAAGTGATAATGGTTTCGCGAGCAATGCCGGTGGCATCAGCGAGTTCCTGCATGATCTCTGGTGAATCTTTTTGGTTGGAATGGGTATCGCCGAGGTATGGGTTCCAGTTGCGATCGTAGAATCGGATCACTTTTGCTGCGAGAAGTTCTTGCGCAGTCCAGGCCCGTGTCATCCATCTACTCTTCGTGAGTTTCCCAAGAGCCGATGGAGAGTCGATATCCGCGAGAAGGATGAACGTGGCTGCGGATGCTTCATACCATTTGTACATCATCATGAGCGACTGATTCAACACCGTGCTGGTCGTCTTGTCGATGCAGCACGTGTCGCTCCATGCCCATCGATAACCGTCCTTCCGAACCATCTCACAGAACCTTTTCAACTTCTCGTTCAGCGGGGATGAGTCTAGATCCCAGACTGAGCTGACCAAGTTAACGTCCTGGAACGAAGGCTCCTCTCCTGCCCAGACATGCGAAAACGTAACATATTGGAAATATTTCTTCACCACACGCAGGATGCGCTCGTCATCCAACTTCTCCGTCATCGAGGAAACTAGCTCTTTGAACTGGGACCCGGACTTGAATATGTGCAGACGCTTCGGTCCGTCGCACAGACGACCGCTCTCGATGTCGATAAGCACAATTGGGGTTATCTTGGAGACCTCGCGAACGACCCCTTCAATGGCGGTCTTCGACCGGGAGGGTGAGACATACTTCTCGCCTAGTTCTGTGCACCCGAGTCCAAGTCAACCCATGATCTTTGCACTCGTTAAAATACGCTTACGACGGAGGTCTTGATCAATAGATTCCTCGATGAGGGATATCATACGGGTGAATGCATCGATTGCTTCATCATAGCGCTGTACACTATGCAACACTGCGTGTCTTCTCTCGTATCCAAATGGACCTGTGGGGTTGGCCTTGATTGCCTAGATCGTCGGTTGGATTGCCGTTCATCGGACACAAATAAAAGCAAAAAAAATACTTGATCTGCGTCCATCAACGCGTCCTCCCACAACCCCAGCATTGCCCGCGCCTTGCTTCGCTTAACGAGCAGGCCCGCAGGGTTCGACGGGTTCAAGTACAACGCGGTGGAATATTGTACGATCGCTTCCTTTGCATTATCTGACTGCAAAGCTGCATCACCATTTCTTTTGAATGTAGCGAAACACCTTTGGACGATATCTTAAATCCAACACTCAATATACCTCAATCCAAATGGTCATGACCAAACATACCTGGATCCCAATCTGCGGTCACATCACTCTTCAAGGCTTCCTTTGCTGAGAGTCTCGACCATCGTAGAAAGTGACATCGCCACCTCGGTGTGGCCGACGGCATGCATAGCTTTGAACAGTTGTAACTGAATGGCTGGGGAGAGTCTATCAAAGTCCCATCCAAACATCTATCAAATGGAGTTGGCATGCTTGAGAAGGCCGTCAAAAAGAACGACTCACAAGCGTGATTACTACCAGGTGGGGACCTTCTTGAAACGGGACGGCTTCTTGCGCACGCTTGAACAGATCAATCGCACGTTCGTTGTTTCCCTCTCTCATCGATATGCTGCCGAGGAGCAGGAACATTTGAGCCTGGCACCTTGTTAAGCTTGCTATGTGTCCATATCCCACCGTGCACGTACCCGAACAGTGACATATAGCGAGTGATCATCCATGATACCGATCAAACCATCCACGCGTGAAATTGCATCCTCGTGTCTTCCGCATTCAAACATGACGATAGCCTAGGAGAAACCATACTTAGTACAAGCAGGGGCGAGGATGAGTAGTACATACCTTGATCA
>MU130770.1:0-139297 GCA_015039435.1 Imleria badia | reverse complement strand
ACCGTCACTACATACGAGATCAAAATCACGTGTCGCTGACTCGTATTCTCCGCTGCCGGCCCGGCCCATCGCGAGCGCGACATGACCAACCAGCGAAGATTGAATCTTGATAGACTTTGTGTACGATGGTCAGTATGATCATAAGACAATAAATGACTGCAAATTACCATTTTGGCATCGTCGACGGCTGTGTTCCACTGCTTCGAACGCGTCCGCACAAGAGCACGGTGAGCGAGTGCACGTGCATGGTGAAAAGGATTCGAAGGATGTAGTATTTCTTGTGTCAAGAGTTCCTCGACACGAGTCAAGTTACCCTCCGTCCAAAATTTGAATGCCGCATCACTGATATACATGAGTGGCAACTGGGAGAAAAAAAGGAAGAAACCATGGTCTATGAGATTCGACGACTTTGCCAAGTGTAACAGCTTACGTTTACCGTAAAGTACGAGCCCGGAAGGATATCATGAAGACTCCGGAACGTGATTTTCCCATTCTCGTGGCCGATCGCAACGCGGTCGTCATTAGGCGAGAGTGCCATAGACCAAACTGTGCTTGCTTGCTTGACAACAGTCCCAATTTGCTTGTGCGTAGAGGTGTCCCAAAAAGACAAGGAATCGTACGCAGAGACGACAGCGAATTTTTGGTTGCACGCAAGCACGATAGAGGTGGGGCCTTCACCATTATGAACGGACCATTTACTGAGCACGGCTCTCGAGGACGTATCGAAACACTTGACTTCCCCATATGCGACAGCAAAAAGTTGGCCACCATCCGTTGACCAGGTGAACGACGACGACGGGTACGATTGTGCTTTGAACGGAATATCCAACAGTTGGTGGCCATTGTCGCTCTTGTAAATGCGGATCGACTCGGCGCCTGGGTTTTTGAACACGGCCGTCGCGAGGCGGTCACCGTTTGGAGAGAATCGCACCGTCGCCACGTAGCCATCGTGCCGCAGCGGCCCGACAAGTTGTTCCCCCGTCACCATGCTCCATATGAACGCGAGCTTGTCACACGACCCCGTCGCGAATTTCGTCGAATCTGGGGAGACATCAACCGAGACGACGCTGCTGGTGTGACCGTGGATATCCAGAACCTTTTCGCGAGTCTGCGCATCCCACACGCCTACCCACGCCTTGCCAGTGCTGCCGTTTGGGAACCTGAGTCCGCACACCAATCGTTTGCGATCAGGGGATAGCACCGCTGAAAATATTTCTGTTCCCCCTTCCGAGTCCACTTGGATTGCTTCCCCAACCTCGCGAGCGTCATTGACTTGCCATTGCCGAAGAAATCCTTCTTCACCGCCGCTCCATACCTGCTTGCCATCCTCGGTGAATGCGATCGATAATATTTTGCCTTTACTGTTGATTTCGATTGTTTTTGAGCCATCTGAAATGGTGTGCGGTCATTATAGTCGCTCTTCTGCCACTCCTCACTGAGAATAGTACGTACCTTGTGTTCCCCCCGACTGCATACTCGTGACGGTCTACGGCACACAGGCAGAGGCAAGGCGTAGTAGGTGCGAGGTACAGGGTCAAAAAGGCAGGTCACCTTTATCACGATGCTCGTATTGTACTATCGACACGGATCAGTTCCGAACATCATGATCGTGAGACTTCAGTCCGTACTATATCGGTTGCGCGAGATGGACAAAGTGCTGCAGTCATCATGTACGTCCATTGCCTCGCAGGCAGACTTTATACAATAAACAATGCAACGACTCTATTCAACGATAAACCGTCCTTACCACTCGCCTCACTACTATAAATTACTGCGCCTTCTTCTCCTCCGCTAACCTCGCCTGCTCCCTCCGCCTCGCCTCCCTCCGCTCCCGCCCCCGCGTAATCAACGGCTTGGGCTCCAACTCCGCAAACAAGTATTTGCACGCCTTTTCAATCACCCAACACCCCGCGAAATCCGCAATCATGACGCTCGTCAATTTCACCTTGAACTACGTCATAGTGAGTCGACCGCGTCCACAGGGCAACAAGGAGCGCGACAACGTACCGCAGTGTCCATCTCTACAATCTGAAGCCACCGATTCAACTCGGGAAAGAGATCGGTCGAGCCTGAAAACGCGACCGCACTCGCGCCGACGAGGCCCCAATACAACTTGGAGTTTTCACGGATCCCTTCGCGGAAAGGTCGGCCTTGGAAGTTGATCGCGAACGTAGAGACTTGTTGCGAGAGACCCAAGAGGTAGATGGCCGTGTTCAAGAGACTCGGCTCGAATTTGGCTTCCAGGTCGATGATGCCTGACCTGTAGGGAACTTGTAAGACATGGCGTTGAAGAAGTGTGGATGGGTGACTCACGGTTCGTAAAAGTGGGCCAAATTCGTGATGTACACCAGAGACACGATGTGCAGCGCGAACTGGATCAGGACCGACAATAGCACGTAGAAGTTAAAAATGTTGCCCAAGGGCCGTTCGCGCGAAAGCTTTTCAACAGGCTGTATCACACAACGCAAGTCAACAAGATGTCACAATGGAGGCATATACACCGTACCTGTGCGCGCGAGATGCACAAGAAGCAGACCGACATCAGCATCCCGCTGACAGTCACCTGGTAATCGCCAAACTTGATGCCATCTAGATACTGTACGCTCAAACTGTACGCAGTGATGAGACAATTCAGTGCCAAGATCTTGTACATCTGGATGGTCGCAACGAGCGTACAACGACCTTGCCTGATGATGTGGGAGACTAGAGAATCACTTCAGCGGATGCAAATTACGTTCACGGGGGACTCACTAGCCGCGACATGCGAGAGCTTAGAGGTGAACGGAGCAGCGCATGATGCGTCTCCGAGTTTGATCTGAGGGATATCTTCGTCGCCCTCCATATTGGACAACGCATCCGTGATGGAAGCCAAGTCAAACTAGACCATACGGATCAGCACAACGACCCACTAAAGCCTCACCAAACACCAACCTTCTCCATCGGATTCCTCTGTCTCGCAACCTGCAAGTTGGCCGCAGCCTTCTTCTGTGCCTCGACGACATCCGGGTACAGGTGCGCGATGGAAGGTGGTACGGGCGGAGGTGGCTGACCAAAGCGCGCAGAGATCTTGAGCTGACTCTCGTATACCTTCTTGATCCGTTCGACCTTTTGGTGTTCGGCAATCTTCCGTAGGTCCTCAGGCGAGCCATCCAAGAGTGCAACACCAATGTGGGCCTGCTTGAGTGCTCCGACGTCGTTCGTACCATCGCCAGCCATCAGCGTAACATATCCTAGGCTCTTCAAGCTCGTGAGGATGAACTCCTTCTGAGCGGGAGAAACACGAGCATAGACCCAGGTGTTCTGCACAAGGTCGTTCCAACTAGGTAAAGATTGGAACTGTTTCATGGCGGCACCCGTGATGCAAATGTCATATTCGTCAAAGAGTGATGTGTCCAGGGGCTGGGAAGGGTCAACTGAAATGATCTTGCTCTCATCCACGGTGCGCCAGCAAAGATCTACAACGAGATGAGGGGATTGGAAAGAGTACAATGCAGCCACTGGTCAACATACCAGCTTCGTGAGCGGCATTCTCCTTCAAGTCCAAGATGAGCGCATCCCTATCGACAATTTCGACATCACGTGCGACGTGTACGGCCGTCAACGGGTTGTCTCCTGTAATCATGATGCACTAAAAAAGCACAGGTGAACATGACAGCCGGGACCAACGCGAAACCTATAATACATACACGATGCGACGAGTCGGCCAACATTTTGAGGGTCTCGACGGCATCCGCTTTCAACGGACAATGGAAAACGAGGAACCCGGCAAATGTGAGGTTACTTTCAACTTCCTCACGGTGGAGCTTGTTAATCTATAAACGTATTCAGACCTTCAAACTAAGTCCACCAAGATGTGGATGGTACCTTGTCGATAGTCATCGAGTCCATCTCCTTTGCACCGAGGGCAAGCACACGGCTACCCCGTCTCGTATACCATTTGAATGTCTCGTCATACCATTCTGGTACGTGTGCGAGCATACGCTTGATTGTCTCAGGAGCACCTTTAACAGCCACAAGAGCCTTGCCCGAAGGAAGAGTAGACACGGTGGACATGCGCTTGAGGGCAGAAGAGAATTGGAAACGACGGCGGATATAAATTCGTGATGCATTGGGAGTCTTGCCAGAGGCTGGAGCAACCGCGTCGCCTGTATACCATGGATCAGGTGTGATGTTTGCGTGTGCCACACTAAAGGCGAACCTTGTGAAATTTGCCACTCAAGCGCTTCAAGGGTTGTTTTTTCCATGGGGTCACCGACGACAACACCGTCATCCAAGCGAACGAGCGCGTGTGCCGCCGCGAGACAAAGGATGGTCTGCTTTCCAGAGTCCTTCACGTCAATAAGCCTCAACTTGTCGAAGTCGCTGCAAGTCGGTGTCAATAGAGCATACTAACGAGCATAACAATCCTTACTCAATGCCTGCAACACCCTCAAGGACCAGATTCTCGGCAGTAATTGTACCTGTCTTGTCGAAGCAACACACATCAACCCTTCCAGCGGAAGGAATGCGGAATGGTTCGGTGCAGAAGATGGCTAATGACTTGTTTATCCACACTCGTCTTTCAAAAGGATTGACATACCATACTTGGACAGCGCGACAAGGGAAGCATTCACTGCTAGTGAAAGTTCCATCGGTAGCTCTGGTGGCACAACACTGGTGATGATCAGGACACAGTCGAGCAGCAACTTGGACTTCTTGAGGTCTCTCTCGATGCCTAGTCACCAAATCGTGAGCAACAATACCGAATTGTGAACCGGATTATAAAGCACCTTTCACCCAAACATACCAGCTTGCAGCGATAGCAAATATGAGCAAGAACCCAATGAACAAGAAGGACTCCACATTGTTTGCAGAAACCCGCTCAGTGGAGAATATCATCGTTCGAACCAGTTGTCCCTGCGCTGTGCCAAAGCCGGTGCGCAGGACGATGCCGAGGCATCCACCGTCAGGAGTTCCTGCCGAGGTCTGTCCTTGACCTAAAAGCAGCATGAGAATCAGGCAAAAAAAAGCCAAGCATAAAGGTATTCACTGGTGGGGCTAGCTTGAAGTACTTTCGTCCCGCTAAACAAGACCTCGTTTTTGTGCGCGCCATCGACATCAATCTTATCCGAAGTGTCCAAAAGCTGGATAGACTCCTTGAGAAGCGGTGTCGATTCACCGGACAGCATGGCTTCGTTGACGATGCATGTGCCATGGACCAAGAGGATGTCGGCGGGAACAACAGTTTCCGATTGTAAACGAGCTGGACGAGTTGCTGTTAGAATTAAACCCGAGAAATTGACGGAGCATACTCACCGACCGAAACTACGTCCCCGGGGAGCAATTCATCCGTTTGCAATGTAGTCCACTTGGAATCACGGAGACACTGAATTGGATACGGTGCGACCGACATGGTTCTAAATTCTGTCAGTGTTTTGAGCCGCTGAACAATGTCGGTGAGCCCAAATGAGGAAGGACATCGCAGTCGACGTACCTGCCAAACCACGGTACACTCGAACATAATAAGCATGAACAGAGTGAATATACTGTAATACCAGTACTCGTCCAAGCACCACAGCGCAACACAAAAGATCTGGAAGACAAAGAAAGGCGCGGTTGCATGTTCGCCGAAGAGTTCAGCGAAGGAGGGGATCGGGATGTTGAATTCGTTCTTTCCGTACAAGGACTTGAGTGGGTCTATCTGTTTCGTGGTGAGGCCGGGAGGTGCAAGGAAGTCGGAAAGGGGAGGACGACTAGTGCACGGATATGGCAGGCGGGTGAACGTGACAGGCGATGACTTTGCCACGACATATGTATCCCGTTGGTAGTTGAAGGTATATGACATTGGCTGAGAAGGGACCCTCTTGACCAGTGGTACAATTTCACCCTGGCCGCGATGTTGATGAGGAACGAGACGAATGCAATCGGCGTCTTCGACGGAGGATGCCTGTAAGGTGACGTATAGGGTCAGCAAGGTACAAAATGACGAAGGGTGTCATACCGTGCGCGTGGTTATCCAAGCCTTTGCACCGGCGCTCCAACGCGTTACGAGGAAACTGAGAGCATGGCCTGCGCCAAGGGAGACGCAAGCAAGGAAAGTCCACTCTTCGCTCTTTATCCAGTCATCATACCTCACGTAGTATGCATAGGCAAGCAATGGATAGAGTGAAAGAAATGGGAGGGTGTAGAGGTGTGTGTACCACGGGAGTGCGACGTGTAAACTCGCCCGGGCAATTTCGGGTGAGTCTACGTGAATAGATACCCTGATAGAGAGCAAGTCAATTGACAAGGGGCATGTATGAAGAACAGTGACTTGCATGACGTGTGCTCCGGTGTGCTCTTGTCTCCTGGAATGAGACTCGGAGTCAAGAAACGACACCACCAACTATTACCTGGCGCCGCGAATGAAAACGCTTCGAAATGTACCGCGGCGGTGAATGCAACGGACGGAATGGTGTGCTCGACGTGGAGTTGGAAAGACGACTTGGACTTGAGAATTTTGGATGTCGACTTGCTTAGTCATCGTGATCACGCGCATTGTACTGTTCATCACGCTGTACTAGATCGGATCAACCATTGATCAGAGAAACAAAAGGGAGATGCATTCTACATTATTTCTAAGAGAATAGTCCGCATGAATATCCGAGAAGTCGACAACTCAATACTTTGCGGCACGTCGGGGCGGATTAGCGCCACACAGTAAATTGTTTGACCGTGTTTGTTCTTTCCTCGTCACCGGACACGTCGACTGCCCGACTTTCGTGAAATCAGAATGCTCAACTTTGAAGACGTCGAGGAGCGCGACGGTGTGTGCTAGTTGCGTTACCTTGGTCGCATCTAACATCAGTGCAGGTGTCCGGCTTTCGTGGAATGTGTGGCCGTCGTCGCGCATGGAGGCAACCCGCACCGTCGTGCCCATATCTGCGCTCTACACACCGCTCAAGCACCGCGAAGATCTCCCCCCCGTCCTCTACGAGCCCGTCACGTGCAAGCCCCCATGTCGTGCCATCCTCAACCCCTACTGGTATCTGCTTTTTTTCACTTGCGCTCGTCCTCTCATCCTCTTTGCAGCCAAATCGACATTCGTGGCAAACTCTGGATATGTCCCTTTTGTCTCTCTCGCAACGCTTTCCCCCCGCACTACAAGGACATCTCAAACACAAACTTGCCTGCTGAACTCCTCCCAAAATACACCACCATCGAGTACACTCTTTCCCGGCCAGCTCAGGTGCCTCCCATCTTCCTCTTCGTCGTAGATACCTGTCTCGACGAGGAAGATCTCAAAGCACTTCGGGATGCCATCGTCGTGAGCCTCAGTTTACTCCCGACCTACTCCCTGGTCGGTCTTATTACCTACGGCACCATGGTGCGTGTCCCGCGCGGTTATCCGCATCCTTACTCATTCCACTCCAGACCCAAGTTCACGAAATCGGCTACGCCGAATGCAGCAAATCCTATGTCTTCCGTGGCGGCAAGGAATATACTCCCAAGCAAATCCAAGACATGCTCGGCCTCAGCACAACCACTCGTGCTGCTCCTCGTCCTGGACAGCCAATGCCCCAGCAGGCTTTCGGCGCCGCTCGATTCCTCCTTCCCGTTCAACAGTGCGAGTTCCAGTTAACGGGTATCCTCGAAACCCTTGCACGTGACCCATGGCCCGTCGCTAATGACAAGCGTCCTCTTCGCTGCACCGGTGTAGCTATCAGTGTTGCTGTTGGCTTGTTGGAGGTCAGCCTTTTCCTTGTTTTGGATCCTTCGTCGCTCACATTGGCGCGTCAGACTACATACCCTAACACAGGTGCTCGCATCATGCTGTTCGCTGGTGGCCCCGCTACCGAGGGTCCTGGTATGGTGGTGAGCAACGAGCTGAAAGAACCCATTCGTTCACATCACGACATCGAGCGCGACAGCGTAAAACACTACAAGCGTGCTGTCAAGGTATATGCGCTTGCTTTCTTGTTAAATCGTTCATCCCACTCAACCTTATCCATAGTTCTATGAGGGTCTCGCCAAGAGAGTATCAAACAACGGCCATGTTGTCGATTTGTTCGCAGGTTGCCTGGATCAAGTCGGTCTTTTGGAAATGAAGTCGTTGTCCAATTCGACCAATGGCGCCATCGTTCTCTCTGATTCGTTCGCTACCTCAATTTTCAAGCAAAGTTTCCTCCGTGTGTTCAGCAAAGACGACCAAGAGTTCCTACAGATGGGCTTCAATGCCACCTTTGACGTCCAGGTATTTGGCTCTTCGTTTCGCCTATCGTATCCCATGAACTTAGTACCGCCGTAGACTACCAAGGAACTCAGAGTTTCCGGCCTCATTGGGCACGCCATATCTGCTGGCAAGAAATCAGCTTGTGTAGGCGAGACCGAGATTGGTATCGGTCAAACATCGGCATGGAAATTGAACAGCATTTCTCCTCGAACGTCCGCTGCAGTATACTTTGAAGTTGTCACTCCCGCTGGTCAGGCTCTCCAACCTGGCTCACGTGGTCTCATTCAATTCGTCACTCACTATCAGCATTCGTCTGGTCAGCAGCGCCTACGGGTGACGACCATCGCGCGTAACTTTGCGGAAGCCGGCTCACCCAACATTGCTGCCTCGTTCGATCAGGAAGCAGCGGCTGTGTTGATGGCCAGAATAGCAGTTTTCAAAGCCGAGATCGACGATTCACCCGATGTGTTGAGATGGCTGGATCGTATGCTCATCCGGTTGTGTCAAAAGTTTGCAGATTACAGGAAGGAAGATCCGGCGAGCTTTAGGTTGACGGACAACTTCAGCATTTACCCACAATTCATGTTCCATCTGAGGCGGAGTCAATTTTTGCAGGTGTTTAACAACAGTCCGGACGAGACTGCGTTTTACAGGCGAGTGACGCTTGCGCTTTCACGCGAGTCCATGCTCATGCCGTTCATCTTCCAGACATATCCTGAACGAAGAAGACGTTAACAACTCGTTGATTATGATCCAGCCAACACTCATGTCCTACACCTTTGACGTGGCCCCGTCACCCGTCCTGCTTGACAGTGTCTCGATCAAACCCGACGTCATCCTCCTCCTCGACACCTTCTTCCACATCCTCATCTTCCACGGCGAGACCGTCGCCCAATGGCGCAAAGCCGGCTACCAAGAGCAAGAAGGCTATGAAAACTTCAAGGAACTCCTCGAAGCGCCCGTCGCTGATGCCCAAGACCTCCTCACGGACCGATTCCCGATCCCACGGTACATCGTGTGTGATCAGGGAGGCAGTCAAGCGCGCTTCTTGTTGTCCAAGTTGAACCCGTCGACGACGCACATGTCGGCGTCCATGTACGGATCCGCGCAGGGTGCGAGCGCGGGACAGGCGATCTTTACGGACGACGTGAGCTTGCAGGTGTTTATGGAGCATTTGAAGCGTCTCGTGCGTATTTTCGTGTTTTCTTACTGGGCATGGTTGGCTAATCTGGGCGTTGTGATAGGCTGTCGGTGCGCAGACGAACTAGGTCGTTTGGGTTGGCGTGGACGTTCTTTTACCTCTTTTCGTTTTCGTTTACCTTTTTTTCGTCGTCGATACGCTACTGGTTTGTCTGTCAATGTATCCTCTTTTATTACTGATAGGAGTAGATGCGATGTATAGAAGAACATCGAGCGACTCGAATGATGGCGGCGTGCTGCAGCGAATGAATAGCCCCGAGGATTCTCCGGCGATCATGATGGATCGGTCACTCGATATGCTTCAAGCTACTGACCTACACATCCTCAGAGTCAGATAACCAGATTCCTGGGAAACCGTGCTCAGGCCTCAGATCTTACCGCCCGGTTCACGTCTCCAAGAGAGCAAGATGATTCAGACTCGGACAGCAGCAGATCCTATATAGATAAAGTATAATCTATATACATACTGGTACATGAATGCATTCTCCACGCAGATATGACTGTACTGTATCGCTGGCCGGCACCGTGACCGAACAACAAATCTCGTGTTCCGTAGCGACCGACGATTGGACATGCCTCGGAGGCTGTCGTCGGAGCGACAACGACAATGACAATCGGGTCGCTGTCAGTGTAACCCGACTCCATCAACAAGGCACTGTCCACGGAGGGTCTCGCACAGTGCCAACTGTTACTGGCGCTGGGGATGCCGAGTCCGAGCGACGGCTTTGGATACGGTGCGAAACCGCCAAGTTAGGCTGGCCATTAGTACTACGATCGAAGCGTCCGGGTCGGGCTGAGCGGTGAATGAGTCAGTTGCCGATACGATCACCCCCATCGCGGTGGAGGGTAACGGTAACTTGACAGACGCCACCGAGGTGTCGTGAGTGACCGCCGGTGATGCGCCGAGCAGACACCGTGCCGTCATACAAGGCAGTCGCGACTCAAGGCGGCCTTTCCGGGGAAATCTCTAGCCCATCATGATGGGCACATGCCAGCCTGCGTGCGCTGAGCTGAATCATGCCTTTGATGCCCCCATCCAGAAACCTGCGTACATGTTTCTCGTCGTCGCCCATCTCGAGCACGCTTGCGCCACATACCCTTGGTGTATACGATCGCCATGGCGCCAGCGGCATCAAGCTCAAGAAGGTTAATGCGCGCTGGTTTCGTCTTATTGATATTGATCAGCTCACGCGATCGTAAACAACATCCAGCCTTGTGCCGTTACTGGCACGCAGAACCACACATGATAAGACGCACGTATCTTTACTAGGGTGCCAAGCAGCCATCGAATTATTCTCATCGACAACAGAAAGGCAGCAAGGGCATATCGGCATTGCGTGAGGGAGGTAAGGAGACGCTCGGGTCAGGCAGATCGTCAAGACAGTCCATGCCAGTGATACAGCACCGTACCCTGTGGTCATCGGTATAGTGAAATGGGAAAAGGAGATCACGCTTACTGAGGCACTATCCTTGTGGACGATTTTCCTGTTCACAAGCGCGATGAGGCATTTGTTCACTCGAGCTTGGTTGAGGTCAGGTGGGGTGATGAGCTCGAGGACTGCGCACGGGTAAATGGACGATTGAGTTGGAATGTGGGCGTATACATACGTTTAACGCCGCGACCATCGCTGTCGATCATGAACTCGATGACCGTTTCCATGTTTCGACGTAGACCCTGCATAACGTGGTCCGTGAATTCATTCTCTCTCGTGGACCAGCACGTACGGCGTCGCTCCCGCGGAACTCGAGGGGGAGACATATGATGATCTTTTCGATTGCCATCTACGCACGCCAAGATCGGTGTTGTCTCATGAATAAGAAGAGAAGCGCGCACCATGCGTTCCTTCTTTTCTTTGGCAGTCAACTTTGGCTTTCCTTTTTTCTTTGCAACGGCTTTTGGTAGTGCCGATTTCGTGTTGGCAGACGTGGAGGTGAGGGCAGTGGTAAAGGTCGCTTCGCAGTCGGTGGTCTCGTTGTAGGTCGTCTTGTCCGCATCGGTGACGGTGCTTGCGTCCGGCGCGGTGGGTGGTGGCGGGGGTGCCTTTGCGGCTTCGGCGATGGCGCGGGCGTCTTCCTCTGCGAGGGGCATCAGAGCGTGTGCAAGCGCAGACGGGCATCATACCGGCACGTTTCTTTGCCAGTTGAAACGACACGTCCGTCGGTGCCTGTGCACATATGGATCCATGCTATCCGCGATCCGGCGATTGACCCACCTGTAGCCAGTCCGTTGTGAGCGCGTTCATGTCCATCACGTACAGCCAGCTGGCGAAGCTCTCGTTGAATGATGTGAGCGAGTCGCTGAGCCGGCGGAGGCTGTCTACGTTTGCGTGGAGTGCCTCTGCCTCGTCGACGAGCTCGGACATGACGGGCTCGATGAAACCGAGTCCGTGCGGTGCATCCGGGTCGTGCTCTGATCGGGAGAGGGCGAACAGCGAGCCCTGTGAGACGCGGCGGAGAGGCGTCCGATGGCTTGTCATGATGGCGTTGCGTGGGAAATGATGTCAGCAGTGTTTGTGACTTTTCAAAAGGGTTCTAGCTCGCCGCTGTGTGATACAGTGAGGGCACTCCATGACTCTGCTTTACTCTCTTTGACCGCCCCGGTGAGTACTACCAGCCATGTCCACCACCCGCGCTGACTTTGTTCAAGCTCTGGATGTCAGCTTCTCTTCTCGCCTTCTCGTCCGCCCTCTTTTTCTCCCCGCGACACCCCCCAATCGGCTTTGATGGTCCTCAAGAGCGCCAGCGTGCTGTCGTGTCTGTTGCCTGCCCGTCTCGGATTCGGACCAAATCACAAGCCTGACCCGCCCCCGCCTGCCCGCTGTTTGGAAAAACACGCAAAGGTCGCCGTGGACCGTCTTGGGGACCCCGAGTTCGACCCTTTCAGACTCTCAGTCTATCAAGCCACCGACCCCGAATCCCGCTCTCCTCATGCGGACCTCTCCCGGGCACGCGCGAACACCGTGCCATCCGATTCGCTGCCCCCGCCGCTCCTCATTCCCGACGGCGGCATCGGCGAATCCCCCAGCCCACTCCATCGCTCTCTCGTGCCTTCCGTTCGCCCAAAGCGATCCAGCTTTACCACTTTCTTTGCTTTCAGCTCAAAAAGAAGGTCGGCTTACGGGGCTCCCATCATTCACCTCCCGCAACTCCAACAGGACTCGCTCGTCCCTCCCCAGGCTGTCCCCGGCAGATGGGTGTCTGACAATGGTCAAACACCAGCACGTCTTATCAACCCTGGCTCGATACCCTCTCCGCTCAGGGCCGACGAGGAAGAGTATTATTACTCCTATGCTGCCTTGACTCCCATCTCTCCCAACCAAGACGCAATAGACTCCTCCCCCTCCAAGCACCCCTCTCTGCGACAGCAGGATCTTACTGGACACCCGGACTTAGACTCGCAGCTTTCTTCCCCACTCGACTCTCATCCGACCCATACCCAAATTCGGCACCCTTATGCATATTCCACTCCCCTGAAACCATATTCCAAAACCATTCATGTAGTCCCGACGTTGCGTCATGCTACCTCGCAACCTTTCCATAACCAGGATTCCCACTCTGGTGGTAATGCGGGCCTTACACACGGAATACCGTCATCGCAGCCCGAGCTCAAGACCTCCATGTCCACCCCAAACTTGGCCACTGCAGCAGCCCCCATCCGTCTCAAATCACTCATCAGAAAGAAGCCCCCAACAAGGTCAAAGACCCAAGAGTGTTGGTTATCGGCTGAAACCTGGTGGGATGCTCTATTTTCTCCGTCTCCTCGTTTCAAGATCAAGCAGGCGCCACGTCCAAATCCGGCTCCCGACGGGACCCTGCACAGTCCTGTCAGTCCTGTCGGTAAACCCGTTCATGGTGGACCGAATAGGAACTTGGGGGTATCCTTTCCCTCTGTTTTTCCTGCACGTCCTCGCGCGGTATCTGTCATGTCGGCTACTTCGAATAACAAGCCCCCGTCGCTCACAAGATCCCAGTCTGCGGTGGACCTATCTACTAAACCATCGACGTCTGCCACCCCGCGTGCTGGCTTTGAGCCTGCACTGGAAACGCTTGTGGATCAACCAACACCACCTCTTGACCAGGCTCCCGGTAGTGACTCCGAGCTTCCTCTACCGGACCCACTTCTCTCGTTGGAACAGTAAGTTTCCCAATCACGTCCTAGTGTTCTCAACTGAGGTCGAAACGTAGGGTCCTGGATGAGGGAGAGGCGTTTGAGCAACAGCGAGCTCAATGGAAACAGCAGGCTTCCAAATCTCTTGGAAACAAACACACCCGTTCGATCTCGCGCGCACGCTCTAAATCTCTTGGCGAGAGGCAAGCTCGTCTTCGTTACCACACCCCGGAAGGCAGCAAAGCTCAATTAAATTTCGAATTTCTTGCTGCTCGGACGCTACTTGGAAGCCAAAGCACCATGCCAACCGTGCATGTTACCAAACCAAGCAGCGCTTCATCCCATTCTAAAGCATATTCACACTCGCATTCACATTCGGCGTATTCTTATACTCACTCTTCCCACTCACGCGCATACTCTCATTCTCATTCACATTCTTTAACCACTTCTAATTCCTCCAAATCACCACGTGCCCACTCTCGACATGGATCGTGGAGTAAAACGACATTCTGGAAAGCAGGTTCTCTCTGCGGATTTCGTCAAGACGACTCTCACATTACGTCCGACGACGAAAAGATACCATCATCCTCAAGGGTCGAGGTACAAGGCGTCATATACATTGGTGAGCCTTCCAATGCGGAGGGTGTACCAGACGCCTCCAAGGCGTCTCCGTCCCCCAGTGGTGAAGTTGGTATTGCAATCTCATCGTCGCCGCCCCTCGAGGGTCCCCTCGACCACAGCATGTCCGGCCCTCGACATCAGGAAGATGACCGGGAGAATCGCGGGTCGTCAAAGCATACGCACAAGTCTTCTGAGTATGCAGGCCCACATCCATCGGCGATCGATTCCAACCTACCTCAACTGGGCATCGCCAGCCATGTCAGTCTGAGACATCGGTTGCCGCCGCGCGCAATCACCCATCCGTCAATAGCTCCCATCGTACATCCGTACCGGTCTGCAACAGCGGGGAACAAGAGAAGTGGGTTTATTGCGTCAAAGGTAACAGTAGGCCAAGAGGCTACAGGAAGCACACCCTATCCGCATATATCCCTCAGTCATGCCGACTTTGAGCAGTATGGTGTTGGCGAAGCGCTTGTGTATGCCTCTCTTCCACGGCCAGAGAAGGTCCCGGAAACTGAACAAGCCAGCGTGCAAAGTGGATCGTTACCCGCAACCGAACTACCGTCTCCTCAAGAACAGTCTCCCTCATGCAACACCGTTGGTCTGCAATCCGAAGCACGGGATTCATCTTCGTTGGCAATGAACAGCGTCCCGTCCTTGACTAATTCGACTATTCAGATGGTCATGTCTGCGTTCGATAACCCCGACGATCTTGACGAATTCCAGGACCTCTTTTACAAGCCTTACCCTGCTGCCGGGGGTCAGCACTGGGAACCAAGCGTGGCCATCAACCAGGTGCCGACTGACGTTCACAGTTCAACGTCCAGCAGCCCGCTTGCGCACCTTGTTCGCAAACTGAGCGAGGAAGTCAATAGCCGGCGAGATCCCCCGCGGACGCCGTCCGATCCGACACGTATCCAGAGGAGCGGATCCCAGGACCAGACCTCAATTGAGAGTGGGAGCAAGTTTGTGTTCGTGGAGCTGGCCCGGTCGTCTTCCCCTCCGCCTATGGCATCGACTTCGCAGCTGCACATGCCCATTCAAGAGGGGGGCGAATCTTCTGGGCAGTCCGTCATGGTTATCCCAGAAGACGTCCATTCGTCTTGTACGTCGTCGGTTATGGAGAGCCCGCTAGATCACGAACACGACACGTTTGGTAAGGATGCATAATCTGTCTGGATTGGGGGGCCTTGCTGACGTGCCATGTATTCCGACAGGATATCCCGTCAAACATGGTCAGCTCGAGGCTGTCACGGCCCCCTCGCCTATCCAATCTCCCACTCGCGTGTCGACCCACCTCTCTATTCAAGAGGACGACGTCGATGACGACGACACCGCTTTTCTGAGTCCAGTGACGAAACGGTTTGGGTTGACCACGGTCGATGCCGTTCGTGCGAGCTATTTGACAACAACGTCCGATATATCGCAAATGTCTGGCCTCTCCGATTTCCCGCTTCCGCCAGGCGCTCGGCCCGTGTCGATTCTACAAGCGTATTTTGAAGTGACGCCGCCTTCGACCGCGTCTGACGGTCACGATCAGTCTGACGAAGGTACCGAGATGGGGTACCGACATACGGACGATGACGAGGATGGGGTGCCAGCTGGCGACGTGGAGGAGACATTGCGGGTTTTAAGAATGACGCCGCGCGTCACGAGCTACGAAGAGCGTCGGTCGACGTTTGGTGGGAGCGACGATGTGGATTACATCACGCAGCTGCACCAGGCAGGTCCTTGATCGCTATCTTTTCTCTCTCTTGTTTTTTTCTTTCACAGCTTGGTTTTTTTGCGAGTTGCTTTTTAGTACCGATTTCGCGCACACGATTCACGTTTTTGGTTTGGGAGGAATAGCAAGACGACACGTAGAAGCAGTTGGTCCATACGTATAGCATATATCATCCACCGTTCTCGTCCTTTTTTTTCTTCTTTCCTTGTTGAGACCACCCCGCCTACCCTGCGACACCCCCTCCTCCTTGTTCTACGACGCTTACAGTAATTCGCCCGTCTTCTGTTTTCTTTCCTCTCCTCGTCTCCTCTCCGCTTCTTTTCTTTCCTCTGATTCTCTTCTGCATCTGTTTTCGTGCCTCCGTCGTATATAGCGCTTCCCGTGATAGTGTATCTTTTGCCCGCTCACCCGTTAGTCTTACTTGATAGCCATGGTTCCATACATCTCTCCACACCGTGGTTTCGAATGAACATGCCATAATTCGATTCGAGTTCGTTCGACTGCAAGATTTTTTATGAGATCGCCGCGACGGGTTCCAGCACCCGTGTATTCGCTACTATTCAGTGTTGCGCACAGCGCCTACTTGGGTACGAACACGCATGCACGCGACATGTCGACATCGGCCCAGCCGTTGTTTTTCCATTCTCTAATCCTCCCAGCCGGCTTCGCAGTACCAGCAGCCCACATCACCATCGCCAGCGACAGCCCAACGTCTAACTCACATCCGACGGCGGTTCCAGCCGCCCACCCCCATCCGTCGACCCGTTGGCGTGGAGCTTGGTCAGATCAAAGAGCGGGGGAAACACTTTGAGCGAGCTCCTCCGGTGTCCCTCGAAATCGGCGTATACCTGGTCCCTGTTGGTACGTGAGAGGAACTGGATGGAGGCACCCTTGGTGTCTGCGTTGGGATCGTCGTGCGTCGTTGTCTCGTTGCCAAAGTTGTATCTAAGACGGGTGGCGGGGCGGTCAGGTTTGGTCAGTGGGGAGGAGGGAGAGGGGAGCGTACACAGAGTACACGTTGCGCATAAAAATGTCGCCGAGCAAAAAGTCGAGGTCGTGTTGGACGCCGTTGAGCGGTGGACGAAACGCGTTGATGCAGACTGTATATTGGTCGTCGTGATCGGTGACCCGCACCGGGGTACTCAATTCCATCGGATTGATCGGGTACGTGACGTTCCTAGTACCCCGCACACGCGTGTGCGTGGGTCGTGATCATCAGAGAGCGCGAGACGGAAAAGACGCAGACGCACCCAAACGTAAACGAGAGATTGACCTGTGTCAGACAGGGAACGAACCACGCGTCCTGCCTCGCGGTCTTGACGTGCACCGCTCCGTTGAATTGGCTGTAGATCGCATCGACAGCGTCGCTCGGGATGTACGCCAGACTGGTCCCACTATCTATGAGCGCGATCGCTTGGCCCTTTTTCGTGCCCTTGACCGCCGAATTGAGGGGAACGCGTTTTATATTGACCATCATGGCGTCCATCGCGATTGTCCAACGGGATGTCGAGGTCGGTGTGATGGGGATCTTGGGCATGTACGTGACGTTTTTGTATTGAGGATCGTATTCGCCGATGGAGAGGTAACCGCCCGAGGTGTCCTCGCCGTCCTTGGATCGCTCGAGCGCGAGACCGATCAAGTGTGGTGTGTTACGGTGTTGCGCAAACATGTTGGCCATGACGGATAGGGTGGATATGTTCTTTGTGGTGCGTTCGAGGGCGGAGAGACCGTTGAGTCCGAGTCCGAGGATACCTTGCGCGTCTTGCTCGTATGCCTTGGAGACGCTCAGGAAGGCTTGGTTGTCGACTTGGTAGCCGCCAAAAGCCACGGGGGCATAGGCAATGTTGCCGTACGCGGAGCCGATGCCATAGGTGAGGTTGACAGTAGTGCTCGTCGAGCTGTTGAGCTTGAGCTTTTGGCCCCCAGTGACCCAGAGATCGCTCGAGCCGGTGTCGATGAGGAGGGTAAAGTCTAAAAAGGAAAGTGAGCGGGATGAGGCTGTAAAAGTGAAGGAGGATACCGTGGCCACCGACGTTCACCCTTCCGGTGTACTTTGTGTGCGGAGAGTGATATGTGCCGGGCTAGGGCGGGTAGGATGACGTACCTCCATGTTGGCTAGGTTGAGCAAAGTATGGTTGTCGGACGATCCCTTGTCGGCATTCGGGGTTGCTCGCGCTGCGAATGAAAGGCCGTTGAAGGTTGTGTTGGGGTCTGCAGTGTCAGTGTCACTGGAAAGAACGGACGCGTTGCTTGCCAGAAGCACGCTAGAGAGAAAGGCAAGAACGGTGGTCAGAAACATGGCGGATTAGTATGTAGAAGGCGCGATGGGTGAGGTTTATATACTTTTCACAGTGTAAACAGATACATTGGAAACGCGACCGTGTTTTGGTTAGGACTGATAATCCTCGAGGTACATACCGGTTCGCATCACCGCGTCATCCAAGCGGGATTGAGGAGAACCGGATGCCCCACGGCTCTACGATCGTGCAGAGCTGCGTGTAGAGCAGTGGCCTATTGGACTCGGGATGCTAGAACTGCTTTCCATGTAGTTCGATCACGACGGTGGCTCCTCGGGGGGGGGGGGGGATGTACATACTAGTAGGTATGTACACAACAGAAATGAAGGTTTGGGCAAAAGCCCCAGAGGGCTTTTCGGCCCGAAGCACTGTGGGGGCGAGCGAGCCTCTGAGAGAAGTGCAACGGACAAGCACAGGTTTGGACGTTGAACCTGCGAGAGGGGGTGGTGGGTGGGTGCAAAAACGAGGAGCGGGCGAGGCGCTCCGAGTCGATGCGAGGCAGCCAGCTCACTGGCAAGGATGGCGGATGCGCCGCCGACATGTACCTAGCCGCAAACAGATTGCGCCTAGGAAAAAGAAAATGTTGGCAATAAATATTTGATAACATTTTGAGAAAATGTAAATTAGTATGTGTGAGAAAATTATCCATCCAAAAGAGGAAGAATAAGTGAGCTAAATTTATTCAGAATAATAATTAAGGGTCGGTCATGCTTACACATTTTACTACATAACCTAAAATCCGATTTTGAGTTTGTATACAAATAATGTTTGAGCCTAGCTAATGAAAATTCATGATTGCTAATATGTTTATTGTACAGATGCAGTATATTTTTGGACTTTGTGATAGCAAAATTTAATTTAACAAAGCTAAGAACTTTTCTGGAATGTGTAGTAAAATATGTAAGTATGACCGACCCTTAGTTATTATTTTGAATAAATTTAGCTCACTTATTCTTCCTCTTTTGGATGGATAAGTTTCTCACACATACTAATTTACATTTTCTCAAAATGTTATCAAATATTTATTGCCAACATTTTCTTTTTCTTAGGCGCAATCTGTTTGCGGCTATGTACTGACTAAGTTGTAGGTACATATCCGATCGCGTCCCAGGTGTCAGTACGCTCCGAGCGTGGGAATAAACTCGAGGACTAAGTCTCAACACTACACTTTATCATGCAACACACTGTAGTCTCGTCCCCGATGTTCTAGGGCGCACGGATCTGGAGCCGGGATTAAACGATACAGTGCATGTGGACGCAGGTTGCCGTCGGAGATCCTACATACTTATGGGTATCAGCGCTGAGCGGAGGCAGTGAGGCCGCACTGGCCCCAAGTTGGCACGGCGAGAATTTGCCTGAGAATCGTACTAATTCCCAGATACAACGGTATGATTTGATCCCCGAGAGGAGTCGCTTTCGTTAAATACCTCTACTTCTAGCTTGCCTTCAAGCGTTTGGTATTAGTTCGACGCTTTCTCTACAGTATGGATGTCTTCCAAACCAAGTCGTTTTACCGCTGGGCCTTATCCGCCATCGCCCTGGTAGTTTTCAAGCTCACCGTGGACAAAGCGCTCTCGATGCGTGCAGCCTTTGCAAGGATAAAGTACGTCCGCAGTATTTCATCGTTGTCTCCATCATTGTAGGCTAACATCTACGTAGGGATTGTCCAGGCCGTGTGTTGCTATGGATCAAACCGTTTAGCCCCTGGGTGCTTCCCCTGGGCGCTACATTTCCTAGACCTGGCATGGGTGGATACTATGCAGGGAAATTCTCGTGTATGTCTTTCCCTCTTCTCCGCATGTCAATGCAATTGAATCCCATACATGTAGTATACAAGAAATTCAGAGTCACGTCCTTTGCGTCCGTCGACCTTCCAGGAGCTCGAACAACATTTTGGATCGCAGACGCCGAGGCAATCAAACGCGTCACTTCAGATCGATACACTTTCCAAAAGGATGCTGTAGAGTACGAGATGATCAACTTTTGCGGGGGAAGTCTTCTTAGTGCGAAAGAGTCTGACTGGAAGCGCCACCGTTCAGTCGCCATGTCAGCCTTCAATGAGGTAAGCCGTCTTTTACCAGCCCCATTTAACATGATTTGTCTAACCTGGGTACTCCAAGGCAAACGTTGCACTCGTCTGGTCAGAAGCTCTACGTGTGATGAACGAATGGTTTGAACAACTTGATGCTACCGGCCATGATATCACCACGGATTTATTGCCACATATAACACAGGTACGAGGCACAATCTAGCATCCTCCGACCTGGTCTCGAATTGGTTTCAGGCAACACTTCTTGTAATTGCTACTGCAAATTTCGGTAAAAGGGTCTCCTGGACCGCCGATCCGACAGCGAAGCCGCCTCCCGGCTTCAAGCTTACCTTTCGAACTGCGTTCATGGACGCCGTCCATAATGTTGTCTTCAGAGCTATAGTCCCGGGATGGTTTTACCAGTTCTCGTCGCTGATCAAAGTGCCATATCTTTCCTCCCGCGCACTGCGCTCCCAGCTTGCGTATGCCGATTTACGAACCCACATGCTTGATCTCGTGGCCTCTGCTCGTGCTGAAACCACAGGTGGCGAATGCTCTGGAGGTTCAGGCAGAGCATTGTTACGAAACCTCGTCGAGGCCAATATGAACCAGGACGAAGCCTCGAGGAAGCTTACCGAGGGAGAAATACTTTCCAATATATTTGTGAGTTCGCAGTTGATATTCACCTTGCGCTGCTCAGCCATGCTCTGCATTCAGGTTTTCCTTCTCGCTGGACACGGTTGGTTGATCTAATGTGCTTACGTCATCTCCAAACTGATGTCTGGCCGCAGAGACCACTACTCATACTCTCTGCTTCGCATTTGTCTTATTGGCCCTTTACCCGGACTGGCAGAAAAAGGTCTACGAAGAGGTTATTCGCGTATGGCCCGCAGATGTACCTGTCACACAATTAATGACTGTAAGCTTTTGCCATCTTTCATAAACAAATTGCCCAATGCCAACCGAATTTCCACCAGAGCCACAAAGAGTACATGGACAAACTTGTCAGATTTCCGTCTTTTTCGGCCAAACCAGTATATACTGACAGTTTACAAAGGAATGCACTCTGGCATGCATCCGAGAAACACTTCGCCTGCTTCCTTCCGCACCGCGTTTACCAAAAGATGTGCATACGAATACTCTCCTTCCTGGAACTCATTTCACCCCTGGATCAAAAGACAGTCCTTCTGTCGAAACTGGAAAGTTTACGATGGCTATTCCGGCGGGGAGCGTTATAGTCATGGATATATGGGCATTGCATATGAACAGTGCGTCATCCTCGCCTTGGACGAGACCCGTAGGACTCATCCCCACCCCGCGTCGCAGCTCTGTACTGGGGAGAAGATGTCGCAGAGTTCAAACCTGAACGGTTCCTCGACACGGCGTCCTACCAGTGGCCGAGACACGCATGTAAGCCCCATAGGTCCACCTCCAACGTGTCGTAGATTCACGTGTGTGCTTCCCCCAGTCTTGCCGTTCTCGGGCGGCGCCAGGTCGTGCATCGGTCAGCGATTTGCAGTCGCGGAAATGATCGGTGTCATTGCGAGCGTCGTGCGTTGGTACGAGATCCGTGTTCCGGATGACCTTGCGAAGATGCCTTTTGAGGAGCAAAAGGAGTCGTTGCTAAAATGGACGTCGGGCATCACGTTGACACCGGTGAACGCACGCGTCAAGTTGTGTCGGCGGGTCTAGATTTGACTCGAACGTAGTATATTTCCAAACCTGTTGAAGTATGTTTCATATATGGTGTACATCATGATGGGAACACTGGATACATTCGTTGGGTGGATAGAGAGACAACCTCTGTGGCTCTGCCTCTCTGATGTTGAACCCGGCATGGTAGTACAAAACAAAGGCCACGTCATGACAGGTCCAGAGCCGAGCATAGGAGTGGCAGGGGTCCAGGCTGGGAGATGCCGGGGTAGCTGACACCATTGACACGTAAGTAGCAGAGTAGTTCAGGATTAGGCTTGTCCCATTGCATTCAACTAGGGCAATAGCCTGCATTTCTATTGTGTTGTGTCCTGGCCAAGCATTAGCCCCCATTCCCTTTGTCTCTCTCCCTAGCTGGTCCAACCAGGCCAACCCTCACCAGAGAACTCAATTCACATGAGTCATCAGCTCACATTGATTATGTCCCTGCCCTTTGTACGCACTGCCTGTTGCTACTACTATAGTACTACTGAGTTGATCGGATACGTGATATTCCTAGTAACCGTGTCAATGACTCCGCACACACACGCGAGCGTGGGTGGTGATCATCAAAGAACAAGACAAGACACGCAAATGTAACGAAAGATTGACTTGTCGCGTATTCATTGATGGTCCTGACGGGAACCAATCCATTGAATTGGCTGCCACTAGATCGCATTGACGGCGTCGCTTGGGATGTACGTCGGACTGGTCCCATTGTTGATGACCGCTTGGTCCTTTTTAATTCCCTTGACCGCCGAGTTGAGGGGAACGCGTTTTGCGTTGACCATGATGGTGTCCATCGCGATCGTCCAATGGGATGTCGACGTCAGTGTGACGGGGATCTTATGTACGTGAAGTTTTTGTATTGGGGATCGTATTCGATTCGACGATGAAGGGGTAACTTGAACCGCCTGAGGTGTATCGGGGCAAATATGTTGGCCATGACGGATCAGTGGGTGGGCGCATTCTTTGTCGACATTTGGGGGTGCTCTCGCTGTGAATGAAAAGCAATTCAAGGTTGTATAGTATGGTCTGTATTGTCAATGTCAGTGGAGAGGACGCACGCGTTACTTCAAGTTGCTAGATGCACGTAGAAATCCGACACCCATTACGCTTTCCACTTAGTACTAGTCTGCCATTTTTTTTGACCACCTTAGACTATATACTTTTGGGAGTGGAAACACGACCGTATTTTGGTTAGGACTGTCGAACTACAGGCTGACTGTGCGTTATCCAAGCGGGAGAAGGAAGGCTCTTCGATTGGGCAGAGCCAGTGCGTGTCGAGCCTACTATCCCTTACCCTCTGGTAGGCACCTACCTACTTGTCGGCGGTCACGTTTGTCATGAGTTGTCACGGATCGTCACAGTACCACCGGCTGTAGTGTACGGTCATATTTGAAATGCCGCCTCGGCATTCGTTCGGCGAGTGACAGTCAGTGTGACAAGGGCAAACTGCACGATCTCAGCAACCACTCCATCATTTTCGTTCGTTCGACCTGGGAAATGTAGATATCGTTCAAGAACTAAGATACATGAAGTAAATTTCAGGGAATTGTGTATGTTTAGTGGGTAAGGGATAGTATTGCACTCGAACCAGGACATTGCAACACGCGGACTGTCATAGCTTGCCGTCGGGGATCGTATGTGGCAGCTGTCGGCCCAAGAGGCACATCATTGCCCTTGAAGTTTGGCCCCACTGGCACGCCGAGAATTTTCAAATGCCTGGGCACAAAGCAAGGGTAGTCCAACAAATAAGCTTTGGCTGATAAGGTACTGAAGATACTTCCAAATGGAGAGATACTTGCGGATGAGCGGAAGTAGTCTTGCCGTTGGCCTCGAGCAGTGGCGTTGTCACGGTGAGCTACGATATCACGGTATGATTTGATCCGAGGAGTTGCTTTCATTAAATACCTCCAGCCCACAAGGGTTCGGTTCCACGCTCCCTTCACACAGCAGCCCAATTTGACATGATTTGTCTAACCTTGGGTCCAAGGCAAACGTTGCACTCAATCTGGTCAGAAGCTCTGCGTGTGATATACGAATGGTTTGAACAACTTGATGCTACTGGCGATGATGTCACTGTAGATCTATTGCCACCCATGGGTCAGGTACGAGGTACAATCTAGCATCACTAGACCTCGGCTCGAACTGGTTTCAGACAGCACTTCTTGTAATTGCTTCCGCTGGTTTCGGTAAACGGTTGTCCTGGACCGATGATCCGACAGCGGAGCCGCCTCCCGGTTGCAAGCTTACCTTTCGATCTGCGTTTATGGACGCCGTCCGCAATATTATCATGAGAGTTTTAGTCCCGGGATGGTTTTACTCGTTCTCGTCGCTGATTAAAGTCCCTTGTCTTTCCGCCCGCGCACTGCGCCCCCAGCTTGCGTATGCCGATTCACGAACCCACATGCTTGATCTCGTAGCCTCGGCCCGTGCTGAAATTACATCTGGTAAACGCTCCAAGGCTTCGGGCACAGCGTTGTTGCGAAATCTCGTCGAGGCTAACATGGGCCAGGACGGATCCTCGAACAAGCTCACCGAGGGAGAAATCCTTTCCAACATATTTGTGAGTGAGCAGTTTATACTCACATTGCGCAGCTTAGCCATCCCTCTGCATTCAGGTTTTCCTCCTTGCTGGACACGGTTGGTTGATGCTCATATTCTGATGTGCTTACGTCAGCCAAATACTGATGTCTGCTCGGCAGAGACCACTGCTCATACCCCTCTGCTTCGCAATTGTCTTCCTGGCCCTTTACCCGGACTGTCAGAAAAGACTCTACGAAGAGGTCATTCGCGCATGGCCCGCAAATGTACCCGTCACACAAGTAACGACAGTGAGCTTTTTGCCATCTTTCATGATCAAATTGCCAACCGACGTTCCAACAGAATCACAAAGATTACGTGGACAAACTTGTCAGTTTTTTTTTTCTTTTGGCCAAATTAGTGCGTACTGACACTGTCAAGGAATACACTCTGGCTTGCATCCGAGAAACGCTTCGCCTGTTCCCTGCCGAACCGCGTTTACCAAAAGATGTACATACGGATGCTGTCCTTCCTGGAACTCATTTCACCCCTGGGTCAATGGGCAGTCCTGCTGTCGAAACTGGAAAGTTTACGATGGCTGTTCCAGCGGGAAGCATCATCGCGATAGATATATGGCATTGCACCACAACCGTGCGTCATTCTCGTCTTGGACGGGACCCGTTGGACTCACCCCCACCCCGCATCGCAGCCCTGTACTGGGGAGACACCGCAGAGTTCAATCCTGAACGGTTCCTCGACACGGCGTCCTACCAGTGGCCGAGGCACGCATGTAAGCCCACCATAGTTGCACCTTCCAGCGTGTGTTAGATTCACTTATGTGCTTCTCCAGTCTTGCCGTTCTCAGGCGGTGCGAGGTCGTACATCGGTCAGCGATTTGTGATCACAGAAATGATCGGTGTCATTGCGAGTGTCGTGGGTCGGTACGAGATCCGTGTTCCGGATGACCTTGCGAAAAAGCCTTTTGAGGAGCAGAAAGAGACGTTACTCAAATGGACGACAGGCATTTCGTTGACACCGGTGAACGCACGCGTCAAGTTGTGTCGGCGGGTCTAGACTTGGCTCGAACGCCTAGTAGGGAAACGAGTGTCTTCTTCCCGATTCAGACTCTTGGGTCTGCGTGGGGGAGACTATTCCGAACGTTTGTTTCCTACCGATCCCTGCGCATCCTGTGTTCAGCCTGTTGAAATCGGTACGATTACGGTACATGGAAACATTGGATACATTCGTTTGGACCTCTGCGGCTCTGCTCTCTGATGTCGAGCCCGATATAGTAGTACAAGACCAAGGAAAAAACGAGAGCACACGTTGGTGGGTAAAACAGGTATTATAAATAGTCATGTCAATTGTCCTTGACTTGGCTATACGTTTCTTCTGATTCGCTAATGAGCTGCTGCCGCCTGAGGCGCGATTGTTCTTCTGTGAGTACGACAATGTCGTGCTTCAAAAGCTTGAACGAGCCGCCTTTAGGGAATCCGCGTTCACGAGCCCTCGCGTCATCGTCTACTTGTTCCAATTTCTATTGAGGTGAGGGCTATCTTAACCAACTGGAAGGCGTTTGGAGAAACGCGACACATACCACGACAAGGGATTTCTTGACTCCAAACACGGCGTCGCTCGTGAGGTACTTGCAGCCTTCTGGATACAATGACGTAATAAGTTTGTGATAACCGGGGGCCTCTACCAACATGTGCAAGTGGTTTGGACGCATGTTGTGACGGCCTTGAGAGATCATCAGTTCGCCGACGGGTCCCTTCGATCGACGATGATCATTCGCGGACAAATCAGAAAACCAAATGGAACGCTCACGTCACCAGGAATGGGATAAGCGGGGGGGACAATGGCACGAAACCCAAAGCTGCCATCTGTTGCGGTATGCAACCGCCCACGACAGTCGGGGTGTGCTCTGTCGGAATATTGCGTATCGTAGAACCCTGGTGATTGTCAGTATGCAGACATGGGTGCGTCCAATCTCGGCCTTACCGTTTTGATCTGCTTCCCATGTGTCGATAACGGCGCCTGCGATGGGCTCGCCCTCTGTCGTCAAAACCCGGCCCTCGACGTACATGTACTCTCCTTTGTCCTCGGATGCAATCGATCCGCCAAATTCAACTGCGGGCATAGTGAGGCCAGGATGTGTAAGCGTGCGCGGAGACTCACTGTCCTCGGCGTCGTCGGTGAGGAAAGGGCCCAAGACGCTATTCTCCGTCCCACCCCCCACGACGGGGTTGTTGAGAGAGTCGACCAAGGCTGACACGCCCAACACGTCGGATAGGAGGATCATCTCCTGACGCAACGGTGTGCACTTTTGGCCAACGCGAGTCAAGAACTCGATGGCAGCCATCCATTCCTCTGTGGAGAGGCTATGTATCGAACAGTTGGACTATTGGCGCTCCAACTCTGCAAGCGAAAGTACGCACCTTGTCTCCTTGACAAAGTCATGTAGATGCTTGACGAGGAGTTGGTATATGAATTTGAGGCGTCTGGATCGCACTGAGCAGGGTATATAGGATGGGGACGGGATTACTTACGGGTTGGGCGTCTGTCCGACGAGCAACAAGAGGTTTGCTGTTATGATCTCAGGACTATCTGGCAGCTAGCCGGATCAAGGTGAGCAGAGTGGAGACTGCTGAGTACTTTGAAAGAGCGAACCGGGAGAGGAAAGCTGGGTGGAGGAATGCCATTAGAGACGGCGGCCTGGACATTGTCCCGAGTCTGGTTGAAGTCGGCCATGCTGAAAGTATGCTGTGGTCGAGGTGAAAGCGGGTTCTGGCAGAAGACTTGATATGACCGGATCCTGTTTTATGCCCAGTCCCATGCGACGTGTTACTGGACACGCTTGTAGTAAATATGGCTCGAATCAGCAGACATCGACTGGTAGACTCCGCCGGTAATCTCATCAATGGCAGCCTTACTACATCCATCGCTCCACGCGCACAAACCGCGAATGCCACCTACATTTACGATGCTAATAGATGTGATATTCCCACCAGCCGGGCAGAGTCGGTTTGGATGACGGAGCAACCCCGTGAAACGCCTAGCTGAAGGAGCAAGTAGATTCAGATCTACGCGGCCGCCTATCTATGGCCCACCGCAGTTGTACCACATGCCATCGCTCCGCCCGAACGGAGATGTTCCGCTTTCTGATCCACCTGCTGCAGCTCTCGAAGGAGAAACGAATTCACCTGACCTGTAATCAGCTTTGTCGGATCATGACAAAAACTTCCGATGGTACGGATCATCTTCAGCGACATGTCGTGCGATACCAGTGTGTAGAACACTGGTGAACTCCCTGTGTTCCTACCGCCGAGGCCACCTATGTCCTACACACGGCTCGGACCATCCAATCAACCGTATCGACGTTTGAACCATGCATCCATCGCACCCTGCTCATGCATGGAATAGTATGCTACCGAATGGCACACGTCGTTCAGCTTCGTCAAATTCGCAGTTGCCGAGTTCGAGCCACCTTGTCTTGAGTTCGATCCGGTCCGATCGGGAACCTCAATGGCCGCTGAAATCGATTTTTGGCGATTCTATGGATCGAACATCCCATGCCACCCTATTCAGTCGGCTTTGTGATGGTCAAGCACAAAGCGTTGGTTACCAGCAACAAATCTCATTGGACGATCGCGACGCGTCTGTTTACTATTGTTTGCACTACACATCGACGACTTGGCACGACGCGAAACGTCGAACACCTTTGTACTTGGACAATACCCGCGTCTTGATGCCCATACTCCTCGTCAACCGAAAAGCACCAAGTTTCAATGGGTATTTCGGGTCTACTTCCACTTCTCAAGTCCATCCAGGTCAACAAACATTTGTCTGACTTTGCCGGTCAGACGCTCGCGGTCGACGCGTACGTTTGGTTACATCGCGGCGTCTATGCTTGTGCCACTGAGCTTGCCACCGGAAAGAAGACGAACAAGTGAGTTTTCAGTCTTCCGCGCCTCCTTGTAGTTGTCGGCCGGTTGGTTGCACACGACTGACGTGTTGGCATCTATTCAGGTATGTCGATTACGCCATGCATCGGGTTCGACTCCTGCGTCACCACAGGATACAGCCCTACGTGGTTTTCGACGGCGGGCCACTCCCTGCGAAGAGAGGCACGGAAAGCGAAAGGAAGCAGCGTAGAGAGGATAACCTCGCCAAAGCGAATGCCCTTGCTTCACAGGGAAAACACAGTCAGGCTCGGGAGTTTTATATTAAATGCATCGATGTGACTCCACAAATGGCATACCAACTCATCAAAGTAAGGCTTGTCATTTTGAATCGTCGTGCGCTGACCTCCCTACCTAGGTCCTTCGAGCAGAGGGCATTCAATACGTGGTCGCGCCGTACGAAGCTGACGCTCAGATGGCTTACTTGGAACGCATTGGAATTGTTGATGGTATCATCACGGAGGACTCCGACCTGCTCGTCTTTGGTTGCCGCAAAGTCCTCTTTAAACTCGATTCGGTTTCAAGTACCATGACGTCGATATCTAGAGACGACTTCGGGTCCGTGACGACCGCCGACGCAGGCATATCATTACTGGGATGGACAGATTCTCAATTTCGCGCCATGGCAATCCTCAGTGGATGTGATTATCTCCCCAGTATACCTGGTGTCGGGCTAAAGACTGCATGGACGCTGCTGAGAAAGCACCGCACTGTGGATCAGCTCGTGAGGGCCCTCAGACTAGAAGGAAAGAAATCCGTGCCAAAGGGTTACCTCGAGGCGTTTAACTTGGCTGAGAAGGTATTTTTGCACCAGCGGGTTTATTGCCCTTTGAACGAGAAGCTCGTCTGCCTGACGGAGATCGCCACAGAGTATGTCATGGATGCCGAAACGGAGGCATATATCGGGAGGTGGCGATATCTCCCTTCGTTCCCGCGTTCAGCTGACGACAACAAAATGACAGCAACTTGGAACCTTCTTTAGCGAAAAAGTTAGCAGATGGACACTTGGATCCGATCACACTCTTGCCAATAGTGGATATCAATCCGGGATTTGTGCCTCGTGTGTCGAAGTCACCTCCGCTTCATTTCGATAATCTCAATCGCCCGAGTACCGACAAAGGAAAAGGAAAAGCTAAAGCAGACCAAGGGACCGTCGGCCTTGTACATTTCTTCTGTGAGAAGCACGTTGGATCCCTCGTGCTGATCTGCCACTTACCTCACCAGCTCCTAAGCCCAGATCGGGACTCAGTCGGAGTAATTCAGCTCCCACGAGGAAAACGGGGAAAAACAGCGGTAAAAGGACACTACATGACGTTGTAGATGACGACCTGGCTACCAAACGGATCAAGACTGAGGGCACTGGCTCCGATCTGGGGCAGCGATCGCGCCTAAGCGACACTGGTGCCGTAAGGCAGGGACCCGCTTCTGTCACCCCTGACGAGCTGCCTAAAGTTCCTTCTCCACATCGTCGAGACGACATCGTAAAACATGCGACACATGGAAAGGAGAATATTGCTCCCTGTCATCATCTTGAAGGTGATCTCGACGAGCCACCCGAACCTATTCACCAAGAGGATGGATATATGTCGCCACCCCCTTCATATTTCCGATTATCTACTCCCGACCTCTCTTCTCCCGTTGGACATCCATTCAGGGTATCACCACGGAGGCATGGGAATACAGATGATTTCGGTGCTGACATCATATCAAGTCCTCTGGCAACCAAGCGGCGTTCTCCGTGGTTTCATAAAAGAAGTGTGTCACCCCATGAAGGTGGGAAATTGGGCAATATTCTTGTTCGCGGAACTCCTCCGCCTGTTGGAGCGGATGTCGGTGGCCCCGACCTCAGGGACATACTTAGCATATGCTCAGCGGACGACATCGAGGAACTCGAGGGCCATGAGACCTCCGGGGTCAAAACTCCTTCTCATGGGCCAGGGACCATCTCAATCAACGCAACCATATCAGAGGACCATGGAGTGGATACCTGTGCACGTGCAACGCGGATGCATACCGTAGCAAATGGGTGGTGGAATAAGTGGGCTATGAAACAGGAGCCTCACCCGGCGCACGTGAGCAACCTCATGCTTTGTTATCAAGACACTGACCCTTGGTAGAAATTACCTATGCTTAGACGTCTTGAAACAACTGTCACTCCTGATGGCAGACAATCGGGACAACGGTCTGGGCCGTGGTCTGGACCACCAAATGCCACGGGACGTCCTCACGTTCTTCACGCAACTTCAAACCCCAGAAAAAACCTGGACTTTTTCGGGAAACCTTCAAAGGATAATGAAAGACACACGGGCTGAGGACCAGGACTCAGGCTGATAAGCAGCTGCGTCGGATGAGTTTACGCAAGTAAGGGTAAGGGTTGTCTAACCAATGACCGACTTGCCGCAATTTGAACCTTCCACAGGCTTGGATACTAAATTTGGATTACGCATGCACGGATGATCGCACGACTGTTTCATACCCGGAAATCAGGCAGAAGGCTTGGGCCCATCGAGAGAACCGGGCGTAGTGTCCCACGCGCGGTCGCAAGAACAGAGCACTCTCCCTTCCGCACCTAGAGAATGTTAAATTGCTGTACTCATTCTGTTGAACGTTCCGGTTGATCGTGGTGGGAACAACGATCACCAAAGGCTCAGCGAGCGTGATCACCTCTGTAGGCTTATGTTATATTTATGTACACAAGATGTTCATTGTTCGCAGGGAATTTGACGAGTGATTTTTTCGGAGTAGGAGGTTGGTAACTTCCGCCACGCCGTATTCGCGGACTTGTAAAAAGTTGAGGGAAGTAGAAAGTCTGAGTCCTCCCCTTCTGACTGAGCCCCATCGTGGAAGCCAGGGCCGGCGACGCTTGTTCCAGTGGTAATAATACCGGCCAATGACTAGGTCCTAATCGTTTCGCTTCTTCTTCTGAATCCCAACTAAGCAGGATCGTGCGCGTGTACAGCCTCGCTGATACTAGTATGTGAACAATGAAGTGCCAGTCGCCAGGGGCTTCTGCCTCGCGTTATCTGACAGTCTTTGCCGTTTGCGTTTCATAGGCTGTTAATTAGGCCGCAGGAGATGTGTCAATTAGGGATAACTTGTCCAAACAGGGGGATGACTTTTGCGGTGCTGGTAACATCCTGCATGTCTGCAAGAGGCGCATCCGCCATCCCACTCGCAGAATGGACTTGAACTATCCTCATGGCCAGTCATTACCATCCGTGCTGCGAGCATGGCTACTCCTTTTATCTGGGCTCAGGACCAACTCTGCCCTCCCAATTCCCCCTTCGCTGCCACAGCAGTCCACTATTCCTCAGCAGGCTAGCTCGACAGAGCGCCATTTGTTATTCTTCTTTTGTTGCTAGTGCGCCGTTTTCCACGGTGAAGATTAGGGTAGGGTCTAGCATCTTCTGGTAGGTCACAACCTCGCTTCGACCTGGAGGCCACAGCATGATCTCCTTCCAGCCTGCTCCCTCCCAGCCCTTCCATGGGCGACTCAACCGGTAATAATTACTTTTCCAGCGGGTCTTCGCGCACGAGACAACGTTCCATCTCGGACGAACAAAATATTCTTCCACATCTCTTGGCTCCTCTCCCCTGCGAAGTTGGATTTCACCCATATTTCGGCGCTGGCGACAACGCACAAAATATCAGCGTTCAGTTCATGCACTCCTGTTCCGGTCAGGATTCCACTCGACTGGACTCTGATATTTTGCATTCACGTCTCACGTTCGATCACGAGAGCTCCGCCATGACTGTTCCTCCCATTGCGTATCCAGAGTCGTCTCAACGCTCAACATCGCACGCATTATCGCCCTACGCCACCGACGCGTCCAGATTCAATAATTTCTCTTCTTGCGACCTCTCAACACTGCATATCGCAGATACGCCACTGCATGGGATCCACACGAGGAGAGGCTCTTGGGTGGGTAGCGAGCTCGCTCCTTGTCAAATATTCTGACAGATGCACCAGCCCTTCCATTCGCAAATGGGATATTCCACCTGGATGCAGTCGCCCCCGAGGACAGCAAGATCCCCAGCAAGCGAGCCGCCAGAGAGCACCTCTGACGAGTCGTTTCACGACTCGGACATCGATGAAGTGACCCAAATGTCCCCGATGATGAATCAGTTTCAGATCCACGCATCACAGAACGTCGAGCTCTCCCCAAATCACATGTACCACGCGCAGGCACTCCAGCCATCCGTCATGACCTTTCAGCTCTCCGAGACGATGTTGCAGCCTGTGCAAGACCCTGAAAATCGGCATACGTTGCGTCGTCTGTTGGATATGAGCATCGTGGCGGACAATGAATTGGTCACGCACCCGCCCCCTTCTTCGACGTCTTTGTCCTCGGCTTCAATTTCTCCAGGAGGCGCAAGGTTGCAGGGTCCTAGCATGAGGCTTCAGCACGACAATGAAAAGATAACTAGAACAAGCCAGTACCGCATGCCGGTGGCTCCCTGCAACAGTGTCCCATTTTCATCCCCACATAGCCCCTCGAACGCTCGTGTCGCCGACCAAAGAGCTACTGGTTCCAAGCAGCAGAAGAAGTCGAAAATGCACCAGTGCGCACAGTGCAACAAGGAGTTCCCTCGGCCAAGTGGCTTGGCTACGCATTTGAACTCCCATACAGGTGCCAAGCGTATGTCTTTTTTGTACGTCGTTGCCGTCGAGTGACTTGCTAAGCTGTCTTGCGGTTAGCATACAAATGCATCGTGGCCAACTGTGATAAAAGTTTTGCTGTTCGATCGAATGCGAAACGGCATCTACGTACTCACGGGATAAACCCCTCCTCGCCGGACGCCTTTTCTATGCCCCGCTTTACGGTCGGATTTGAAGAACCGATGGTAACGCAGGTCCACGACGCGGGAAGACAGCCATCAAGGTATAGATGGATTACCCATAACCCATCGCCCCGCGAAAGCGACTGGGGTCGTCAAGGGTCATCACTATCAGCAATAGATGGTGGTTCACGCACTGGTCTCACCTTCCAAACCAGCATGTCTTCGGCGACGTCATCCACTCTGTCGAATGGTTCCGATGATGATTACGAGGAAGTTGCATCTTCGAGCGTAGACGTGCACCGGTACCGGAGCGATTATAACAGAAGCGCAGACGAATTTCCCGGCTCTTATCCGAATTATGAGGAACACTCTCGACGGGGTTGACGACCAACTCGATGACTCGCCGCAGCATGTTCACACCCATGATGAACCTTAGTATGACCTTTATAATCCCGCTTGGCGGGTATGCTATATTGCTCTGTGTTTATTTCAATCGCCATATTTATCGAGACCGTCTGTGTATCACCTTGATCTTGGGACCATACAGTACACGATTCACGATTCCGATAGGTATATCATATAACTCTGGGACAATAGATGTATCTGCATGCTTGAGATACGGATTAGGTGTGTCCAAGCTTGGAAGATGGCCTTTGGAGTCTGGCAAATTGCTTAGCTCACGCATTTATCGCGATTTGTACAAATTGCTTGACTCACCCACTATTGCGCTCACGTCACCAAATGAAGGGGTATGGGCGATTGCAAGCGAGAAGTATACGAAGTATGTGAGGAGGACCAGAACAATAGAATACGCAGGCAGGAGCAACGACCACTCGCTATGACTTGATGAGGAATAATTTTTTCGTTGGTGAATTTCTGCTCACCGGCTTGGGTACCATTTAACGCCTAGCCAGAGAATATATTCATCCGGAAGGAGTGCCCAAAGAACATAGATGACGAATAAAACGGAGGTCGACGACCAAGCGACGAATCCGTAAAATTCGGGAGCCCGACTGCGGTGTTCACGCGGCGGTTCAGTGGGCGCATGTGCAAGAGGTACTACTGGCGACGTTGGCTCCGTTCGTTGCATCTTTTTGTTTTGTTTTTCCAACGTGGTGCGGATTTGTTGCCCAGCGTGATGTTCAGCGCAACCTCCGTGGCGGTCGTTGGCAAGAACTGAACGCTGAGTTGACACGGTTTTGCCTTTGAAACGCTGAGCCACCGTGCCGGGTCATATACTGCTTATGGTGATGGAAGCCACGGGGAGGAGTCCAGCACATCTCTCACAGGAATCTCATCGACAGTCTTTTTGCCCACCAGTCTGGCTCTCAGAACACCCTACGAATGTCGATCGCCGCGCTACAATCCACTAAAAAAGTCCTTCGAAGGTCGATGGCAAAGACGCTTCGCGATCTCACGCAGTCGGACTTGCAATCTCAGTGTAACTACGGATCGAGCGCGTATGGCCGATACTGGCGACTGATACCACTTGTACAGCAGAGGAAATCGTGGCCAAGGTCATCGCGCTCCCAGCTTTCAAGCATGCTAGGACGATTAGCTGCTACCTGAGCATGCCTACTGCAGAGGTGCAGACGACAGCATTGATATCGAACGTCCTAGCAGACAATGGTACGGGGCCATCTCTCTCGTCTATGTGATGCGCTGGGTATAGCCAAAAAGCAGGAAAGAAATTATTTATTCCTAGCCTTGCATCCAAAGAGGGGCAGATGGACCTTGTGAGGCTGTACGATGACGAAGACCTTCAGATGCTCCCCGCCGGCTTGTGGGGTATACCTGAACCGACGGCAGAATGGCAAGGCAAAAAACGGCAAAGTGGTATGTGCCTTTATCCATGCGTACTTCCTCGACCCATCAGTAGCTCAATCTCGCGTCTTTTCCAGTCCTGGATGCGTCCTGTGAAGACCTCGACTTGATCATCATGCCAGGTCAGCGTTGCAGCCTCATCTCCACGAGGCATGGTGGTAATTGAATTCGCCCCTTATACTCCCTGTTGGCAGGCGTCGCGTTCGATTCATCTCTATCACGTTTAGGACACGGTAAAGGTTATTATGATCATTTCATCTCTTCCTATGTTGCCGCCGCCAAACGACCGCGACCTCTTTTAGGTAGTTCATTATTACGTTCTCTCGATCTCGCGCTCACGCAGACATTAGTTGCATTGTCTCTCCAACAGCAATTGCTGGAGGCAGGGCAAGTCCCGGTGACGGATCGCGATGAGAAGGTAGATATGATCATAACGCCGAAGGACATTATTACTCGGGAGGACCTCGTAATGGAATAGCTTTGCTATCCCGAAAAGGGGTCTGCCAACTAATCCATGTCCGCTATGAGCCTTCCTGGAGCATTCCATGTATCAATCGGTCGGCGTATTACACGGTAATTGTACTCACTAACGCGTAGTTCTCTTGCGAGGCATCACCTGGGCGCTGACCGCTTGGAGAGGAAAGAAGGCGTACGACTCTGGAATGAACTGTGTAGATGAGACTATATTAAAGTGGAATCACATTACCCTGCCACTCTCGAGTGTGGTATAATCACGAGACGAGACGATCGTCCAGAAGGTAGGTAGTCAGGTCCTGAGATTGCTTCAGTCCGCAATCTGCATCAATTGAGAGATAAGGACCTAGTTGAGGCATCATTACGGCCCTTGCTCCTGTGTCAAAAGTGGCTGCTGATCCGTCTGCACTCAGCATCTTTGTTGCCATTTGCGAGGTAACGAGGATCTAGTGAGCACATAAGTGCCCTGCTCTGACGGGCAAACCACGTTCACCTACAGTCAAGTTATGGGATACACACGCTTGGAGAAGGGTTTGACGGATAATACCCAGTAATGCTGTCCTCCTTGACGGAGGAAGATCGGGATGCGAATGGAAGGGGAAAGAAATCGAATTCAAAACAAGTAGTCCCGTCTTCTATCAATCAGCTCGCAAAGATGCGGTGTTAATTTGTAATACCCACTGTTGGGTGGAGTTCCGCAAGAAGGTTGTGTATAAAAATCAGAAGCTCCGGTAATGTGTGAAACCGAGCATAGCGTATCAATTCTTGGCTGTAAGGAGAAGCCACATCTGTGGGAGCAATGTCGACTAGTTCTTGCATCAAACAAGTACATGAATTACCTGCGAGCATCGCAGAAATGGCCGTTGGGCTTATCATTCCCTGCATATCTAGCATGCGACGACTCAGCACCTCAGAAGTGGAAGGTATCACTAAATGCGCACCAACGAATATGACACGTTCGTTGGACCTGACAAAAGTTCGCACGAAGTCTAGTGCAAGAGACTCTTTGAAACTGCCAGGGGGACCAGATATTTCCAATATGTGGCCTCGTGCGAGACCACCTCCGAGGATTTTATTCACAGCGAGGTAGCTGCATTGTATTAGGTTTGTGCGAGACAACGAGGCTACCGACTGGCTCAAGGGTGGTCCCTTTGGAGCTTGCGTCGCACCAATCAAATCCTGAGAGTCCGCAAGATTGATACCGAGCTCTTGGTAGTAGTGTCACCAACAGCGGAAAAATGAGTCAGACGAGATAGTGTTTGCATGGGCTTACCTTTGGACAAGGTTTCAGCCGAGACGCCTGAAAGGTCGTCGACCGTTTCATATCCTGCGCGTCTCAGGGCCACTTGCGTGGACGGGGGAAGTGAGGAACAGTAGAAAAGGCTCCTAGACATGCGCTCTTTGTTTTAACTCGAGATATACGCGAGATAAGGCCAAGGGGTGAGGCAAGACTACCGTGACATCTTACCTGGGCGGTAAAATTTGGGGTCGCAACGCGGTCAACGACGTCGACGAGTCTAGTCGTGTATGGACTGCCGGCCCGACGTCGCGAGGCCTAAAAATCAACGGCACGTGACCTTGACGCGTAGGATAAATTAGGCGAGTCCGCGCGCAAGTTGCCGCGTGCTCTTGTTCTCGTCTTCTTCCGCTGGTTTGCTTCACGCCCTTTGATCAGTCTCGCTCAGTCTCCTCAGCCCAGTAGTTTATCTTGTTTTGATTCTCTCTCTTTCTTTTTCATTCGGCAATCCTAGAAAATGACTCGCGACACACACCCCGATGCCCTCGACCAAACAACGCTTAACGGTAAGCTTCAATGACTTGGCGCATCTTGGATGAGGAGGTATCAATCCAGTCTTCGGTCTAAAAGCCAACGTCACTACATGTGGTGAGAAGATGTCATAGCTGACGTCAATCGATGAGCTCATCATACCACTAGGCAAGTTCCGACAATCTCAAGATCGCCACAAAGAACCGACGATGTATGCCACATCTCCTGAAACAAATAAGGGAGTAAACTCCGCACCGAATGACGACATCTCTTACCTCACTTCCCTCAGGGAGTCGCTGAAAGGTCTCGGTCAGAGCGCTGAAAACAAAAAGCAAGTACTCAATCGGAGCATCCTGATGAAACTGACCCATGTATGCATTTCAAAGCTTTTCTTTACGTTCTGTTCCGTCCATGGTGAACCCCCGTCCATTTCCCTCAAGTGGCGACCCGCGTCGGAATCTCTATGTACTCGGATTGCCATTCGACCTCACAAAGTGAGATCCATTGGCAGCGTAGATATATAAGCCCTAATGCCCCATTAATATTAGGTCCGACTTTGCCAAGATCTTTGAACCATATGGGACCGTGACCCACGCCGTCATTCTGGCCACTTTGGACAGCGCTTCTCGCAGGCGTGGCTTTATTGTAATGGCATCCCATCAAGAAGCCAAGGCAGCGATGGATACGTTGTCGCGCACACAAATAAAGTTCTCGTTCGACTCTTGTCATTGGGTCCCTCGTTAACACTCTCCTCAGGGGACACATGCTTGATGTCTCCTGGGCGGTAGTCCAACGTTCCCAAGGTCCTGTGGCTCAGTATGGATTGGCGTTGTCCTAATTGATTTACCATAGGTTTCTTGGATGGAGCTGATCGCACGATGATGCTCTCCGTCTCCACACCTTCCTCTATCTCTGAATCCGACGGGCTTTTTTCCGTCCCTGGAGAATCAGCGGACGAGATAAACAATCTCTGCGAGCTTACCCACATACCGACCTCGAAACTGATGGTGTCCAATTTATCCTCCATATTGTTCACACAGGTTTCAGACTTACACCCACTTTTTTATCCGTTTGGGCCCATCAAAGACATCAAGATTCTCGGATTGTCGCATGTCAGTCCCCTCGACACAACCATTACGGCTATGGTTGAATACTTGAATGTTTCGAATGCTCAAGAAGCGAAGGAGGCATTACAACGCCAGTCATACGCCGGACACCCTATCGACGCTCACTATATTTGCGACGCGGGCACGCCAACACACACGAGGCCTTCTCCGTTCCTCTCTGGGTCGCTCCTGGGACATGGAAAATCCTCTGATATCGGTCTCAACCCATTCGCTATCCCATTCAATATTGGCTCACACTTCTCCACGTACAACCCGCGCTACGCTGCAGCAATCCCAAGCGGACTACCTAGCGACGCCCCCCTTTCCCCACAGCCCTTTCCCGTGCACATGAGGCCTTACATGATGGACTCCATCTCTAGGTCTAGTTCTGCGACGAGTTCAACGTGAGTAATTCATGCCAACGTCAACAACTCATTTACCGACGTGATGTTAGCTGGAGCCATGACAATCGTCCGCTCAGGCCTTCCCGCGCATCGCACTTGTATCTCAATCGCACCAACACCTATACCTCGTATGCTTAGGGCTATGGCACATTTCCATCAGAATTCCACACGTCCGTCAAGATGCTGTCGTGCTCGCTACAGTCAAATTTGCAAAACCTCGCTCCCACCTCGTCATGCGATAACTTCAAGCCCGTTTCTGCCCACTAGATTACCTTCTCGGTGTGATAATATGGGATCATGTATATTCTTTTGTATAACCAGGGACTGTGCACTTGTATAAATGACTGTACCCTTAATTGTATGTAATGCTTGTACGGTTCTGGATGTATGTTTCAACGTGGGGTCGAGTTGCCCACATTTCTGATCGTTCGTCCTTTGTTTGACTTGTAGAATGTTACTCCATGTCGGCCTAACCACAGGCAAGAGCTTTGATCGCGCACACTGCTTCCGTGAGCCTCGGCTAACGGGATCGGTGAGGCTGTACAATCTGGGGTACGTGGGAGTAGTGCCGGCGTCGATGAGGGGCAACTCTTTGGCGACCCTTGTGCCTATATCGCAACCATTACCCTCCGGGACGCACGCTCGTATACAGGCAGACCAAAAAATGATTGCAAGCAAGTGTCTGCCACAAAACGTCCATAATACACAAAGAAAGCACCACCAAAGAACAAAAAACGCTCGTGTTTAGTTAATCGTCTGTATGTGCGTCTGCGGGGGGCTCGGGTAGTACGAGGAAACGTGACGAGAGCAAACGGGATATCTTGTGGGCGAGGTAACCCCGATCCAGGGTTCATCCGAGACGTCAGTACATCAGAAAAAGTGAGCGAGAAGTGTAATAGTGAGAACACCGGCTACAAGGACGCCGTGCATGCCGTTGACGTTGGAGAGCGAGCTCGCGCCGTTGATCAAAGTGGAGGCATTAGAGAACGCGACGGACGGCGTGTCCAACGACGAGTTGGTACCGTAAACGTACGAGGTGACTCCAGCACCAGGGGCAGTGGTGTCGTTGCATTGTACAGTGACAGATTGGTAGAGGGCGTAGAAATGGCCTGGGTGATCGTGAAATTTTGGTGAGGAAACGCAGATGGCGCAACCTACCGGCTGAAACGTAATCGGGGTCTGACCAGTTGATCATACCTCCGCTCCATACGACAGTGCCATTTGGTTCTGAGGGTATACCAGCGGGCCAAATGCTATGTGATCAGTCGTGAGTTACAACTAAGCCAATGAATTCTTAAGGGGATCTACCTGAGCTGGATGCGGCTAGGAGTGTCGGGGAACTCGGTGACACCGGTAACATTGTTGATGCAATCAGCAGCCAGTATGGTGCGCGTGACATTACCGTCGACCAAGAAAGTCAGGGAATCAGGCTGCCAGTCAATCTAATGGGAGAGATGTTGGGACGACGTCGCATTATTAGCATATCATTGGGGACGCACGGTGTAATCATGCCAGTTCGCATATGTGTCTGTAAGGCCGGTCTCGGTGATACCATTGGTAACCGAAGCTACGAGACTGATTTGTGAATAGAAAAGTGAAGTGTTTGGCAAGCTTACGGATGACGCCTTGCCAGAAGTAGTTGGTTTGACCTTCGGTGGTCTGGTTGCCAGGGAACTCCCAATCGATTTCATCTTTGATGCTGCTCATGGTGATGAATGCAGTGACAACACCGGCCCAACGGCCCGTTTTCACTGGGAAATGCGAGTCAGATGAGATGGAGGACGGGGCAGATAGGACATACATCGAGCAGTGATTTGGCCATAATGGATGTAGCGGGTGGAAGACAGCAAACTACCACCACCTTGCTCGGTAAGGGTGAGAGCAATAGCAGCCTCTCCGGCTGAAGTCGTGTTAAGGACAGAACCTTGCTGGAGCACCCAGTCTGCATAAAGGTGTGAGTTTATTTATTTATGAATTCTAGTTGGACGCACCATATTCGCTTGCATTACCGTTGAAGTAGGTAGCGTTGGTAAGAATACGAGAGGTATCGGAGAGAGAATACTGGGCAGTGAAGGTGAGTACAATGCTTGTCGTGTGAGGTGCTTTTTGCCTTACGTTGCCATTCTGGCATACGGGATTGGGGGCGCAGGAGTTGAGAGAGTTGGAACTAAGGGGGTTGCACCCTCCTAGGCAGTACTACTGCGGATCAGCAGGGCAAGTCGGAGGGAGAGCGACTGGCGGACTGACATAACCATCGCCACAGAAACCATATTCGCCTGATAGAGTGTGATGAGTGGAGTGTAAACAAAGATGATATCGGATATCGAACGCACTGCAGCAAGGGAAGTCTGACGAGCACGGATTGGTGATATTACTGCGTTCGGAGAGGAGATCATGCACGGACCAATAGGATCAGTGGGAAGACGTACCAAGTTGCGCCCTGAGCAGCGAGTGCGGTGGGCAGCACCGAGGCGAGAAAGGGGAGGACGGCGAGGACGGCAAGCATCAAGGAGAGGCGATGAAACGAGTGTGGAGAAAACAAATGACAGCGTCACTACAGGGGAGCTCGAAAACATATGACACGTCAAAAAATATTTACTTTCATCACTTCCAAATATGGCATAGCTAAATTTGGCTTGCACAAATATGCCACAACGACGCGACGCCACTCATGCCATCGTCGCGCTCGACGTGCAACATGCCATCACAGCGAAAAGCACCAGAGAAACGCGCGTCGTCAGAAAACATGAAGCAAAAGAGTCTCATCAACTTCTTTGGCAAATCTGGCGCAAAACCTGCCAAACCGGCCGGCGCGTCTACTCCAGCGTCCAAGTCGGTACCGTCAAAACCTGTGCGTTCCCAAACGGCGCGGGGTTCCGCGTCGTCCGACGTAGAGAGCAGTGTCAAAGACACCCCTCCGACGAACGACCCCATCGACGTGGACATGCTCTCGGATGAGCAGGCAGTCAAGTCCCCAAGGGGCAAGCCGGTACGCTCACTGCATTTCTTCCACTCCACCATGTTTCACTTGCACACCTCAGACGCGTCATAAGCGCAAGATCGTCATCGCAGATTCCGACGACGACCAGGATGAACAGGCGACCACCCTTAGCAATTCTCCTGTATACCGCACCTCTTCTCCTGACTATCATGTTGGGTCATCCCCTTCCAAAGGTTAATGTCTCAATGATACCTTGCCAAGATGTATCTAACTCGACGCATATATCCCAGGTCGGACCAAAAAGCCGCGCGTGGCAGTGCTCTCCTCTGACGAGGAGGAAGCTGACGTCGCTTCATTTGGATCACGCTTGTCAAGGTTCAAGAAGTCCCCGGTAAAGCGTCGTATGTACTTGTCCATGCACTCCACTATTCGTGTCGTATTCATTTTTATCCGTCAGCACTTTCATCCCGTTCCAGCTCTCCACTCGATGACGATGACTTCATCGCCCCTGACGAGTCTGACGAGGAACCACGCGGTCGCTCTTCGTCTCGTACTTCGTCTCGAAGGAGTTCCTCGCAACGGTCATCTGGACGTTCCTCCAATCACGACGATGAGGATGAGGACAAAGATGAGCCCAAGCCAAAAAGATCGGCTCCTGGACGTCCCACTAAAAAACCGCTTGCCGAAAATGCCAGCGCTAACAGCGTGACATCCCATTTCTTGACTGCAGCCGAGCAGCGCACCCAGGAGAAGAAGACTGAGAAGAAAGCTGCAGAGGATCCATTCAGTTTCTTGGTAGACGTCAGAGATGTAAGTATTCTCCGTCGCAGGCCTTATTCTACCTAACGTTGTCTGTAGAAGGATGGTGTGCACCCAGGTGAACCCGGGTATGATCCTCGCACTTTGTACATCCCAAAAAAAGCATGGGTCGGGTTCACACCATTTGAAAAACAGGTAGGTCGCTTGAAAGTGTGTATGCGTGTGCGACTGACCACAACGTTCCACTAGTTCTGGGAGGTATGACGTTGAGACCCTCCTTGCTAAAACGCTCTGATGCTTATGTTGTCAGATCAAACAAAACCATTTCGATACGGTACACTATCTTCGTTTTTTTTCATCTTTCGAAGTGACTGAGCTACTCCATAAGATCTTGTTCTTCCAGAAAGGGTACAGTTATTTCTTCCCTTAACTTTGGATCGCTGAACCGTATCCATTGAATTCCAGGAAATTCTTAGAGGTAAGGTGGGAGATGCATACGTGCTTTATTGAAGTTGACATTCTGTAGCTGTATGAAGAAGATGCGCGTATTGGTCACAGGGACTTTGATTTGAAGCTCACTCACCGAGTAAAGATGTCAATGGTGTGTAGATTCCTGGCCCAGTTCTCGTGTAGTCCTCATAACAAACTCTGTAGGTGGGCGTTCCTGAGACGTCCTTCAATTTCTGGGCCGCGTAAGTGCTGCTTGAATGACGCATATAACCACTGAGGACTCACTCATGACGTAGCAAATTCCTTGCAAAAGGTAAAGACAGTCATCTCCGACTGATCAATAAGCTAAACTTATGACTAGGTTACAAGGTTGGTCGGGTTGATCAATCAGAGACCGCGCTTGGCGCAGAAATGCGCGTGGCTAAGTCGAAAGGTAAACCTACTGAAGACAAAGGCAAGGAGAAAATTGTGCGGAGGTATGTTGCGACCCGACGTCAACGTTGAATTGGTGCTGACCTATCCACAGAGAGCTCAACAAAGTTTACACCAATGGCACCCTCGTCGATGAGGAACTCCTTACGGACGAACAAGCCGGTCATTGCATCTCCGTTCGTGAGGACCTTAATGCTAAGAAAGGTGGTAGCTTTGGTATCTGTGTGTTGGATAGTGCCACGTCACAGTTCAACCTGAGCTCTTTCGACGATGATGTGTGCTTCACGAAATTGGAGACAATGATCAGGCAGCTGAGGCCAAAGGAGGTGATCTTTACCAAGGTAGCGTCCGTTTCGTGCCACGTCTGTTGTTGAAGTGTTGCTGATCGGAATGGAAGGGCAACCTGTCCGTGGCAACAGTACGGCTTCTGAAAGCTATTTTGCCGTCATCGTGCCTCTGGACAAGTCTTCGTGATGTTGAAGGCTTCACGTACGAGCAGACCTTCGTGGAGCTGAATAAAATGTTCCCCGGAAATGAGGACGTATCCATGGACAAAGACGGCTTACTCAACGAGGCTGTACCGGAAGGCATCCGAGACACGGCTGGTTGTCGGCCCGCTATAGAGGCGCTCGGAGCGATGGTGTGGTATCTCCGCCAACTCAATATCGACAAAGGATTGTTGACCATGAAGAACTTCAATATCTACGACCCTATGAAAAGGGGACGGAATCTGGTTCTGGATGGCCAGACCCTTAGCCATGTCGAGGTTAATTGATTAAGTTGACTTCACTTCGCAGTAGCTCACGGGTTTGAGAAGGTATTACAAAACAACGAAGGCACAGATGAGGGGTCATTGTACAAGCTTCTGAGTAGGTGTATCACCCCGTTCGGTATGTCCATCGCTGCTCTTAGCTTGTTCATACTTCGATGTAACATCCGACCGACAGGGAAGAGACTCTTTAGAATATGGCTTTGTGTTCCTTTGCGTGATGTGGAAGACATCAATGATCGGTGATTATACAGTTTCGTTAGGTTTTGCGCCGTTAATGTCCGTCTTCTGGCAGACTCGACGCTGTTCAGGAACTGATTAACCATGCGACATTTGAAGAAGAGTTTACTAAACTGGTGAAAGGTCTTCCTGATCTTGAGCGCATTGTCTCCCGCATACACGCGAAAAACTGCAAAGTCAAGGACTTCACCAAGGTGCTTTCTGTACGTCAATGACGCCCATCCACTAAGTTCACCGCGTTGACGTGAACTCCGTCCCCAGGCATTTAAGAGGCTTAATGAAGGTCTTGCAAGCCTAGCAGACAGCACCGAGTCTTTCGTGTCCAAGACGATTATGGGTTTGTTGAGATCCGCGCCAGATCTTACACCTCACTTGAAGAACGTAACGTCACGGTTCACCATCGATAAAGGTAGACAATATAACTTCCGAGACATCGCATTCTGATTTGGTTCAGAAACGGATGAATTACTTCCCGTGGACGGAAAGGACGACGTGTATGATGGTGTGATGGAAGAAATCACGGACCTAGAGAAGGAGCTTAATGGACAGTTGAAGAAGTTTGAGAAGAAACTTGGGTAAGCCCAAGATGCCCGGCGGATCGATCCTCCTCACATTTTCCCCCAAGGTGCTCCCTGTCTTGGTGGCACAGCGGGACAGGGAACAAGGCAGGCATTGATTGTTATATTGCTGAAAATTTGACTAAATGCGACGGCTACAGGAAATTTATCTCGTCCAAACGAAGGCTAACGAGAAAAATATTCCCGACGACTGGGTGAAGGGTGGCGCCACTAAGGTAGAGTCTGTCTTACTGTGATCTCTACCTACTTACAAAGCCGCTTAGGCGGTCAAACGCTGGGTCGTGCCCTCCTTGCAACCGACTATCCGCGCACTTAAAGAAGCACGCGAAAACCGCACCACTGCTGTCAGGGACTTTAAAGGACGACTCTATGAGGAATTTGACACTGACCGTGGAGTCTGGCTTCGAGCCGTCCGTGTTCTTGCTGAACTGGATTGTTTATTCTCACTGGCCAAGGCCTCTGTTGCGATCGGCGAGCCGTCTTGTAGACCCGAGTTCGTAGCAGGGGATGCAGCATTTATTGAGTTCAAGGACTTGAGGCATCCGACCCTGGCGGAACTGAAAGCAACATTTATTCCCAACGATATCAAACTCGGCGGGGAAGTTGAAAGGATTGCCTTGCTGACTGGTACGTTGAGATCTATTGGTTGTGTCTGTTGCTAAAGCTGGTTCGTAGGACCAAACATGGGGTGCGTGTACCTTCACGAATTTTTCCCACTAGACTGATCATTCGTCCCTACAGAGGCAAGTCTACGGTGAGTCCGGGAGAATGCTAGCGAATCATCGGCTGATTTTTTTCAGGCAATGAGAATGACAGCGGCTGGTGTTGTAAGGATAAATCTACCCTTCCAGTCAGGGAAACTCACTATCTGCACAGATCATGGCACAGCTTGGAATGCGTGTCCCTGCGCAGTCAGCTCGGTCAGTAGCATGCGCCCAGTATTAAGAGGTCGTCCTCATCAGAACCAACAGGCTGTGTCCCGTTGATGCAATCCTGACTCGCATGGGAGCATATGACAACATGTTTTCGAACGCCAGTACATTCAAAGTCGAACTGGACGAATGGTAAACTTGTCATGAATTTTCGTGACGATAGGATTGCTGACTGATGTCTGCACAGTTGCAAGATTTTGCGTGACGCGACCCCTCGGTCATTGGTCATTCTGGATGGTACGATGAATCTCCATTCAATATATTTTGCTGACCGCTTTGTCTAGAACTGGGGAGAGGGACTTCAACATACGTAAGTTTACCTCCCAAGATTTCGAAATTTGCTCGTCGCTTATGATCTATAGGATGGAATGGCAATTGCTGGCGTAAGTGAATACCCGACCTGTATTTCCTCCCGCTGACGGATTGCATGGACAGGCTGTTTTGCACGAACTCGCTACTCGCACCCTTCCTCTAGCATTTTTTGCCACCCACTACGGTTCACTCACGGACGATTTTGCGTACCATCCCAACATCAGAAACATGTACATGTCTACAAGTCTCGATGACGAGCAGCAAAAGGTAGGATTCCGTGGCCTACAACCGCTTTCTAACTAAACGATCCGCGCACAGCTCATCTTCCTCTACAAACTCGTTGACGGTGTTGCTTCCTCTTCCTTTGGTACCCATGTCGCCAGCTTAGCAGGGGTACCGTCCGAAGTGGTTTCGCGGGCCGAGGTTATCTCGGAGGACTTTGCGAAACAGTTCAAAGCGCGGATTGATGGCAAGAAGAAACAGCTTGCATCGAAGCTTCCCCTTGTTGCGCAGGCTGATTTCAAATGCTTGCTGGCGCTGGCGAATGGGGATTCAAAGCTCCCCGATGATCCATACAAGAAACGGGAGTTGCTGAGGATGTTGAAGAACTGTGTGAGGGCCTACTTGCCATGAACGTTGCACGACTTGCTCGGCTGTTTAAATTGCTGTATTTTATGTGTTGACTGATTGATACCGTACTACCCTCACCATCCTACTGTAGATTATACCTCCTCCATGCCCGCGGTATAGTATATACATATTGCAAGTTTGAAGATGCGGCGTGATGTGACCTGCAATTTATTAGGCAATGTATTGCGCTCCTGTCTCTACCGCGTGATTCGGAGACCTCTCATTTGCGGCGTGATCAGAGCGGAGAATCCGTTGGCGAACCGCATGTTCGCGAGATCTGTCCAGCCCGACGTCGTTTCGCTGTTCTCCTCTACAGGCAGCGATCCTTTGGGGTTGTTCTCGGTGCAGGTTGACGGCAGTCTACCCTCTGATTCTTTTATCCACCTTCTAAATGATTCCACTTCGCATCCCGCACCACCTTCGCCCGCTGCTTTGATAACGGCGCCATCCGTCTGCCGTGACCAACGCGCGGAGATCACCCAAGGGCACCAACTGGATCAAACCGTGCTTCACATCCAATCTCCGACCCTACGCAGGACTTTCATTCAGTGTCCCCCTTCGGTTCCGCCGCACGCGTCTTCTGGCGGCGGAGTGCTCGGACTGAAGCACACCTGGTTGCACATCCAAGTCCGCAACCTGGGCAGAGACTGGTCGTTCGAAGTCGGCATCGTCGACAAGTTGGGCAGACAAGGAACCGTCCGATGTTCCACTTTTCAGGTGCACTTTTTTTCATCGTTCCCGTTGTCATCACTCTCATAGTATGCCGACCACACTCATGGCGATGATGCTTCCAGAAATCGCCCGCGCTCGTGCGTAATCGCGGCGCATCTCCGTTACTCCACCTCCCCATCGCATTTCCGCCGTCCTCGTCGAGCCCTCTTACCGCATGGTCGACCATCGCGCTCAACCTTGCGAAATTCGTCCCCCAATTCGCTTCGCTGGCGCACATCCAATCGGCAGGCGAATTAGCTGACGCCCATCACCCGGCGGAGAGAGGAGGGACGTCCAACCAGGTCCCCTTGCCTTCTGGGACGTATTCCCATCTCGCCTTCATAAAGATCTATGCAACCTGTCGCTTACGAAGGATCTGGTTGAGCGAATCCGGCGCTCCTATCACAAGAACCCCTTGGGAATTCGAGCTCTACGGAGATTAAGTCGTTGATTGTTTGACTTGCTGTTTTGCTTGAAAGTTGTTGCCGAGATGTGTAGTGTGCCCGCGTTCGCGCGCGGAACCCGTCTTCGTAGGACTTGGTTGCAAAGTAGCAATTGGCAATAGTGCGAGCTTCCCCGTGATTTCTTTTTGTTCGCTTCGTTCTTCTGGATGGCGGAGCGCTAGCGCCGATCAGTAAAACCGATCAAACGGACCTACGGGCGATGCCGTGAATGAAACCACTGAGGCGTCCGTATTCGCTGAATCAAGCTTCCTCTGGAAACCGAGTGCTTCAAGGCTGTGACTGTGATGAATGATCCATGAGAAAATGTGTACGAGGTACGCCACATTTTTGTTGACGGCACGTTCTTGACGAGGGCGGTATGATACAATGTGTCGTTCATTCCTGCTCGATCCATCGCATGACGCCGCGGCCGCCACCGTCAAGGACATGTCATGATTCACACGCACGAATCGTCACACTGGAATGGTGGTAAGAATCAACGGCTGTCACCGGTGCTTGCAGTTCTGTCAATGCATGGTCAGGAGAAGCTGGGCGCTCTCTTGACTGCGGAACTCCTTGTCGCGCGGCTGTCCGGATCACCAGGGGTATGCACACTGCCGACGGAGCTAGGTTGCTTTGCAGCCCCTTGGTGACTTCCGACGTTCTATACGCCATTCCTTCTAGATGCCACAGCAATCTCAGATCAGCACGGAAAGGTGTGCGTGTGGACTAGGAGTTACGAAGGGCTTGACGCAGTGGGTTCGTCGTATCCAAAATCACTACTGGGAGACCCCTTTCCTCAGGATCAGTACCAACTTGGTCGACTCGGTCAGCGCGAACGTGTGTGGGATCCGTTCAGAGAAAACACATGTGGCGAAAACGCGGGATCTCCGGTCCCACTGACGCTCGTAAACACCCGTGCAACGTATCTTTCGGAACGAGGCACGAGTAGTCTCATTTCCGGAAGCGTGCGAAGGGATACCCACACGCAGTGTGCTTATGCGCCTGATTATCTCAAAGCAGCCTTCGCGGCACGATAAGGAGTTGATGGGCTTGGATTACGTTGCCTTCTACTAACCCAGTGGAACGGAACGATTTCTTTCACCAACGAAGTTCAGCGTTCATCCAGGACACTCTATAGCCAGTTCAGCCCATTAAGCCCCCTCGACACAGGAACGCCTCGGCGGAGCGGATTTCGAACTCTACGGAGATGAAGTCCTGAGTTTGTATCTCTCCATCGCACGTTCGCACAATCTACCGTTCCGTCCCACCAGTGTGGCGAGCGCCTTTGAGTCCTCTTGAGATCAAAGATCGATGTGGCCTACGATGGACAGATCATTTCCGTCGTGGTTTTGTGAGCTGTGGACGGGCGGTGCTCATGCTTCTTTCGGTCGTCGTGTTTGGTGTTGCTAGCTCTCACATGAAGACTCGCTGCGTGGGACACCACGGATGACCGAACGTACGATAGATGTCCTGTAGCGCGCCTCACTCGGTCTGACTGCGGAACAGGGGTTGGCGCGTGCCTTTGTCATCCAGATTGAATGCGCTGTCACGTCAAATCTGGGGGAGATTTCCAAGCGCATGAACGGCTGAGCGACCCACAATCGTGGTTCAAACGTGCTGCATTCTAGGGACGAGGACGATGGCAGTCAACCTTGGCTCGGACGACCACTGCCACTACCTTGGTGGTCGGACCAACATGTCACGTATGATGCGTCTCAGAGGTCGGCATCATTTCAATTGTAAATGGAATGAAATTACGAAGCTGCTGATGGAGGTAACAATAGTTGATGAATGATGAAATCATCTGTCCGCCCACACGCCCGAATGGAAAGTAAACGGACAATCCAAGGTAGCTTGGGTTAATGTGAGACTCATCACGGGCATTATCCTAGGAGAGATGAGATACTTAGCGGGTCAAAACGCTGATCATGAATGGGACTAACCGATTATTATGCGGCAATTTCCTTGGATTTTTTCCCCAGAGGCTGAGACCGTCTACAAACGCCGTCGTAAGCGGAAGACTTTGATGACCCATGGCTTGCATCAACTATGCTTGCTCGTCCAGTCCATCACAGCCTTCGGGATGCCTATAGCACTACATGTGACGCACCACGGGGATATTGATCCTCAGTGAGTGCCCGGGATTGGGCGAAGCAGCCCTCTGAACACCGGGAAATGACATGCCGTATCAGCGTAGGTGGAGTGGCCCGGATCAGTGGCGGTTAGAATATGGTCCCTGGGTGGTCGGAGACTGATCAATACCGGTCGTCTCGACCAGTACGTGACGACGCTGATCCGGGCAAGAGCGGGTGTAATGATCAGCGGGTGTCCACATGGAAAACCCGGCCTCTCGCTCGACGTCCGAGTCGACACTGTCCTCTGCAAACATGCACCTAGTACGCGACGGCTCAATGATGGACGTTGGCACAAGAACTTGTTCAGCGGACGTGCGCGGAGTCAAAAGCGAATGGTTGGTGTGGTCGCGGAGATTTAAAGTAGGTGGGTTTTTCATTTGGGGTGCTTAGGCGACGACGAGGCAGCGATGGACCGACTCGACGTCGAAGACATCTTATCCGATGCGCTCGAGATCCTGGGTGGCGAGACGGTCAAGGACCCGGGGTACGTCCAGTACGGCCCCTTGAGACTCACGGTGGCTCCCAAGGTTGTTTGGCTTTTTCTGATCGGGGATAGAGACCCCCATCGTTGATCATCATCGTTTCGTTTTGTTTTCAGGATGGAAAGGTGGGTGTGTATCCGAGTTACGCGATAACAGGCACGCCACGTTGAACACGCCTTTCAAAGGCGAACACGTTGCTTGCGGATCACCTCTTTTCACCTGCGCTCGTCCTCGCCGAACTGGTCGAGCGGGGGGTCCTCCCAGTTGCTGGTCGTCGGAGTAAGCCGTTTCGAAAAGGTGTGCTCCGGATCAGGCTTTTATTGACCGTGTTTTTCTTTTCTCAGTCGTAGAGCTTGGTGCAGGGTGCGCACTGCCCTCGCTACTCGCGGCGACTATAGACCCGCCGCCATCCCTGATCGTCGCGACCGATTATCCGGATAACGTCATCCTTGGTAACCTCAAATCAAACGTGGAACGAAACAAACCCCATTATCGACCCCCTTGTCAAGTTGACTGCCTAGGGTACGAATGGGGAACAGACACGACCCCCCTCTCGTAGGTGTAACACCGATTCATTGCACCACTGTACACATCATTCCCCCTCTTGAATGCGTTCTTCTTTTTCGCATTCTTTCTAGGCGTCTTTCGAAGTGCATCGACAGCACGTTGTCAGGATATGATATCGTTATCATGTCAGATTTATTGCACTTCGATTCGTCCCACGGGGTGCTTGTGCTCGCTTTAACATCGCTTCTCGCTGACTCGTCTCAGGCGCGTGTATACGTCGCTGCAGGAAATTACACTGCCCCACACGTGTGCGACAACTTTCTAAACTTGGGTACCCGCGCCGGTCTGATATGGGAGCAAGGGACGAATGAACGGCTTGTTGAGCCGTGGATGGGTTCGATGATCGTCAGCGGGCTCGACGCTACACAGCTCACTACCCGAAAACGCGCATGTCGCTGGTGGATTGGACGGTGGAACGATGCAGTCTCGGCTGGATAGAATCTATCTCACGGCTTTATGTTTTTCAAACACCAATTGAAATAGAATCACGCCAGGTGTGCATCATTTTCGTTGAGATTTCATCTGTCAAAGTTTCATACAAGTTGACAAGGGAACATGAATGCGAGGGTGATGGATCCCGCGTTCATGAACACGATAGCAAGTCGTCAAAACATATATCCAACACGCCATTTACGTGTGGACGGAACTTGGTCAGACGCAGGACCAACTCTCCCTTCTTTCGATCATGAGCGATATCGAATTGAAAGTAAGAATGTAGCTTACGCAGGCATGCCATCCCGTATCACCTCACCGTCGGTATTATAAGTCATCCTGGGTGCAACTGTCGTAATTGGGAGCAGATCGCGCCCATGGAAATCCCTGCATGATTACCGAACCGCGTTCAAAGACGTTGCACGGAAGAGTCCCTCCAAACTTTGCGCACCAAGACGGGATTTCATTTGGAGACCAGGCACATCATGGGGTCTGGGCATTCCATTCATGTACGGCATGGGCTGGGCGAGGCGTTGCGTCGCGCGTTCATGTCGGATGCTGATTTGGAGCGCTGAAAACAAGAGATTGGTCGACCGGTCCATGTACGTGACAGAGTAAGTTGTGTGGCGTACACGGCGTTGTGTGCATGAAACCTGTCGGCACAGGGTCTTCGGCTGCGTTTCTGTGGGGTCATGGGAAAGATGCATGGCGTATCTCATCATTGCAGAATGGAGCATCGTTCAACGAGCGTGTACGGATTGGAGCAAACGTACCGAAGCTCGAAACCCACGTGACTTTAACACCAGGGCGGAATCGCATGGGACGGGTCGACGTTAACCCAACATACACACGACTTGGAGTTGACTTGGAGTCGATTAAAATAGCGGGCTCCAACGAAACCACTCGGACCCACTAGTGTTTCACTGAACCCGTCCATTCCACGTCCGATCCGAACGCAAGATCCCTCAATGGCAATCCGGCTACCTTTTTTTCTTCCTCTTCCTCTTTCTCTTTCGACCGCACTGCACCAACGTGAGGACGATTAGCAGTGTGGTACGACGGACGACGCCTGCGACGGAATTACACATAAACGCATACTCTCTGATAAACTTCCGATCAATACAACCCTGCTATCTCGTCCCGCACGCGCACCCAGGGCTCATGCCGTCCATTTGGCCCGCGATCTACCGCACCAACATCGCCGGGCCTCCGCGATGACCTGCGCGAGATCCCCGCGCACCGCTTATGGAAAGAGGGCTAACGTGTCGGAGCCCCACGGTGTAGTGCGAGTATGTATCAAACCTTGAGTGTTATTCCAATTCACCCTCTCGTGATCACAAAAGCTAAATTCTCTGTCCGAGAAGTGGAGCGATCCCGCGCTAGCGGCGCAAAAACAGTACGACATCGGATAACTTTGTTTTTTTTTTCTCAGGGCGTCAGACAGGTCCGGGTGTTATGCTGTGCGTGAGTGTGGTGTCCGGTTGATGGCTGGAATGCGATGCGGCGGTGAGGTCGGACAGGCGTGGTGTCTTTGTCTTCCGGAAAACTTTCGTTCATCATGATCGTCGCTTGCCTAATGCCATGGGTACAGGACGTTTACTGAGATCTCAGATATACCTTTTTCTGGTCGTCCGCGGATCAGGCCAACGTACAAGGGTACATTGTACTACGTTGGATCTGCAACATAGCCCTAAATGACTAGTCATGAGGCAGGGGTGATGACCCCCCCAGAAATACTTATGAAATATGTGCATAATTCTTGGATCAGTGGTCTAAACTTGCATCTTAATTCATCCCACTCGTCGTGACGCCAAAAACGCGCCAAACCTTGCGCCAAACTGATCCTATCGGAGGTATTCGAGTACGTGTTCCGAGACAGCTTTATTACACCCGCGGCGTGGCTGGAGTTCGGAAAGAACGTTGACCCCGGTTTGCTGTACGATGCGCGACTTCCGGCCACGGCTGAACGCTGTCAATTGAAGGAAATTTCTATGTCATACTGGGTGGGGAGATAAGGTCGTGATCCGTTGAGATTTTGCATTTGTCGCACTTGGCACCCGGCTTTCCTTAACAGGCCGATGTAAGAATGGGACGCTCAGGTAGACTACAATAAGATGAGGCCTCGGCGATGACATTGACCCAATCTACACCAAGGCGAGGCAATGCAAGCTGGCTATCCCGTCTTATGACAACGCGAAGTTGATCACGCATAGGGTTGTGGCGAAGAGGGGGTGGAAAAAGATGAGATTCGGCGTACCTGTCGCCGACGTCTGGCAAGTTGCGAACGTGCTCACTGAGAGGTTTTGTTGAATGTGTTTACTTTTCGAGTCGGGGACCGTGTGAGCACCTGGCAAAGCACAGGCTCACATCGACTGCCAGGACGACCTGTGTGATCTTGAGCAAATCTACCTGGAGGTCCGCGGAAGATTCACGACTGCGACGCGTTGCACATGGATATCTTGCGATGTGGACGGAGTCGGAGCGGACGGGATGATCAGCGTGAACTTGATCTGGGGCGGTGGAATGTGGCGAAATGGACATAACTCCGCTATTTTATTAGGATCGCGTGATTTATTAGACCAAGGGAAAAGGGAGGGGTCTCACGATTGTGATTGAGTGGTCGATGTGTTGCGGTACGTGCAGCGTTGTTTGATGTGGTTGCAAACACGAGCGACACTAGGTGTGGAGGCGGGGCAGAATCAGAGAAGATCTAGAAAGGGGGGAAAGCGAAAAGCGAATCTGAGGGAGCACATGGGTGCGAGGCACGTACCGAGGATGAGCGACAAAGTACCAACGCACGTTTAGAGCCGGCCAACCGGAAGAAGGCGTCGGCCGAGTGAAATTCGCGATCCTGAACGTGGTTTGCGGGCGCTTCGGCGGATCGTAATCGATAGGATGTACCGAAGCGGGAGGAGAGGCGTAAGCGAGGATGATTAGTGTGGTATGCCCTCTGCCGCAGTCGATACGTCAGTTGTGCGTTGTGCGTGGCGAGTTCGAAGAAGCATCCTGTGGACGTATGCCTGGATCCGAAGATCTGGGACAGGGATGAGGTTGACATATGGCGAGATCGGGGGAAAGATGGGACACGCTGCAGAGTAGGTGCAGTTAGTTGATATTCAAGTTTAATGTCCGACAATCCGAGTATCTAGATGAACGACAGCGAGCTACATACAACATGGGGTTTGACAGGGGACGAACCAAACGAGAAGTTGTAGCGTTTGACATGGGCTGGCAGCGTTGGGATACGCACAGGGATATGAGGAGGTTGCGGCGAGCAGGGGGGTATGCCCAAAGATAGAACGGCCAACAAAACGTCAAAGGAGGGGTGCAAGCAGTCAAATAGGACCGCCACTGGCATGTCGCCGGAGGGCATGTCGAAGGAGTGGAAAGAGTGCTCGAGGTGATGAACTGCAGAAAAGGGTTAGATTGAGCTGCACGAGGACGTTCATTAACAAGGACATACGCTCACGACTGGCAAACCAGCCGAGCACTGGGAGCAGAGACACGCCCCGGAAGAGTTTCCTTAAAAGGCAGCGCTCCGAGAGCTGGCGAATCGTTTGAAGAAGCATGTCCATAAAAGGTAAGAAAAGGAAGCATTTGAGATAACGTCTCGGGGTCACGGTGTATATCGACTACTACTTGTATTTTTGATCCTTTTTATTTTTTTATATACGGTAAGGGTTTTTGTCTGTTTGTGCAAGATGTAATGTAGATTGGGTTCGTGAGATCTGTCCTCCCTCAGCGCTCGTCTCGCGGATGGCCCAATCAATTTCATCTCTGATCCTCTTTATAACGTCCTCCCCGTCCCCGTCCTCTCTCTCCTCGCCCCTCCTCTCTCGTCCGATCATGTCCTTGGATCACTTTCCCTTGTTCGCTGAACGTCGCTTCCAGCCCTCCGAGCGGGTCTCCTACCCGTCCCATGATCACCTCGCCTCTTGGTCCTACTCGTCCAGGGCCTCTCCCGATGCCCATGCCGCCTTTCCGCACCAGATGCCCTCCTCTTGGAACACCGCTCAGTACCCTGCTTGGTCCGCACCCCCCGTCGCTTACTCTTCTCCTCCGCCTCCTTCTCCTCCGCCGTACGTCGCCCTAAATCCAACTTACCGTCATTCGGCGTTTACGCTCTTCCATCAAACCGATTATCCGGCATCTTCGTCCCGGCCTCTCATGAACGCAATACAACCAACCATCCCTTCCTCTTTATCCCCAACCACGTCCTCTGTCCGCCCAGCTCAAAGTAGCTTGTCCTCTATTGCTCCAAATCCAAAGTATGACTCTCATCCATGGGGCGATGGGCTCTACACTATTGATGATCCGGATACCGCATCAAACTCCGAACGGCCTGCAAGCAGTGTGGCTACATCCCCTTCAGCACGCGCTTCTTCCATCTCTTCTTCTGCTAGCATCCCCCCAGTAAAAGTAGAAGAGGACTCTGTCGCCTCAGATTGCTTCGTCATGGAATTCTCCGCACCCACCCCTGCTGCCCAGGCGAGCACCTCTCTCGCTCCCCCAACAGAGGTCCCCCTTCGCGCCACCCAGGCAAGCAAGGCCATGCGTAAGATGATGGGGGTCTTCCGCCTCAATCCCTTTTCCATGCATGAGAGTGGCGCTCAGCCTACCACAACTTGGACCGGCGAGGAAGCAGGTCCACTCGAGGAGGAACCACAAATGTTCGAGTTCCAGCTCGACTTGCCTGGCTACGAGCGCGCACCCAGCGATCCGGTGCAACCGCAGCCTCCTTCTGCAGACAAGCCGGGCGGCGATTTCGACGACGCCGCCAGCTGGGCCGAGTGTAATGAACCGACTTTGCATTACCCGTCTGATTCTCACCCGGCCTGGCTCGGAAATGACTCGCCGGCATCTTATACACTACCGTCGCTACGACCATACAGCCCACACCCCCCACTCCACTCGCCGTCCCCGTCCTCCGTCTCGCCTCGCAGACCGCCCTTAGACAACCATTCCTCAGAAGTAAGCCCCCTTTCCATCCTTTAATAAAATACCTTTGACCACACTGTTTAGTACGCTTCTCCTTATACGCTACCCATGCCAAGTAGCTGCGCTACTTCCATCGACAACCTTCCGCCCATCTCAACGATGGCCCGTCGGTGGTCGAGTACGACCAGCCTCCAACATCCCTTCATAATATAGATTCGCAGCATTTGTCGTGATTTCGTCACTCCAGATGGTTGTCAGAAGCATTCTCGCAGAAGCCGCATCCAGTGTATCATACCACCGTTTCTTCCTTGTTTCTTCGTGTTATTCTATACCTCCCAACCACGTCTATCGAGGTACTTTACTGCCGTCTGTCTTGATGTCTTGTTCTGGTCTTCTTGGGTTTCCCTTCAATACGGACAAACCACCGCATCCAATATTGCTTGCTCAACGGGTTGGAGGAACACATGTAGTATATAAACTGAGTCATACCATACATTACATACGCATCATGTTGCATCTTGCATACCATCACGCTGTGCCCTATCGTTAATCAGTTTCCCATCGCCGCCCAATATGTGCAGTCGCAAAACACCCTCAGGCAAGACCTCGTTTCGCATCTTGGTTTGTCTTTCCGGGTCTTTTAGGGGATAATAACCCATTCGGTCGGATAACGTCAGCAAGTCTCACGGCATCGTCGGTTCGATCCGCCAAGTTGGATATCGACCAGGTACACCAAACGACTCTCTTGCAGCGGGGCCGTGCGTCACGCGAAAAGAAAAAGAAAAAAGAAAACGCTGGTGCAGACGTCACTGGCACTCGGACATCTTTGACCGCTCGCCAGTCGAGCGCGCTTTTGGGGGGCACGAACGTGGCCGTGGAACATTGAGTGAGGGGTGAGGGTCTTTTTCTGAGCGCCGGAACGGCGCGATGGCATAGATGATCGAAGTCTTCCATTGCGACGAGAGGCGGCGTATGGATACTGGCAAAACAGCACGCCGTACGGCGTGCTTCGCTGAGCGCTGCGCGCTCGTCTCTATATGCGATAACACCGAGGCCTGGGAGGGGGGAAAGAACGAAAAGAACAAGGTACGCCATCATAGGCCGGGTTCGAGACCCTCGGTCAAGTCCGCGTCAATGTGTCAACGCGAACCACGAACGATCTCCATCCGTCAACATGAATCAATGTACGCTCGGTCCTCCCCCCCCTTTTCGGGTTCCTTTTGATTTCGAACGGCGGACTTGAAAAGGTCGACATTATCCGTTATCCGTATCGCCGTTCGTTCGGATTCGAAACGACGTGAGAGGTCGCAAGAATGGTCCATGCCGGGAGATATCTCCAAGAGGACGACGCTTGGAGACTCGCATCACATGTTCCTTATTGTGTTGTTGTTTCTTTTTTCAAGAGGCGCGACACACTGCGAGGCGATTATGACATCTATAATCTATGTACTTTTTGTACTGGGAACGACCCCTTGCCAAAGAAGCGGATCTGAATGTAAGCGCTCGCAGATAGGAGTGGGTGCACAAACTGCGACACGAGACCCTGTCGTCATTCAGTTCCAGTGTCGCGTGTGCGTCCGCTGAATTGACGCGCAAGCGAGGGCGCCGCTTCTGGAAATCCCATTAATACAGAATTATCGTCGTGATCATGATGCACCGCTGCTAGGAAAATAAACTCTATCCTTATCGCCGACCGGCGGGAAACGCATCCGTTCAACCCAAGCACGATCTTCGTCAGCTTCGTGATCCGGGATGTACCTGTTTTAGTACCTGCAGACGTGACGATGACAGCATTGTACGGCGTGACGTGGCGGACACTCATCCGAAAATATCATGTTGACATATGCCTGATAGGCGCCCAAGAAATTCGGTTGTCCACCAAGACGAGGCCCTGGTATGGGAGATCATCCGTGCTTTGTTCTATGATGGGGTCAGCTTTGTGGACGCGTCGATCGCGTTGACACGGTCTCAGATCTCGGTCGCGGGGAACAGACACGCCGTACGCACATTCGGATGATGAATGATAATTATGTGACCGGTAAAAAGACAGACAATGGACCCCAAAGTGGGCTAGCACTGCATGACCGGACATCCGAGCGAGACGGCACGCATGATCGCCGCGCCGGACGATATGGAGGGTATGGAGGGTTGCGTTGGTCCAAGTCCAGAGCAATATATACCAGACCACCGGACGAACGGAGAAGAAAAGGGTGACATGCGTTCATTATATTGAGAGTTCGACCTTGCTGGTCATGTTGAGTTTGATGATTAGCCTTGTGCACCGCCGTGTCCTAATGCGACGGGGCGTAGCTGGATCCTTAAAGTTGTGCGGGTGGGACCATCCGAGCCACGTTCCTTCAATTGTCTTCATAGAAAAATGTATGACGTCAGGATTTCGGAGTTCATCATGTTACGCCGTCTGTGCACTAGATAGCGTCCGGAGCGTGGTTACGTTCCTGGGAGTCGGGGACTTAACGCGCTCTAGAGCGTTGTTTCTTTCTCCGAAGGTTCGAGGCACTCGAAATGTATTCGTTATCCTCTGTTGAATCAAACGAAGAAGAGTTTTCGTCAGAAGCGAACTTTGGTCACAAACTGAGCTCTTGGATACCACCTATTCGGGACGAGGATACTCTGACGGACGTGCGACACGCGATGGCCGTCTCGACATCCTTGGGTCTAGAAACGATGTTCCTGGGTGTCGAGGACTTCTTTTGTCAAGTTCTCGGTAATGTCCACTCGCTCGTGGGCGCAGTTTCTTTCTCCGTGTTGTGAGAACGCTTTCGACGAAATGCGTTCGTTATCCTTGCATGAGTAAACAGGATAGTAGGAGTTTCTGTCGGGAGCGAATTTTGTGCGGGCGTGACGAATTCATCTCTTGAATACCAGCTACTCGGGACGAGGATACCCAGATCGACGCGCGACGCGCAATGGCCACTCTCGTCATCCTTGGTCTAGGCCCACGAAAGAAGCAGAGCGAAATGAAGTCGAGTTGGTCCCCGTTGTACGATCATATCATCTGTCCGATCAAACATACAAGGTAGAAGCGAGAATCTTGCTCATCAGGGCCAGCGGGGCACGCACTGGTTATTCGGGAGCGCGTCGAGCCTAAGGACATCATCGGCTGGAGGTAATAGACTCCGAGACGTAAATTCCGCGATCAATGCGAGGCAGAGCTTCCCGGAAAACATGAATCACGAAGTCAGCAGCTGCGCCCTAAGACAAATGAAGATGCAATTAGAACATACATGGAGGAGAGGTTATTTAGGTGGAGGTCATATGTTCATGATGTCACAGAACATTTGTCAGAGCTGGCATAGTGCTGCTGAGATTTGGATTCGGCAGATAGCCGGGGCTGGCAATTACCAATGAGGCCTATTCCAAACAATGATTCGATATTGATCAGACCTGCTTCAACGGTCGACACTTCGACATGCAGGCGTGGCGACGAAGCATGTCTCGGCTGTGAACCCCCTATGAGCCCGTTGCACGAGGCGAGGCGAAACGCTTACTGCCGAGGGGGTGATATGCAGCCGGAGCGGACTTGGCGGACGTGCTTTCGAAGAGGATGAATGACTTGGACTATGACGAAAAGCGGGGTTGGTCGGATGAGTTATAATGCGTGCCTTTCCCCTTGGCACGCAGCGAAAATATTCTTGGGCACATCTTCGCTTCAACCCATTGTGACTCGTTTGCTGCAGGGAAGTGGAAACTCTCGACTGTCGATGCCTCGTCAAGTATGGTATTTTCAGGTCGTTTCGGGTCCGCGGAAATTCAAAACGTTTTGTGTCCCCTGGCGTGTCCCCTCTAAAGTCATAGACCCAAGAATTGCGTGGGAAGAAACAAGAAAACGCGCGGGATTCGCGGGCCGCGATGCCGTGTTTCCTCTCTCTCAGCTGCTGATCCGTTGGTCGTGGAGGTCGTTCTGGACGTAACAGAGGATGTGGATTTTGATATTGATGTCCGACAACAACAACTCATCGGAGCTAGGAGGCTCGTTGAAGCGTTCGATTTCGTCGGCGTGCATCATACACGTCTGCAGTCAGCGCAATTGTGGGCGGTGGGAAGTTGTCTGCTCGTTCGTATACCACGCATGTGTAAAACGGCACCACACCTCGGGGCCAGGATTGCCCGGAGGGCGATGCTTTTGGATATCGAGGTCATACATTGAAAGGTGGGTCTGCGGTTCCACGGACCGGCTGCCGGCATTGTGACCAAAAAGGCATCGAAACCCACGCGACTGCCACGAGAGCCGAAGAAGTGTGTCAAGCTACCACGCGAGCGGCGAGATCATCCACACCGACGAGTCTATACGTCCCTATCCTCACCCTCCCTCTTCACTTATCGTGCTCTGGGTACCTCTACAACACTTTCCGCCTCGAAATATCCATTTTGATGCTTGATAACGAGGACTATGCCCACGGTCGACGAAGAAGCATCGACGTCGGCGGTTTAGCGCTCGCACTCGAAAACCAGGGTTTAGGACATGGCTGGGGCAGTTGGGACCAGGTACAGCAGGGAGAGACTCGGTGCGCTCATTTTTTCGCAAGTTCGCACTGGCCCTCCTAATCCACTCCCCCAGCTACGCCGAGTTGCTCTGCGAAATGTGTGCTCAGACACAGACAACCGTCACACACTATGATACCGATCCGTACGTCTGCTTCCACCGCCTGCTTTTCTCATCCCTTTCAATGCATCTTCTAGGTCTCCGATCGAGATCCCTCCAGAAACCCGCAGGCGCTTAATTCGTGCACTCGATAGCTGGCACTTTGAACCTCACAAACTACCCGACGAAGAGGTCCTGTTCTGTGCGCAGATTTTGTTTGAGAGCTTGTTTGAGATAGAAAACATGCAGAATGACACCGGGGTTTCTCTCAGTCAGTGTCACATGCCTTGTTACGTTTCATGTGCCACCTCATGCATTGATGACACAGATGACATATCAATCTTCCTCAAGCACCTCCAACGTCTCTACTGCGGACAGAATTCTTATCACAATTTTCAACACGCACTAGACGTCCTGCAAGCATGTCAGGCTTTCTTGTGCGCTGCAGCCGTCGTTCCTCCCGTCTCCATCCTCTGCCGCGATGCCCGTCCATGGTGGCCAGATAAGAGACAAGACCGCCTTGTGTCCGCCCTCGAAAACATGGACCTCTTTGCCCTTTTTATCGCGGCCATCGGCCACGACGTCGGCCACCCTGGCTTCACAAACATGTTTATGGTCAGTCTCGAAACACATGACCACCGACTCATCACTGACGCTCAACACCTAGAAAAATGCGGATGCACCCCTGTCAGCTGTGTTTGACGGAAAATCAGCTCTGGAGCAGATGCATTACGCTATCCTCATCCAAGTTATACGCCACCATGGTCTTGGCAGCCTACTCGATCGACCCAATGGGGGTCAAGCTTTCCGAAAAATACTTGCCGGCATCGTCCTCGCAACCGATATGCACGTTCACTTTGAGTTCATGAAGAACTTTCGTCTTCTCGTGGCTGGAAAGGATTTCCCTTTGAGCTACCGCAAGTTGCTGTTGTGTCAAGCGTTTATCAAGTGCGCCGATATCAGCAATCCCGTAAGTTCTCGCGACATCCTTGGCAGGTGTTTCACTCACCAATGTGTCAGAGCCGACCGCCAGGCGTATCGCATTATTGGGCGAATGCGCTGATGGCGGAGTGGAATTGTCAGGCATCGCTGGAGAGGCTGTGGCAGCTGCCACCCTCAGTACAGCTCTCGGAGACACCTCTGGCTCAAGTCCAAGGGCAAATCTTCTTCATTAGCACGTTTGCCAAGCCACTCCTCGATATTACTGCGAAAGGCATTCCAGGTCAGAAACAGTACAGTATTGTGCCGCCGTCTTGACTTACTGTGTTCTTAGAGATGCAACAGTTTGCCGGTCAATGTACCTCGAATCTCGCCATGTGGGAGGCTCGCGACGTCGAATTGACGTCTACGAAAGAGGTGCCACTCCCATCACCAAAGTCGGCCGCGCCCGCTCGATCGCCGGCAGACTTTCTCACATCATTCCCTCTCGCGTTGCCCACCTTTGTTCTCAGCTATCAGGACGATCAACAGCCCGCCGGGGAGTGGCACTCGTATTCCCCTTCCTCTCCAATCTCATCCTCGTCCTCCGATGCGATACCCGACAATGTACTCGCCGACCAACTTTCCCCGCCTGCATCGCCTTCGCCGTCCGTCGGCTCTACTTCATTCGTCCTCGCCCCCCGATCCTCGTCATCCAGCCTTCGCGCGAGTTCTACCACCAGCGGAGCCGCCGCGGCGATGCGTGCAGCCTACGAAGCCGGCGTACGCAAAAAGCGGAGTTTCTACAACCGATTATCGTGGACGGCAGACGTGAGCCCTGTGTCCTCCATGACGAACCTTGCTGCCACTTCCGCCTCCCATCCAAAGGCGATCGCGACCAATACCACTCACGTTGATACCCCACATTCTCCCTACGCTGCCGCCGTTGCAGCCGGTGTCGTAGCACCTGCGTTGCCCGGGAGGGAAGCACGTTGTACCGTCGGCTCAGTTCAATGACGACGTGATATCTCGTCTTGGAATTCGTGCGCCAGATGCCAGGTCCTCGATCGAGGATGATTTCCGCGCACGTCTAGTAGACACGCGGGACTTGGCTCACATTGGCGTTGATCGAGAGGGCGAGGCATTTTTTTTGAGATTTAAGTTAACCCCAGGTTATTTTTCATGCGTCAGGTTCGTGCTAGCGACATCGTGCATTTTCGGTTTCATCTCTGTTGTTTTGCACAGGATGTTTTTTTCTTGGTCCATCATGCCAATGTATCATGTCAACGCTCAATGATAACGTATTATTAGTACGACGATCTTTTTCTTGATTCATGTGTAGCACGAAGCAGGGCAGGAGAATGGACAGTAGCGGTATGACATGGGGCGAGTGAACGTGAATGAACGTCAGGTGGATTTCCCCTCGACCCTCGCCAGAAACTGGAGGAGCGCCGCAATCACTTGATCCGGCGCCTCTTGTTGCACCCAATGCCCCACACCTTCGATCAATACGACATCGTCGCTCTGCATCCCAAAGCGGTGTCTCATCTTCTCCACAGCGCCAGGCGTCTGGTATACACCCCAATCGCGCGCCCCAGAAATGAATGCTACAGGGACGTGTACTTGACGCTGTGAGAGCGCGATAAGCTCTTCCACCCGCTCCGTTGGCGGCGGTGAAAGGGCAGACCGGTAGTAGTTGAGTCCGCCCTGGAAACCAGTGCGGGCAAACTCGGAGGCGTACACCCTCCCAGTTTCGGCATCCTCCGAGGTCACCAGACTACCCTCCGAGGGCCAAGTAAAGTGTGGATGCTGGCTGGCATACCGCTCGATCAGCTGTCTCATGTTCGCATGTTCTGGCATGACGTAGTACTCTGGAAGTGTAGCTAGATCGCGCGCGATCGCAGCGATCGTTGGAGATGGGTTCGAGGCAGAGGGCAGCGGGTGCGTCGTGTTACCCTCCCACGCACCGCTCTTCATGTGATAATAGCCCCCCAGAAAGCGGTGGAGATCTTCTTGGCGTTCTCCGAGCATGTCTCTGTTGGCATCGCGTGTGGAAAAGTAACTTGTGTAGTGCTTTCTGGGTGGTGCGAGAGCTGCGAGGGCCGTGGAAACAGCCTGGGCGAGCGTTGTGAGGGGTTTGTCCTTGGCGCCCGCGATATCGGCTGGATCCCCACGGTTGGGGAGATGGGGTTGTGGTGGCTGTTCCACCCCTGCGAAAGGAGCGCTCATGAAGACGACGGAGCGAAAGAGCTCTGGGTGAGCGGTGACGCAGTGGCCAGCGACGATTGATCCGAAATCGTGGCCAACGAGCAAGGCAACGGAGCCACGTCCGAGTACTTTGACAAGGGAACAAATGTCCTCTACGATGCTGAGGACGTGGAAGGGAGCGATGGGGTCGTCGTACTGAATCCGTTTGGGTGTCTCGTCGTGTTGCGTGACGGTGTGCCCGTACCCTCGCAGGTCTGGTGCAACAACGTGATACCCCCCACGGGCTGCAGACAGGGGAGCAAGGACTTTACGCCATGAATATGCGAGCTCTGGGAAGCCGTGTAACAGCAGGATCAAGGGAAGTGACACGGGTTCGCTTGCGGTAATCGGCAAGGCTTCGATAAGGTGCACCTGTAAACCGTCCCGATCGTCGAGGGTCACAATACGCGACCGCAGTGTGCATCTCGGCTGGAGCTGATTCAAGTCCTGAAGATGATGTAAATCCATGACTGCACCTGGCATACAAAGTGCAGGTCGTGCAATGCAAGGGCTCGGACCTAGCCTAGCACCGAAGTATAAGTACTTCGACCTTGGACTCTGCTTCGGGAAACAACCCCGTGTTCAATTTAAAATGCAGCTATATTTGAAACGAACAGAAACCCGTTGGTGACGTTGAGACTCGTGTCCATCTAGCAAGTCACATCTGAACGCAGGATTCAGCGTGCAAGGAGAGACCAAAGCGAGTACGTACGAAAGCAGGCAGCCTGATAGCTCGTGTCCAGCGTTGACAGACAGGCCTCAAGATAAGGTTCTGGACTGTTGGACCCTTTGTGGGAATGAGAAGGTCGTTGGTCTAGCAACACCTGAATTTATATCCACGCCTATGTTTAGCAGAGCGAACGAGCGGTCGCCGATCAATCATCAAAGGATTGAAAATATGGTTGGGCCAGCAACGTGCAACCGTCAAACGTCAATACGACTTGATCTCTCGCCGCGAACAAGGCCGCGAATGCACCCGAGATGAATGATGGTGGAATGAGGATATGCCGTGCTCGAAATCAAGTAAAAGAGACATAAAGTCGGGTGTTGGACTGAGCTTATCGAAGTTTGCCGGCGATTCGAGACCGTGTCAAGTCGAGGGAAGGGCTCATACGAGTCAGGTCAGGGCTCGTCCTAAGCTATGCAAGGCAATGCAAACCCACTCCTGCTCCAAGCAAGCGGTGTCCAGGCGACGGGGGCAATCCCGATTAGGAAAGTCGCATATCGACCGGCGCAGGTTTGGCCTTATTTGGTTCACCCTCAACCCAGAATGGACTACTTAAACTCGCCTTGTCAGTTGCCTTGTTCCTCTCCCATCTTCATCCCCATCGTCGACCACCTCCCTCTCCATCCAAAAGTATGTCTCCCCGTCCCTCCTCGTCGGCGGTTCCATTCCCCAATCGCTCACGTTGTCCTCATCTCTCATAGATCATCCAATCTAGATCCTTGCAATGTGTGGCATCTTTGCTTACTGCAACTACTTGAAGGACAAGGTGAGCCTTCCTTCTCGTCTTATCACGCGCAGTCTGCCTGGTACATGTCTCCACCGTTATTTGCCCGCGCATATGTTCGTGTTGCAGACCGCCATCGTTGCGCGCATCGGTTTACCATATATGGTAGTCTTGATCTCGCTTCGATATCTGATCGTATCATCTCCAGAACCGCAAGGAACTCCTCGAGATCCTTTGCAACGGACTTGCTCGTCAAGAATACCGTGGTTACGATTCGGCTGGTCTTGGTATCGATGGGGACAAGCCGGGCGAGATCATCTATTTCAAGGAAGTTGGCAAGGTGGCCGGCTTGCGCAAGCGCATCGCCGAGTCAAACATCGATACTAGCAAGGTCACCACCTCACAGGTCTCCATTGCCCACACACGTTGGGCCACCCACGGACCTCCCTCAACGATCAACTGTCACCCTATCCGTGCTGGTTCGAGCGACGAGTTCATTGTCGTCCACAACGGTATCGTTACCAACGCCGTTGCCCTCAGACAGGTTCTGCAGAGACGTGGCTACAAGTTCGAGTCGGAAACGGATACCGAGGCCGTCGCCATTCTCACCAAATACGTCTGGGACTCGCAGCCCGAGAAGCGTCTTACTTTTATTGCGCTGATCAAGACTGTCTTGAAGGAGCTCGAGGGCTCATTCGCCTTCGTCTTCAAGTCCGTCCACTTCCCCAATGAGATCGTCACCGCTCGTCGTGGTTCGCCACTGCTGATTGGTGTCAAGACTGACAAGAAACTCAAGGTCGATTTCGTGGATGTTGAGTTTGCCGGTGCCGATGCCGATACCAAGGCAGTTGATAGTCGTGAGTATCGCTGTCGACCTTGAGGTTCTCATTTATTCACTATTTCTACAGTGGCGCCACCTACATCTCCCACCTCACGTCTGGCGCCGCCCTCATTGGGCCCCAAGATCTCTCGCAGGCACTCTCGTAACTTCATTTCCGAGGATGGCACACCACAGCCCATTGAATTCTTCATCGCTTCGGACGCAGCTGCAATCGTAGAGCACACGAAGCGTGTCCTCTACCTCGAGGACGATGACATTGCGCGTATTGCTGACGGTCAACTCCATATCCACCGCCTCCGCCGCGATGACGGCCAACAGGACACTCCTGCAACACGTAGCATCGAGACTCTGGAGATTGAGATCGCCGCGATCATGAAGGGCAAGTTCGATCACTTTATGCAGAAAGAGATCTTCGAGCAACCGGAGTCCGTCGTGAACACCATGCGTGGACGTGTCAACTTCGACGATTACAAGGTTACGCTCGGTGGCCTTCGCTCATACCTCCACATTATTCGTCGTGGTCGTCGCATTGTGTTCTGTGCTTGCGGTACAAGTTACCACTCTGCTTTGGCTACGCGTGCCATGTTCGAGGAATTGACAGAGATTCCTGTCAGCGTCGAACTTGCTTCTGACTTCCTGGATCGCAAGACGCCTATCTTCCGTGATGACGTCTGTGTCGTTGTCAGCCAAAGCGGAGAAACAGCCGACACTATTCTTGCTCTGAGGTACTGCCTTGATCGTGGGGCTCTGTGTGTTGGTGTCGTCAACACCGTGGGTTCCACCATTTCTCGTGAAACACACTGCGGTGTCCATATCAACGCTGGCCCTGAAGTTGGTGTTGCTTCAACGAAGGTGCGATGCGCGCTCCCCAGTTCACTTACTCCAATGTAACCTTTTTCTTCACAGGCATACACCTCCCAGTACATTGCATTGATGCTCATGGCCCTGCAGTTATCCGAAGACCGTATCTCTTTCACTGAACGTCGCAACACCATCATCGATGGCCTCCGCGCGCTCCCAGGACAGATCAAGACAGTCCTTACTCTTGATGGCAGCCTTCGAGAACTCGCGACCGGCGTACTTGCCAACTCCCGTAGTTTGTTGCTGATGGGGAGAGGATACCAGTAAGTAGGCAGTTGTGGCACTCCGACGAACCATGCTCATCAATCATGTAGACACGCCACTTGCTTGGAGGGTGCCTTGAAGATCAAGGAAATCAGCTACATGCACTCGGAGGGCATCCTCGCCGGTGAACTGAAGCACGGTCCGCTGGCCCTGATCGACGAAAACATGCCCGTGATCATCGTCATGACGCAGGATTCGTTGTATCCCAAGGTTCAGTCAGCCTTCGCACAGATCACCGCTCGCAAAGCCCAGCCCATTGTCGTTTGCAACGAGGGTGATGATGGCATCAAGGAGGGTGTTAAGACTATCCGTGTACCCAAGACTGTCGATGTTCTGCAAGGGCTCTTGAACATTATTCCTTTGCAGCTCCTCAGTTACCACTTGGCTATCAAGAATGGCTTCGATGTTGACTTCCCGAGGAACTTGTGAGTACAAGAAAATTTGATCCGTTGATCATTTACTCATTGCGTTTTCCAGGGCCAAGTCTGTCACCACCGAGTAAATCGAGGTAACTACAGCTTTATTGCCTTCGTGATAGAGCAGTACTGCATCGACAGCATCATTCTGGACTTTTAATTTTGAGATTGACTGTACACGCTTCACGGACACGGTTTCTGGTACTCGATGATGGACGCTTTGGCACTTATGGACGGTCACCGTTACTTTAGCTCGAAAAATACCTCGTTACCCTTCCTCGCCCGCAGATTCCCCCACATGTACTCTAGCCATCACTGCTACCACCATCGCGCTGTAGACGCAACAATGGAATGCAATTGATGCAAATTCGTTTCAATGACTCGCAGTGTGTTGATCATATAGGTGTATCGATACATTTTGCCCCTTAATTCCGTTGGTCAATCATGTCAACGAAACGCAAACCTAGTCCAACGCCTCCACCACACGAGCTATCCAAAGGCGAACCTGATCAACCAGATGAGTAGAATGAAGAGGAGGAATCTATAGGCAGCGCTTCCACTCGGGAGAGCGAGCAGCCCGAAACAAAGAGGTTGAAAGTAGGCCCACATCACGTCTCCTTTCGTCCAACCGCCGCTCAACAGACGCGGTTTGACGAACTCAAGTCCTTCAAGGGACAACGATATACCGGGTTGGCGATCGGTGGGTCGCATCACTGGACGTACGAGAGCGGGCAGTGGGACGAGACCAAGGAAGAGCCAGACTTGTGGAAGGTGAGCCGACGCTGGAGGAGAGGTGTTCGCATATGCGTGACGCACGCGTGCGCAGATCAAATTTGAAGCGCGGAAACATCATGCGTCCAAGGGGTCGGGGGCGCCTGTCAGGACGGAGTATCATTGGTTGATGCCTCTCCGTGGGTTTTTTGCTCAATACTGAACTTTGAAACACCAGTGGTACATCAGGTGAGCGTCTCGTCGTCTTGTTTTCGTGGGCTACACGCGCGTCGACGGGGTACCAGTACGGCGTCAAAGCGGACCAAGGTCGCAAATACAAGGTTTGGGACGTCCGATCGGTGATTCCGTTCCGGCTGATCTAGGCCTGGTGCTTCGCTCGCACACAAATCCGTCGGGCCCAACGCGTGGACTATCAACACCGTCAAGGGACAACGTGAGCGGGAAATCGCGTTACTCGAGGAAGCCAAAGCCAAAGCCAGCGACTTGCCCTCGTCATCGGATCGCAAAAGGTAAGCTGGGTGCGGGCAAGGTCATATTGGGTAGTGCGAGAACATCGCTTGTCTATAGGTGACATCGCCGAAGCGGAAAGAACGGGGACAACGAACGCTGGAGCAAATAATCAAGGGAGGGGCACGTAAAAAGGCCGAGCCCGAGGAGACCAAAGCGGATATCTTAGATCATGATGGGTCTGAGTAAAAAGTTTGCAGGCGATTACAAACCTCCGTGAAAAGAATACAAAGATCTTCTTCTACTGGGGCTGAGCTGGTAGTTCCACGGACAATAGTAATTTGAAGGGGGAAAAACGTACAGTACATGAAACCGTGGTTCTTCAAACACCTGATGGACGATGACTTTCAAAAATGGACGTCACGAGAAGGCGCATGTATACACGAGATGCACGCCACATAGAGAGAAACCACCCACTTTATTTTCTCTCCCTTATCCCCCCAGCTTTCGCCTTTGCTTCCGATGCCTCGTTCTCCTTCGCCCTCTCTCTTGCTGCCTGGTCTCTCAAGAGTTCCCCTTCCCGCCTCCATTCTCTTTTCTCGAATGCATCATACTCCTCCTTTGCATCTATCCATCGTTCTTGGACATCCCTTACGTTCTCTACCATCGGCCCTGCGGCGGTCGTGAACAATGGATACAGATTTGGCCGAGCAGACGCAGGTGTAGAACTCGAATCGATGGTGCCCTCTGGTGCAGGGGCATTCTTGGGAGGGACGAAGATGTAGCCTGTCGCGCGATCGATCGCGCGGGATAGGTGCAGCATCGAGTCCTTGTCCTTTGTGTATATGAATGTGATGGCCGCGCAACAACAGAGACGCGTGATTGACGACGACTTACCTCGACAGCGAGCGTCTCGAACCCGACAAGGCTATAATCTTCAATCACAGATATCAATGCCATGTTCAGCGCCGTGAAACGTGGCGAGGTCGTATTCAAGGCGTTCTCTAGATAAGATAGATCCTGGACCTCGGTGTAGAAATCGAGGTTAAAGTCTGGGTGCTCGTTAGAGCGTCCACGCTTGCGAGTTCAGAAACCACGTACCGAGATCACCATACTGAGATAGGATGTCGATTTTGGAGAGCACGTTGATATGCGGCAACTCGAGCTGGAGCATGGTTCGAAGGGAGAGGAGCAGGACGGACACGTACTTGGCGGGGTCGGTGACGTAGTGTGCATCACATAAATGAACGGCTGCCAGCTAGCCACGAATTGCACGTCGTGAGGCACTGGCCCCACAGACGACAATATCACGCACCCGGAATCCAACCTTGGACAGTCTCTGGATGATATGTTTCAAAGATGCGTGTATCGTTCCCAGCTCGACTTGTCCGGGGATATCGAAGAGGACATACGCGTCCGGTCCCAGTTCGTTCAATCTTGCCTCTAGCCAGTCGATATTTGCTTCGAGGTATTCCATGCAATATAACATGCCGCCATTGGGACCTAGTCCGTGGGCATCCATCGCGTCTTGGAGGGTGATGAGCGATACGATGTCGATGGCACATGGATATGGGATGTTGTCGTTGGCGGGGTCCAGGTTGACAATGGAGATGGGGCGCTGGAGGGCAGTGAACAGTTGGTGTTTTCCATAGCAGTACGTCGATTTACCACTTCCTGGAGCGCCGCAGACGATCTCACCGAATGGCATGGTTGAGGAGCGAGTCAAGGATTTAGACAGGTCGCGCAAATTACTATAATTGTAGCTTGGCCTTTGGACTGCCCCATGATGGCACACGTGTACACTCCTTGGACGTTCTTGTTCCTTCCCCTACCCCTTCCCCCCCACGCCGCGTCGCACGACACTCGCACAGTCCGGTCCTCCGATGGAGACTTGACCGTGTGCAACGGCCGTACTATGCCTGGCTCTCTGTCCACTCCACGGAAGAGTCTGCCTTCGAATCTGAATCCGACATTGACGACGGTCCCACCGAGACGGGCGCAGAGGCGGATACAGAGATCGATTACCTCGACGCGCGGATGACCATTAGGATGACCACGCCTTCCGAGTCGCGCGAGGACTTCCATGCGATGTTGACCATCTCGGACAATGATTATTCCGAGAGCGACGAGGAGAGCATCAAGGCGTCGAGGATCTCGAGTCGGGCGGATTGGTCGTCCGTGGCGTCCTTTACGGAGCGGAGGGACATGTACGAGCCTGAATCGCCGGGGTCGCCTGTCGAGTACGACGAAAAGGGCGTCGGTGCTGCGTTTGAAGATGTCAAGGTCGTCGAAGTGATCAGGGAAGTTGAAGTGGTGAAAGAGGTGGAGGTGATCAGGGAGGTAGAGATACCCGTCGAGGTGCTCAAGGAGATCGAGAAGCCGATCGAAGTGGTCAAGGCCCGGTTAGTCGAGGTCACCAAGGAACGCCACACACGCCAGGACACTCTCTTAGTATTGCTGTTTCCGCTCATGGAGATCAGTAACGCGGCATTCAACTCGTGGATGCTGGGTGACTTGACTCGCGTCGAAGATCTCTTGACAGAAGAAATAACACATCCTTTTCACCATGCACGCGCGCTCGCTCGCCGTGCTCTCGTACGATCTCGTTTGAAACGGTGGGACATGATCAACGATGCCAAAAAGGTGATCTTGGGTCATGTATCGTCATCCTGTGTTGACCATCAGGTACCAAGTCTATCGAGGTTCAGCGATCCGTTTTTGGTCATATCGCAAATGCATGGGCCACGTCGGCAATCGGGACCACGAGTCTGCGATGCGTATATTCGACCTCGTGTTCAGCGATGGCCTCGCAACCGAGAATAATTTTCTCTTGTTGATCAAGGTATGTTCCTCCCATTATCGTCGCTGCTTGCACAGATCTTTTGTTTCACTCAGGCACTCGTCTTGTTTCAATGCGGAAAACACGATGATGCTATTTCGCGCGTAGATGACTTGATCGATATAGTAGATGATCGGTCGCTGTATATCACTGTCCGGGTACGCATTTCAAATCGGAGTCCTAGTTCAAAGAACTAATTTCCTCCATGACAGAGGCGACGGACAACGGACGCATCTTGCGAGTGGTGGCAAATATTTCCAATATGTGACGTTTTCGCATGTCTGGGAAGGGAAGGAGCCTTCATTCCAGGACGTTGATTTGTTGACTCAGTCTGGAATTTGGACTTGTCGTCGTTGAACGAGAAGTTGAAAAAGTTTTGTGGGACGGTTCGGAATGACGGATATCGGTGGGCATGGAGTGACACATATTGCATGGACAAGACGATCAGCACAGTGTTAAACCAATCGCTCACGATGATGTACAAATAGTATGCAGCATCCGCAGCTACGCTTGTCCTTCTGTCAAGTGTAGCCTCTCCCTCGGCCCTTGGCGATCTCACAAGGGGCGTCTGGATGATGCAGGCCTGGACCGCGCAGGAACAAAGAGTCTCATAAGATCATGCAAGAACTTGCGGATGCTATCGGTATCGCTCGCGAAACCATCCTCGCTTTCAACCCCGATGATCTCAGTGTCCGAGAGAAACTACGACTAGCTTCCACACGCAATGCGACGGTGGAAGAAGACGTTGCATACTCGTTGACCGGTATTTTCAAGAGTGATATTCGGCCACACTATGGAGAAGGAGAAGCCGCGCTGGGCCACCTGCTCGAGGAGATCGTGGCTCGTTCAGGCGATGTGACGGTGCTCGTTTGGACCGGCAAGTCGTCGCCATACAACAATTGCCTTCCTGCCACCCTCGCTGTTTATAGTCAAAGTCTGTGGGACGTCGGTCAGAGTATCATCATCGCACGAGTTGCAAACTGCTTTCCTCCATTGGAACCACCGTTGATGGCGACTTTCCCTGCGGCTGCAATTTTGTTGTTCACCAAGTGCTCGCTACACCGCCAAGACAAGAAAACTCAATGCGACGCGCTGTTGGAAAAGGATGTAAATCTTACGTGGCGGCAATGAAATCATCAAAGACATTGATCTGTACGAATGGTTAACAGCACTCTTTGGTGGCAGAAGAACCCATCGAAGATGCCAAAATGGACGCGCGCGTTGCGGCGTTAAGAAACTCGCTGCCTCGAGCAGACGCCATGCTAATCCACGACCACGTCACCCGTTTACCACCAGCACGCTTCGCCAACCGCCGACTACACCTGCCATCGTTATCGCGCCCGGGTATCAGGCATTGGCTACGTGGAATTCCAGACATCGGACAGACTCTCATTGACAGAGCCGCGCAAACTCATCCTCGTACATCCGTGGATTCGCGATCTGCGTGATCCGCTGGACGGGTTCACTTGGAACAGTGTACTGGACAGTGATGAGTCTGAGTCTGATCCGGATTCCTCGCCCTCTTCTCCATCGTATACCCTACCTGTCGCCAAAATGGATGACTACACCCGGGCGTTGCGGCTAGTTGTTCGTCTACGACAGCCATTCCATGCACTGTTGCTCCAACAACAGCCCAATGGAGAGTTCAAGCGCGTCGCTGCGGAGCACGGACTTATCGTTCCAGGACACGAACGTCAGATCGATCTTTCCAGGGATATCCATGTGGACGTCGTGGAGGTATTGTGACGCGGGTGTGGGGTTCTATCACGTGCGCATTTGTCTCGCTGCACGTCGTTGTCACTTTACTGTCCCGTCTTCTTTCCGCTATCGCGTTTCTCTTCTCTTAGTTTTCGGAGTTCACTTGCTTCGTAACAGGTTATACTGTCGCTCGTCTCTATGATGCCATTCATGAATTGACTGTTCTATTTTTGTGGTAGAGGAATGGGATTGTATCGATCCAGGGTCAATGCCTGATCTATGGCTGTCAGCAAGGTCGTCAGATATGCGTTACACATCTGAGGCCACATATGACAATCACGTCACCCTCGGACTCCAGTCTCATCGTAGACCCCACTGCATGCTACTCGGCATACTTGGTTGCGAAGAGCGGACGATGGATCAGATATGCGAACCCAACTTTTGCAGTTCCGCTAGCCCTTGAGAAACGTTTGATGCAATCACCAGACGGCGAGTTTCTAGCGGAAGAACACGGTGAATGTCTGGTATAAACACGGTGCCGATTATATTGTGTATGCTGCCACTCTCACTGAGTGGTACTATCGGCGGGTACGGGTACCGTGCTCGTTCGTTGACCCGCGGTCTTATTCTCGTGAATTAACACGGACTAAGAGTGATGATCGTGGATTTCTCTGCAAGCATCATCAATTGGACAAATTCAATCATTCTGTTACATGCGTAATTACACTTTTTTTTTTCTTTTTGAAGCTTGGCAATCAGGGTTTGAGTGCCTTTACTTCAGCAGATACCGATTTGATACTATTCATGCGACTTTGTTGAGACTTGATAGTCTAGAATATCGTTGGATTAGGTTGGACATCATTCAAACGGTGTGAAAACGCACCTGCAAAAGACGGGGTGCCAAAGAAGCAGTATCCAACACAGATTGCTCGAGCTCACTGCCAATTTGCTTAGCTATGGGACAAGTTAATAGCATCGACGACGGGGAACCCGCACAACCTACCGTCAATATCAGCATATCCGTTCTGAGACTTGTCCGATATTTCCACATCGCACGCATGATGTTGTGTCAAGCTTTCCGTGATCGATTTTTGAATGTCCTCGGGCTTTGAGCGTCGACGGTCTGCTATTTCCTTGTCCCATTTCAACCTTTGGTCCGACAACGACCAAATGTGCCGGTCTAATGCTTCATCAAATGGCTCCACGTCTATATCTGTGAGCGAGGAATACGGAAAGCTAAGATGAGTAGTCAACTCACCGTCCTCATCACCACACGGTTCGTCTGTAGTGCTTGTCCGTCCGTTTATACGCATATTAGGTCGAGCAATGTCAAAAAGGTTCTCGAGGAACTGGAAATACAACGGTTTAGTTGGGTGTGCGGGAACGAACCACTGCGAGTTCACCTGATGAACGTGTGGCAAGAGCGCGTCCTTGTCACTCGCTTGTCCATGGGATTCAAGTTCGGCTTCCAAACGGGCCAAGAGGGCGACTGATAGGTTCTGCTGTACTCGCCTCCAATCCTGTTCAGTTTCAAGGGAGACTTTTGGAAGATCTTCGCGGGCGTCCATGACGCAAATGATATAATGTAGATGCTGGCAAACACCAATGACGTTCGCGGATCGCGTTGTTTGGATGTGTTGTGACAACCTACCGGCAGCTATATTGTTTACTCCAGCACGTACTAGAGAAATCCAATGCTGTCGTTTGGTGGCCTGGGACGGCAGCACTGTGGACAAGTTGACTCTAGAACAAGAAAATGTGATCCCATCTGCACCATCAGATGGTCCCACCTTCCATTTCAAGCTGACGTGAACTCCCCCATGGCATTCGCATTTTTTTCAGGCTTCTCAAGAGCGACGAGCTACTGTACTACCAAACCACTGTTGCAAACTCGCTCCCGAAAAACTACACGTACGTAGGACATACTATGCGGTCACAACAACTCGTTTCTCTAAAAAATTTCTACAATATCCACCTACTGGAAGCTGAATCGGCTGCTGAAGCAAGGACAATAGGTGCGAAGTGGGCATCCACGAGCACTCACTGACATCATGTATACTAGGTTAGATGTACCATCCGATTAGCGATAAAGATGAGACCTGATACGCTACATGTGATTTTCCGAGAAGCCCTCAACCCATTATTGTCACGCTTTACTAAGAGGGAGTATCACCATCTAACGAGCGCCGAGGCAACCCAAGGAGGGTTCCTCGTGGCTTGGAATTGTCGTTGCTTGTGGCCTCCAATTGTACCCTACACGCGTCGCCCCCTGCTGTGGTAGGAATGCTCTGGGAGCCCGAATACCTCCCGGGAGGTGCTAGGATCATATCAAATACTCGCATAGTATTTCAGGATCCGATGGTATATTATGTTTATTTCCAAGAAGGAGCGCGCGAGAGGGCTGAGCACCCGATGAGAGAAACATGTGCAAAATTCAGAGCAGGTTACGCGAGGTCAATCCGACTTGTCTGCAACGACGAGTAAGTCCAGTGCCAGAACACATAAGAGCGTAGTTACCTGATTCTCGATAACAATCCAACCAAGGTACGTGCCACAAATAAATCTTTCCATCCCATGTTGCTGATACCACGTATTCACCGGAGGGAGAGAAACAAACTGCGGTGACGTCATCATCGTTGCAGATGTTGTGCGATGGGATGGCCAGAAGATGCATTCCAGAAGTGAACAGTGTGATCCAAGGACGCGCTCGCAAGAATCGATCCGTCTGGTGAAAGGGAGATGGCGCGTGCCCAGTCGGTGTGACCTGTCCACGATTGTCCGATTTGTTCTCCCGTGTCGGAATTCCAGCAGCGAATCGTTCCGTCGTTCGAGGCAGAGAAGAGAGCACATAATTGACCCATTCTTCGGGGTTATCCAAGCGACCGACGAGTGCGCCACTGTCGAAGTGAAATCCTGTATGATGATGACAGGGGTTATTTGCGGAGTGTGAAATGAAATGTGGGATGATTCGAGGTCCGCTGTTATGCCCATTTGCCATTTTCTACCTCTCTGAAACGCTCGTGTTTGTTGCAAAGAACGATGTCACCACTCAAGGGATCCAACAGACAGAGAAAACCGTATGCTGTAATTCTCCTCGCTTTCAAGTTCTCCGTGCACATATTCACGCCGCGTTTCATAGCGTCCTCGAGGCTCCGACGGTGCTTGGCTCCATGACCGTGCTCCCTTTACCTCTGCAAAAGGAAACAGCATAATTGCGCCAGTAGCCGGTTCCGCCAATGCACTCAATACAAAGCTCGTCGTATCCAATCTTCATTATGAGATCACGCCTAAAGACCTGGTGGTGAGCCACTCGACTTATTGCGCCTGTTCCGTCATTGAATTTTTCAAAAAAGTCCATTTTTGGACAGATAGGCACGCTCGTTCGCGAGCCACTGATCAGGGTACGATGATTCCGAATTCGAATGCACACAGTCACGTCGCCCCGTCTGGTCACTTCTGTCGTGGTCCCATTGCTGTGGTTAAAAAGTCGGGGTTTTGATGACCGCTTTCGCTTCTGGCTCTTGAGTAGGAATGAACACCAAGCTAAACCTGTGAAATCACCTTTTGCTTTTAAAGTACGATCGCAGCGGTCGCTCCTCTGGCGTTGCCATCATCACGTACGAAAAGCCTGCGGAGGCGACCCGCGCCAAGAAAGAATACGAGGGTAAACTCGCAAAAGGTTTGCACTTCTCACTGTGTCGGAGGCGGGGGCTTCGTGTCGCTTTAATGTAAGAGCGCCAGGTGCTGACTTTGATTTTCAGGACAGCCAATGGAAATCGCCTTCGACACGGCTCCACCTCGACGTGTGCGGTCTGCAAGCATGCCTGGAATTTCGACTGCTTCGTTGCTGAACAGGATCGAGCGACCTTCCCTCGCTGAGCGCCTCGGAAACGGCGAAGACACGAAACAGTCAACGACGTATGTACCGCTATATGAGGTAACCATGACCCATGGTCAAGTTGCTCCCGTTTATAGTACCGGCCCCATTCGCACGCGGGCACCTCGGTCTGCAAGAGCTGCTGTAGCACCAAGGTCAAAGGTTGCCCGGCCGACCCGCTCAAAGGTCAAAACAGCAGAGGAACTGGACAGAGAGTTGGATGTTTTCATGGCGGACGACGGCAAGGATGCCGCGGTGGATTCAGAGTCCAAAGACGTGGAACCTGTTGCGGCGGCGCAGGATGTAGAGATGGCGTAACTGGTATATGATATATTCTATGTCGTTTATGGTGTTCTTTGGGCGCGTGTTGTCTATGCGTTTCGTTTCAGATATGAGAATTTTTGACTCGTTTGATTCCGTTCCTGATTGAACCGAACCTTGCGCCGCACAAGATGCACCGATGCCTGAACATCGTCGAGGTTCAGCGCGTCATCTTCCGTCAAGTCTACTACCAGCTCAGAGGCACGGGTACACTTGCCAGACTTGCGCGCACTTGCCGGGCCCTCCACAGTGTTGCCCTCGATGTGTTGTGGGCGTCGTTGGATTCGTTCGTGTATCTCGTCCAATGCCTTCCTCGGGACCTATGGAAGATCGAACCCCTGGATAGAAGATTGGTGTGTTCTCATGCGTTCTCCGGTCACTATTCGGACTGACTCGGGACAGATATTCCAACGACCCATGTCACTAAGGGACTGGGAGATCTTCTTCAAGTATTCCTCTCGAATACGACACCTGTTTCAGTCGGTTGGACCCGAAATTCTGACCCAGTGCTCGGGACTGGGCGACGACGTCATCTTTGCGCTCTCTAATCCCCCGACCTACGGTCCTCTTCTCCCATACTTGAAAAACCTCTATTGGGACAAACCAAATAGAAAGTATGCATCGCTCCTGCGTTTGCTGCTGACACCTTCTCTTGTCGTCCTCTCGCTGCCTAATTGCACACTGCGTTCCCCCGAGGTATCGATCCTGACCTCCATCGGTACCGTGTGTCCGTCTTTGAGAACTCTCTCCATTCCCCTGCATAAACCACTCGCCAACGTCCTCGACGCCAAAGGCGAGAAGATCTTGTCCGAAGCACTCTTGTACCTGCATTCATTGGGGTCGCTCACGTGTCCCGCGCTCGACGAAGTCGCCATCATCCACCTCTCCCGTCTCCCTTTCTTGATCGATCTCTCATTCGAGCTTCAACTCGATTTCCAACTGGAGAAAGTGAGGCCCTATATAGCACCGCCCGCGTTCGCGTCCATCGACATGTTGACGCTGCATGCCAGCGCGCTCTCGACGTTGACGTCGCTTCTAGAACCGATGCGCTTCAAACCGACCACCGTGTCGTTTGTTGTCGCGACGACGCCCACCCCGGACGCGCTCCGTCTGTTTTTCCTTGCGCTAGTCAGCGCATGCGGCTCAGAGAAGCTCTCCAAGATCTCGTTGACCACGTCCAGCGAACGCCAACGCAACACGCCGCCTCAACAAGTCACGTCGTCCACCTTCCAATCCCTCCTCGCGCTCCCCAACATCCGCACGTTCGAATTCGACGTGCCGTGCGACGTGGCGCTTGACGACGACGCGATCACGTCGTTGTCCAAACACTGGCCCAACCTGAGCGTGCTCTCCCTCAACGCGAAATCAGGCTGGGGCATCACGTCGCGCGTGTCCCACCAAGGCCTAATCACGCTCCTCTCGCGCTGCCAAACCCTCACCGAATTCGCGCTCGCGATCGACTTTTCCGACGTGGACGCGCCGCACATCGAGATGTCGGACGCGCGCCCGGGGGACGGGGTCACCAACGACACGTGTCTCCTTGCCAATTTCGTCACGTCGGCCATCATGTTTCCGATCACGCTTGCGGCGTTTTTGAGCGACGTGTGTCCCGAGTTGGAGGCGGTCCGGTCCGCGTGGAATCCTACGATGATTTGGACCGAGGTGGATTTGGACGAGGTGGACGTGTATCGGGAGAGGTGGGAGGAGGTTGAGAATTTGTTGCCGGCGTTCTCTACGGTGAGGCGGCAATGTATGGAATGGGCGCAGAAGAAGGCCAAGGAGGGGAGTGCCGTGCCGGTGTGATGCGTTACTCGGAGTTGGGGGTGCGTGTTTGATGACCTTTTGTGACGGAGTTAGACTTGGGGAGCATCGCCTTGTTGAGTGGTCTCTCATGGCGGGGTTGGGTTACTGACCGCTGAGATCCGGTTGCGTGACCTTGCAAGGGCCTGCACTCTCAACGGAAAAAAAAAGGAGCATTGGACGTGAAACAAATATTCAAACGTTAATCACCTATCGTATTAGACTACTAGAACGTGAATGGTACATTTTGGAGACGAAGTTACTTGGATGCCGTGCCAATGACAGCCATGATACCGCCAGCGGGTACTTTGGCGAAACTCAGGTTTGTGTTCAGTAAAAGACGAATGATGGACTCGAATACAATATCGGCGGACCTTCGAGGTTCGAGGTCCAGGCCTACTAGGGTTAAGTTACAGTATTATGTACCTCGAGATCAGAAGGCAGTCGTTCTGATCCCCCGAGGGGGTTAAGCGCATGAGCTCCAGCCCATGATTTTGGTTCAACAGGCTTGGTCGCATCAATGTTTGCTGCATGCTCGAGCCTGAGTTCCCGGTGAGCGCCTCGATCGTAATCGCTTGTTCGTATTCTCCGTCGGGAGGTCAGTCAAAGAAGCCCAATGCAAAGTTGACTGCAGATTTGCACACACACTGTCCATCCAGTCAGAGGTTGCGGAGGTGTAACTATCGACTGAGACGGAATACTCACGAGTCACTGGGATTCAATCTTGACCATGGGTAGCTTGTCCCGCGTTGTAAAGTTGTATGAGTGCAGTTGTGCTTTAATTGTCACGGAAACACCCCAAGTCATGTCTGACGACATGGACAGGTTGAACGGATGTTCGATGGGTATCGTGGGCTTGAATGCGGATCTGGGAGCAAGGTATAGGTTTGTGTCAAGCACATTTGTCGGACCTTCGACTTGGAGGGTTAAGCGCTTGTCTGCCAGTCCATCGTCACGACTGAGGGCAGTGACCTTGCGGAAGCCTGCACTCGCAGTGGGGAAAACGAGCATTGAATGTGGAACAAACATCCGAACGTTAAATAATCACCTATTGTATTAGACTAGGACGTGAATGATACATTTTGGAAATGAAGCTACTTGGTCACCGATGAAGTTGGATGCTATGCGGCAAAGCGACTTTTGTTCAAAAAAATAGCTCTCTCCGGGGACCCGTTTGAAGGAAGTTATGCAACCAACAAGATCGAGCGAGGGTAAAGAGAGGAATGATCCCTGGGATACACATTCTCTGGCTGCGGTTGAAAGTGACGCGTCAGTGTGCGAGAACGGATACGTAAACTATGAGCCGTTGGCGAGGGGACCCACCTTTCAAGTAGAGGGAAGGGGGGGAGGAGTCCATAACACGGAAAATCTTTTACGAAGCATGGTTGGGGACGTTTCTTGTGATTCCGGTTGCGCTCGATGAATCTCCTGGTCATGTTCACCTCCATCTCGCTGTTGTGCCTCGCGCTCAGCCATCCGTGCCCTCCAGCCTGATCTGACGTCCGCTCCATCTCGCTGTTGTGCCTCGCGCTTAGCCATCCGTGCCCTCCAGCCTGATCTGACGTCCGCCGACGGCTCAGGGACACTATGGGTTGGCGGGCGCTGTGACGCAAACGAAGAGCTGGGCTGGTTCGTACTTGGAAGGTCGTCGATTTTCAAACCGGAAGAGCGAGGTAGTCTCGCAAGCGCTCTGGCGGCAGCAGACTCCTTTGCAGCGTCCCGCGTCGGCCCAGACCCTCTCCCCGTCTCGACGCCATCGACTTGATTTCGAAATCATCGTCAATGAGGGAAGCACCGGCCTACGTCAACCACTTACAATAACAGAGGGCGGTGTAGGTGGGACGCTGGAGGGGACCAGAGGCCGTCGTCACCCAGTTTGTCCTTGCGTCGAGCGCATCTCCGTGAAGGGTGCGTAGGCGATAGGAAAGGAGGATTTGGTAGACGGACTGGATGGCATCCGTTGTATTCGCAGGCGACTGCATAAGCTTGGAGAAGGCGAGGGGGAGTGATCGATAAGCGTCTCCGTTGCGGAGGGGTGTGTTAGGCGCCGAGCGTTGTTCAGAGGGGGACAGCCTCGATCATGAAGGGATGGCTGGCTACGGATATCCATACACGGTCAACGGAGATGTTGGTCGTACCTCGATCGATCGCAGGTGAAGCTGTGTCACGGCGGCCCTGACTGGCTGGACTCGTCGAAGAGGGATTCAGCACGTGTCTCTTTTAGAGGCTAGTGCCTTTCCGTTACGAGGTCGCATTTTGAGTGGGAGTGAAAGTATCGGACATATTATAGCCATGTCCGGGACCCGAACACGGACGTTGAACGTGTCCAGTCACCACCGCAGTAGGAATCACTCACTCTCCTCGACATGGCTACCGAACTCGTGTACACGCCCATCGACGAAATACCGCAGGTACGTCTTTTCGTCCGACGTCCAGAACTGCAACCACCTCCGTTTCAGATCCACGCCGACCTGCGCAAGAGCTTCAAAACCGGAAAAACCAAGTCCATCGAGGCGCGCAAGACCCAAATCCTCCAGCTGGCCTACCTCCTCAAGGACAACTATGACCGTTTCAAAACGACGTTTGCGCAAGACCTCGGTCGTCCTGCGCTCGAGACCGCCTTGTCCGTTCCTTTCTTTTTCCCTCGAGGGATGCTTCGCTGACAGTCCCTTTGTCGAACGACGCAGCCTCGAACTCGACTCGACCATCAGCGACTGCAGAATCGCCTATGACCGCGTCGACAAGTGGGCGCGCACTGAAAAAGCGCCTTTCAACGTCAACTTTGCCGCCTTTCGCCCCGTCATCCGAAAAGAGCCCAAGGGCGTCGTGCTCTCCATCAGCCCCTTCAACTATCCAGTCTGGTTGGCCATTGGACCCATGGTACGTCTTCCTCCTTTCCTGTCTACCCACACCACGACGTTCATGTACCCCAGATTGGTGCCATCGCGGCCGGCAACTGTTTCGTACTCAAACCGTCCGAGCTGTCCCCCGCGACCAGCGGTCTTATTGCCGAACTGGTTCCCAAGTATATGGACCCCGACGTCGTACGCGTCGTTTTAGGCGCTGTCCCTGAGACCACCAAGGTATGACCAACCCAAAACGCCAAACATGTGATTGTAGCTAACCGAGGGCCCCGTAGCTTTTAGAATTGCCCTGGGATCACAGTGCGTATTTTTAGTGTGTCGTGGTCAGCTGCTGACATATCGTAGTTTTGTACACCGGGAGCGGGCGCATCGCAAAGGTCGTCTGTGCCGCAGCTGCCAAGACGCTGTCCCCCGTGAGCCTCGAGGTACGTTGGGATATATGCTGTCCCGGAATGCGTCATGACTGCTTTTCAGCTCGGTGGCAAGTCCCCCGTCATCATCGACCCCAGATGTGACCTCAGAACGGCGGCAAAACGTATCATGTGGGGCAAGTGTGTGAATGTAGGACAGACCTGCGTCGCGCCAGACTATATTCTCGTCCAGGAAGACGCCGAGGACACCGTCGTCCAGGGACTCAAAGAGGCGTTCGTCTTTTGAACGTGTTCCCCCTGCCTCACATTGCTGATAGCCTTTTGCCCTCTAATAGGCACGACGAGTTCTATCCGGATGGCGCCGTTGGGTCACCCGACCTCAGCCATATCATTAACAAGTCGCACTTTAACCGTATCAAGGGTCTGCTGGACAAGACGTCTGGAACGATCGTGTTTGGTGGTCAGACCGACGAGTCCAAGCTATTTATTGCACCTACTGTTATCAGAGGAGTCAAGGGCGACGACTCATTGATGAGCGAGTAGGTCGATCCTTGCCAAAAAGCGACCATGAGCTAACGCCATCCTAGAGAGTTGTTTGGTCCCCTCCTACCTGTAGTCCCTGTCAAAAACCTCGACGAAGCCATCGAATTCATCAACGACAGGTGTGTTTTGTTCAGCTGCATATGGCCGTCGTCATAACAATGCGTGCAGAGACCATCCACTCGCGCTCTACGTCTTCTCGCAAGACTCGACTTTCAAGAACAGGGGCAAGTGGTCCGATCGGTTTGACATGCCGTACGTCTGACCGGATATCGTAGTTTTCGACAACACCCAAAGTGGCTCGGCTGTTGCCAACGATACACTGGTACACTGCGCAGGTGGGTAGTGGTGTCTTTGATGATCGTGTTTGATATGACCGAACCGCTTTCATAGCTGACGGTCTACCATTCGGTGGTATCGGACCGAGTGGAAGTGCGTATCTCCTTTTGACTCCGCTCGACGCGACTTGATAGCCTTTGAATTCCAGGTGGCTATCACGCGCGCAAATTCAGCTTTGACATGTTTACGCACCTGAGGTCGTCGATCGACTCTCCTTCCTGGTATGCGTGCTCCGCATATAGTGTTTGCTAGACTTATGCGCTCGGAAATGTAGGATTGACATGATCCTGGGAAGCAGGTTCCCCCCTTACACCGTGAGCCCGTCGGTCCGAGCGAGAGGTATGCGTTGTGCTAACGATTTTCTCCTGGTCAGGTGAAGAAGGAAAACTGGCTGAAGAATGTGCTTGGCGTGCAGCTGCCACCGCGTCGTCTGCCTGCGCCTGGCGAAGACAAGGTAAATATCAATCGCGTGCGGTCTGGATGGGGCGCTTATTGATTAAAAGTCTGATGCCAACAGGCAGTCGCAGTGAGCAGCGGCGGAGCGCAAACCTGGCTGATCGTGGCTGCAGTGTTGGCGATGGTGGCTGTGTGGCGACAGGCAGACGCCCAAGGCTTGTTTCGTTGGTTGAGTGCATAGGTGTTTTTGCATATCCGGATTTTTTGTGTGTGTGATTCAGCCTATTCATTTGTGTGCCAAATTATATATCGTTGTCAGTTACAATGCGATCTTGCGTCCTCCCCTCCCCATGCCGTGTCGAAATGTCACTGTCGAATAGAATAAATTAATCGCGTTCTCCGCCACGAAACCGCCCTGTCCTCTTCCTCTTCCGACGTCGTATGTGACCCACGCGACGCCGCCCGTCGATGTGCCTGCGTCCGCGTCCGCGTGCCAGAGCCAGAGGGCAGACGCGCATGCCACGCCATGGCCTTGCGCTGTTTCCGCGTCTGCACGATCTCGGGTGCGACCGCCCGCAGCGCGTCGGCGTGTACTGCAGAGAGCGGGACGACGAGCGGGGAGTGCGCGAGGGAGAGGAGTTCGGCGGGGGTGTATACCCCGGGTATCGAGTCTGTGTGACGTCCGTCAGCGACTCGGACTCTCCCGGTGAGGCGGAGGGAATGTGGTGCTTACGTGTAGAGGGGATGGGCGAGAGGGCGCGGGAGCTCGAAGAGGGCGAGGACGTGCAGGAGCTGGGGGTGCGTCTATGGATGGGGACGTACAACCCCGAGGACGCGTCGGTGCGGGAAGCCGAGGGGGTGGGGATCGGAGAGAACATGATGTCGATGGATGTGCTTGACTCGAATGCGCTGACTGCGGGTTTGAATCATCCTTGAGTTCGTCGGGGGTTTATATGGTGCACTGCGGTGGCCAGACGTGGCCTGGAGGGGGCACTGGAAGGCGCATCGGCGCTATTTCGGGAAATTCAGTGTGCGGCCGAGAATGTTCTCTGTCATTCCGACATGTCAATGATGATGCAATTCGTACACAAATGAGTCAGGTACTGCGATATCTACGCAAGCTACAGTAATACAGCAAAGATCTAGCTCATGCTGGAATAAACATCCTTGAGGTTCCACAACCACTCCACGTATTCCTACACAGCACGGACGACTCAGCATCAGCCACCACCTCCTCAGAGCATGCCACCTACGCACCTTGTGCTCCTTGAGTGTCCCGTATTGCGAAATGAACGTGGCAAGGTCCTCGTTCACGCCCCGCTCGTTCAACCACTTTTCAAACGCTTCCTGAACGGCCGCGGGCAGCCTGTCAAACCGAGGGCCAGCGTACAGTCCACGACGTGCACAGTCCGCTTCTGCAGTCAGTTGCGTACCGAGCTGTGCTCCGGGGTAAAACGAGATGTCGTTTACAAGAAAGGCCCCATGTTGACACGTCAGGTCGACGTTGAGCGCACCCTTGGCATTGTCCTGTCCCCAGCCACCACGTCAGACAACAAGGACGTCCGACAGGGCGACCAAACAATGCACCTTGATGACCGAAAACGACACGCGAATGGGATACGATCGCGCGTGATCATGTTCACCACTCCCCTCGCCCTCTCGCTCATCCTCGGATTCGTCGTTCACGTGCTCGATGTCGGAGGCCGAGAACATGACACGGATGCTGGCGGTTGGACGTCACCATGTGTGTACCACCAAGGCGACGAGAACCAGTACCCACGTTTCGTTGCCAAACTTGCGGACGAGGGTGACTCTGTCGCTGCCCTTGACGTCCTCGATCTATAACACGTCCATCCACATCGACCAAGCCAGGCGCAAAAAAGAGGAAACTGACGGTCCACACGCCCTCCTCCCTAAACGCCATCAAAAACGCGGGCTCTCTCGTCGTCCGCTTACCCTCCACCTCGTACAAGAGCTCGTCGACCAAGATACTTGACAGGCCAAGGATCGCTGTCCGGGTGTGTGAGTGCGTGCGTTCTCTCGAGGGTAGCCACGACGACGTACGATCAGTATCCGCTGAGGAATGACGAGGGGTGGTCGCGAATGCGCGCGTCGTCGACGATGCCATGCGGGGGGCAGCTTGAGGCGCGAGACGCAGTGCCGGACGCGCAACGACCCGAGAAGACACGGAAGTAAGCTGGCGAAAGGCCAACATTGTTTAGGCGTCCCCTGAAACACGTTTTAGCCGCTAAAATTGAAGCAAATTTGTCGAGCTACGGTGCTAGATGGACTCGGAATGTTTGCCGTGACTCGATCGCTTCCATCTCCGAATATCATGCTTATCTACGCGTAGCAGCCCCTTGGAGGAAGACAGTCATTCCTACTCTTCCAAGGGTGCTTATCTGAGAACCAAATGTGGTGAAGAAAGTATTATAACGCAGTCATTTGTTTTGCCAGATACAAGCTCAATCACGTCAAGGCCATGTACGATCTAGCTCACCATGCATGTCGAGAGTTGAGTCATGAAACAAACCACGAGGTCTCATTCCACGTGTCTCGCCTGGACTACTTATACTTACCAACGAAGACATGGTGAGGGAACCTCACAGGGCTGGATTACCCACAAAGGTTAGGTGGAGGAATGTGCTGAGTCCGGCCGTAGGTACAGATGTGGCACACCCAGCCAACCTGTAGCTACCCTTGTGCATTGCGGTGGAAGGTGGTCGAGGATCGGAATGAATGCGGTAAAGTCTGTATACAGACGAGAACGTCCTCTGTCATTCCAATCTGTCGTGAGCGGTGATGCAATTCGTGTCAATGTGTACGTGCAAATTAGTCAGGTGATATGTATGCAAAATAATCAAGACAAGCCCCCAATTCAAGCTTGAACAAAGTTTTTGACATTCTCCAACCACCTCACGTACTCCTAGTAAACAGCATATACGACATCAGCCACCACGCCATCAGAGCAGGCCACCCATACGTACCTTTTGTTCCTTGTATTCAGAGTATCCCGGAATGAACGTGCCAAGGGTCTCGTTCACACCGCGCTCGTTCAACCACTTTTCAAACTCTTCTTGAACGGCCACATCCAGCGTGTCAAACTGAGGGCCAATGTACAGTCCACGACGTTTCCAGTCCGCTTCTGCTGTCAGTTCCGTACCGAGCTGTGCCTCGGGGTAAAACGAGATGTTGTCCACAAGGAAGGCGCTGTCTTGACACATCGTGTCCACGTTGAGCGAGCCCTTGGCACTGTCCTGTCCAACCACCTCGTCAGCCAACAAGGACGTCCGACACGACGACCACACAGCCCACCTTGGTGACCGAAAACGACACGCGAATGGGGTACGATTCAGAGGTATCATTATCCCCACTCTCATCGTTCTCTTGCTCAAGCCCGGCCTCGTCTTCCATATTTTGAATGTCCGCGATCGAGAACATGACACGGATGCTGGCGTTTGGACGTCAACGTGTACCCACCAAAACGAGGAGAGCCGTATACCCACTTTTCGTTGCCAAACTTGCGGGTGAGGGTGACTTCGTCGTTGCCCTCGACGTCCTCGATCTGCAACATGACCGTCCATCAACATCGACCAAGCCAGTCACAAAAAAGGAGAAGCTCACCGCCCACACACCCTGCTCCCTAAACGCCTTCAAAAACTCGGGTTCTGCCGTCTTGTCAGCTTCCTTCTCATACATGAGCTCTTCGGTCAATTTTTGTGAAAAGACAACGTCAGCTGTCAGGCGTGCGTGAGTGTGTGCGGTTTCCCAGGAACAGGTTCACGACGACGTACAAGAGCCCGCTGAGAAACGACCAGAGGTCGTCGAGAACGCGCGCGAAGCGGACGACGCCATGCGGGGGGCAGCTTGAGCAGAGAGACGCAGCGTCGCTCCACTGCGCAGTGCTGGACGCGAAACGACCCGAGAAGACACGGACGTGAGCTGGCGAAGAGCACGGAAGGCCGACATCGTGTAGTGTTTTTGGGACGAGGTGAAAGGACGAGGTGGAGTGTGCCAGCTTGTAGTCGCCAAAATTTAAGCAAAGTGTTTGGCAAGAGCTTGTGAAACAAACAACCGTCGCTCTATTTGGAAGGTCTGTTTTCTCTATGGCGTTCCACCAAAAAATAAGGTGCTCTCCTAGGCAAGTCTTTACTGGGATACCACTCTAATCAACAGAAAGAGAATAGTCCAAGTCGTAACGTAGTATACAAAGGTGCAGCTCAAGGCCACACACATTTTAATTCTATTCCGCCGGGTTGAGTCCAAGCTTTCCAATACGGCCGTAACAGACGAGCGAGCTAGAACGATGAATATTCCCGTCAGCCAAACTTGTCAAATTGCTTCTGCTACATACAAACCTACACATAAATAACACCTACTCAATACATCTAAAAACATAACAGCATCAACAGAGAACGAAAGCATAGTCACCGCAGAAACAAGGTTTCGGCGAGATACGGAAGGAGCATAGAGTTGGAAAGCATAGAACCCATCAACACGAGGAAGCCACGTGGGGAGCGAAGACAAGTTCTAGCGCGGCTCGACTTGTAATTGAAAGGGTAGTCTGCTTCCCCGGCCCGTGCAAATGTTTGACCAATAAGACGATCCCAATGGATTGCATCACACTGCCGAGACCAGATTAAAGGTCAAAGAAAAGTCAAGAGTCAGAGATTTTAGAATCTCGTAGAGGAGACAGAATATAATCAATTCAAATCGAGCAATAAGAGAAAGCAGTCGCAAACGGTTTCAGGGAAATATGGTGACACAGACGAAAACATCAAAACATGGAGTGGAGGCAAGGCAACGTGGCGGGCGGTGTTTGCTTAGTCGTCATTTTCGGCAGGGCTGTTCGCTCCAGGGTCGGAAGCTTGTTCACTCCCTCCAGCCGTTCCGCCAGAGGTTGGGCTCTCTTGTGGAGTCGCAGCAGCCTTTTGCTTCTTGGACTTTGCTTCGCCGCGCTTGCCAGCACGAGATCGCTTTTTGCCAGAGGTAGCCGTACCATTAGTCTGTCCCGCTGCTTCCGCGGGATCAATAGTGGGTACTGAGGTCCCGTTGGCAGGCGGTGGAAATGTGCCTGGAGCGACCGCAGCATAGGGAAAGAAGCCTGGCGGTGCCAGCGGATAGTAAGGCACCATGGGAGGAGGGTGGTTCGTGCCGTTGGTTGCACCCTCTGGAGACGATTGACCCTCGTGTCCAGGTGGCATGAAGCCTGGCGGCGGTGGATAGAAATAGGGATAAAACCCTTCCGGGGCCGGCGGGTAGTGGGGCATGGCTTGAATTGGCGGGGGTGGCTGGCCACCAGCGGGATTCTGCGGAGTTCCGTTTGTGGCAGGCCACTCAGACTCGCCATTCGTGGCTGGCGACGCTTGCCCTGATAAGCGGGCGTTGCTGACACGGATCATGTGTACGTACCGACAAAAGACGTCTCGGTGTCAGTGGTGGAAGTCTTGCCCTTGCGCTTGTAAGGGCCTCGCTTGATGCCTTTCTGGCGCTCTTTGCGAACACCATCCACACAGCTCTCTTGAATGCCATATTTGATGCAGCGCTCACACGGGCGGACTTCATCGCAGCGTTTGCATGCGTTTGCACAATTAGTACACTGCTCGCCAGGTTAAAATCATCAAAAATACGTGATGCGTGATCAGAGTCAGCGACTAACCGCCATCTTCACCTGCTTACGCTTAGCACGTTGTCCATTGGCAGCAGCAGGCGTAGATTGTGGATACTGCGGAAAGCCTATTTTTTTCTGACGTAAAAAGTACTCGTAGTTGAAAAAAAACATTGCGCACCTTGCCCAGGAGGAGGGGGTGGATAAGGGTACATCATTCCAGGTGGCGCCGGAAAGGGAATCATGTATTGTGGTCCTGGAGGCCCACCGTTGGTGCTCTCGCCGTGACTCGAGTCGGGGGGTTGTGCATAATATACCGGGTATCCAGGAGGATAGGTAGCACCGAGCGGCTGAGTATATGGGGGGATGCCAGCTGGATAGGGATGCTCCTGAGCGACTGGGCCAGGATTCTTCGCGTGATCGTTGGCCATTGTGGTTTGGGAATAAGAAAAGTGACCGGTGCTGCACACAGATTATCTTCTATTTGCGTAAGCAGATAGGCGCGGGACTGCAGGTCGAAATACATGTTGGCAAGAAGGTCAGCGTGGTGGAAGAAGGACATCACGACGACACGGTCGGTGGGGGTAGATATAGTACGGGGACAGGAGGGTGAGTAGGAGGGGTAACTCACTCCGCTCGAAATTGCTCGTTTTCCGATCCGTCGCCGCTCAGAACTTACAGGTTCCCGACCCCCGGCTTGTGTGTGAGTAATCTCCTTTTGTATTCGGCAGAGACTGGTATTTCTCTGAAAATTCGATGGCAATCGAAGGTAGGTCTGCGTGCACGGAAAAGGACTAGTGCAGTGGTAACTGTAGGAAAGTTGCACGTGCGAACCAAACCTTACGCCGCGTTTTTGGGGGTGGACCGTGCGCGTCTATCCCCTCACCTGCCCGTCGTGGGCGACAACGACGACACCATTCTGTTGGGCGCTTTAGTCTCTACTGGAATATGTGCCATATTTATCGTCTATCCCGCTTCTTTGCTCTGCCACATGATTTCCCTTTCTCCGCCCCAACCACAACCAGCTCCGCTCGAACGCGCCTCTCCATTCGCTGTACTCGTTCACCCAAGAGGCTCACGACCCGAATACCCATTGGGTGTCGTTGAACCATACTTGAGGACCACAACACCGTGTCTAATTCTGCTCCTGGATCCCCTCACACGGCCCGCCCTGATTCCCCGGTCCTCGTGGAATGGACCGGTAACCACGCACGATGTTTCCAGTATCCATGAGCGAAGTGTATGTATGCGTTGTTGGATTGACCGCTCAATGTATGCACTCCACCCCAGCCAACATTTGTCATGACCAAAAGTAGGACTAAAAAACTGTGAAAAGATACTATAATATTGTGAGGATGCGGCCTGTGACTGATCATGACTGATCAAAGGTAAGCAAGCATCTTCCATGTCTGTCATCTTCTTTGCAAGTCAGATTTGTGTATCGGCGGCCCTGGTCTGGTCACAACAAGTGACCTAGATGGCTGTATTCGGGTATGGCGGTCGATGATTATGAATTTCCTCTCAGCAAAGTGGCCGCTTCCGCCAACATCTTTGTAACGTTGTCTCTACCACAAAGACAAATCAACGGTCTTTTTGCGCTAACCCTAACCTCCTGTTTCCAAGGGTCGTGGACTGTTGACTCGAAACCTTGTGTTATTCAAATTCGTCTCCTTGACACGATGGCCTTTTCATCAAAAGCTTGACCTTACTTACCCTATCGTCCACTGAATAGCATCCGACGTACTCGCTGGCAATAAGGTCCAGGTAGCTAGTGTGGTGACCAAACTAGTCAACTCAGGACTGAGTGTCGTGAATCGGTACATCAGATCTCGCCATTCATCGTCATGATAACGATCTTTTGATTATCTGCGAATCACGTTGACCGTGTTACACCTTATCCCGGCGTTCCTACCATCAAACGCGTAAGTACTCCGAGCATGCCCGTATCAGCTACCGATCTGTATTTCACGAACTAACTTGTCAATGTTCGGTATAGATGCACGACTATAGTGCAAGGACCACTGTCCAGTCCTGAGGGATAGTAAAAGACCTTCGGAGAGTTAACCTGATCCTCCTCGCTCATCGTACAGGATTCATGTTAGTTCTCATGACGGTAACCCGCTTTGGGTCCGGTTTTGTCCTGATAGCGTTCATTCTCTCTCACGGCGCGTTAATATTACAGTCACCTGTCCTTGCTGATTGGTAATATGTACCTTTCACCCTACTCTCGCTTTCTTGATAATTGCTCCCAGCTTTGGTGGGCTCATGTCGTTTATGAGTTTTACCGGACCGGGAGTATAAAAGTGCAGATACAACTCTAAGCAACCCCGTATCATCCCTCACCATGCCCTCGATAACAAACAGGCCTGCCCCTGGTATTTCTTACTTTACTCCTGCACAAGTGCCCGCAGCTGGCACTGCGTACAACCCGCAACCAGATGGCAAACCAATCCCGAAGTTATTCCAGCCCATCAAGATAAGAGGGACAACGTTCCATAACCGTATCTTCGTGAGTCCTGTCGCCCAATCCTGCGTCGACCAGCAATAGATCGAAACCATCTGTAGCTCTCTCCACTCTGTCAATATTCCGCCGAAGACGGTCACTTTACCGCTTGGCATCTAGCTCACCGTGAGTACGCCCCTGCGTTGAAATGTCGGAGATCCTCACGAGTCCCCAGTTGGCGGTATCTTTACCCGCGGGCCTGGGCTGTCCATGATCGAGGCGACGGCGGTTCTACCCGAAGGACGGATCACACCAGAAGACACCGGGTTGTGGAAAGATAGTCAGACCGAGTCGCTTCGCAAGATCGTCGAGTTTGCCCATTCTCAAAACCAAAAAATTGGTATTCAACTCGCGCATGCAGGCCGCAAGGCGTCCACGGTCGTTCCGTGGTTGAACCTTGGATTAGTGGCCACCGAGAGAACTGGGGGATGGCCTGATAACGTGTTGGGACCTTCGGCTGTGCCATTCAATGAGAACTTCCCAGTACCAAAGGAACTTTCGATAGCTCAAATCAAGGAGGTCGTGGTCGCATTTGCGGAGGCTGCAAAACGTGCGCTGAAGGCTGGCGTCGACATCATCGAGATTCACAATGCCCATGGATACCTGTTGCACTCTTTCATAAGTCCTCAATCAAACAAGCGGACGGATGAGTACGGTGGTAGCTTCGAAAATCGCATTCGCTTAACTCTGGAAGTGGTTGATACCATTCGTGACATCATTCCCAGCGACATGCCTTTATTCCTCAGGTACGCGATCTAATGTTAGTCCACTGGTTATTGAACTCACTCACGGCATCAGAATCTCTGCAACAGAGTGGCTGGAAGAGGCTCTACCAAATGAGCCCTCTTGGAGAGTTGAAGACACTGTCAGGCTTGCGGGTATACTCGCGGAACATGGCGTGGATTTCCTCGATGTCTCCAGTGGCGGGAACCACCCTAAAGCCATCATCAAGGGCGGTACAGCTTATCAAGCGCCATTCGCACATGCTGTGAAGCAAGCTGTTGGCGACAAGCTTGTAGTGGGATCCGTTGGATCGATTGCGAATGGTGTGGTCGCCCAGGAAGTACTGGACAAGGGGCAAGCCGACGTCATTCTCGTGGGTCGGTTCTTCCAGAAGAATCCTGGCGCGGTATGGTCGTAAGTGACTCCCGGCTTTTAAGCTTGTTATCCTTGACAACGGACATGTGGTAGGTTTGCCTCTGACTTGGGAGTGGCGATAAAGATTGCTAACCAGATAGAATGGGGTTTTGCGGGTCGTGGTGGACAAGTGAAGAAATTAGATTGGTAGTATGCCTGGAATCGGAAGACTTATCAGGCAAAGTTGTAGACCTAGACCCAATGATTTGTGCTTCGTAAGGCATGACACGGCAAGTTGTCGGAACAGGCTGGTTACTAATCGCCAGACTCCAAGTTGCAAGAGTTGGCCGGATGTCATTCCTTCGCAGGCGCCTTGCCAACCGCTGCCCAGTCTTCCATTCATTGGTGCACCTTATAGCCGAGGGAGCATATGCTCATTCGTGTTGCCACATAATTCAACAGGGGATGTCCGAATCTGCGGGACATCGTGGTAGCGTTATCGCTTGGCGACTCTACCTCAGGTCATTTTGGTCTTGGCTGTGATTGGAAGATGGCTAGCACCAAAGGAAATCAAGGGTCGTTCTTGCGCGCACGTCGCCCTTTACTCCAAACATAAAGGTAAATATATCCCCCCTGTGATTCAAGTGCTCACCCCACTCACTGTAGGCATCTCTCTCCACCGAATCTCTGATGAGAAAATGTATAGCGATTCCAATATCATCTTCGTGGTTTTTGCAGGTCTTGGGGCATTGTTGGTCGTGATACCCCTTCCAAAGGCGTTGGGTGAGTAGTTCACTAATTGTGTTGTGACAGCATGACCAAGCGAACAGCTTCTGGAAATGTGGGGACATCCATGCTCATTATTTGGACCGAACTTGCAACCTTGATTCAATTTGTCGATGCGATACGCTGGAATCGGAACATCAAGAACTGGGCCCCGGCTTGGTGTGACTTTTGTACGTCCAGCTAACATGTCTTGACCGCAGCGAGAGCTGAGCTTGATCAAGGCGGCTATTTTCTCACTGCCGCAGACGTTGCTCTTACCGCGAGCAGTGTGTCTATCAATCGTCGCTTGTACATGATTGTAACTTTGCACCCCAGAAGACATGAGGTATCATCACGGCTGCTCTTGATGACACGCCAACTAACATGCAAGTTCAGAAGGCTTTCAATACGGTAGTCAATATCGTTCTCTGTCGGATGATTCCATCGGCGTCCATTGCTCTGCGTACGTATTGCTAGGAGTGTCCAGCCTTGTTGTCCCCTGCTCATCATATATCGCAGAGTATGTTGTTCAACAATATCGGTTCTACATTTATGAGGACATTGGATGTCTCCCGGGTGTAGCCACTGTCAATCTCGCTTTCCCCCTCGTCTGGATGCTCCCCTTATTTGCGGCTACTGTCTCTGCGGGATATGCTTGTGTGTACTACTATCACTTACCCCCGAACCGGCACCTACCCTCTTTTCGGCACTCCACTAAATACACAACATTTTCACTATTTTATTATACACATCCTAGTTCTCGTACTATGCATACATCTACGAAGTTGAACGGAGAAAAATAATGCAGCAGTTCTCTTGATCGTGAAGTTGGTGCTCGTCACGCCAGTTGTCACTCGCCGCGTGTATGCCGAAGCAGAGTTTCAAATATACCCGAGTCGCGTCGACGCGTCACTGGCAAACGCGCGCATTCAACACAATCACGCGTCGTAGGGTGCAGTCACTGGCGATGGCGGGTCAAGGACAGCGAGCTTCTACCAGGGATCCGGAATATGAGACCCGGATGGAGCTTGCTGTCAAGGACCTTGCCGATGGGACTTACAGGACCATCAAAGCAGCTGCGAAGGCCCACAAGGTGAGCATGTCACCCAAGGTCTTGGACGACCTGATGTTGCATCACAGGTTGCCCGCCAGACGCTCAGTGACCGTGTAAAAGGTATACACAAGGCCCGCCATCAAGCCTACAAGCACTCGCAACTTCTCAACGAGGCTCAAGAGAATGTTGTAAATGAATGGCTCGTCCAGAATTCGGGCAAATAGTTCTTACAAGTCGGGGGAAGCACCCTTTAATTAGATACAATACATACATACCACTTGTAGCTCTCGTAGCTCAAGCCTTGTCTATGGTAACGCGAGGCCGGAGTTTGAATCCAGCGGTGTGACGATCTGTGACAATTCGTGAGTATTTGGAGTGCCGAAAAGTGGGTAGGTGCCGGTTCGGGGGTAGGTGATAGTATTCCAAGTTTGGGACCATGAGCTAACACTTTATGTTTAGGTCTTACCATCCAAGCAAATATCCGGCGGGACAGCGCCGATGGGAGACGGAGGAGTAAACTTGGCATGGGGCCGACGCCTAATGGCCATAGGGGTTGTCAGTACAATGTACGGACTGATCCCGACCTCGTTAGCCATTGCCTTGTTGGCAACCGCATCTCAAGTGACACCCTGGCCTGGATGGAGAGCCATCCACTCAACCATTCATGTCATCGTTTATGTGCCCGCGCTGGAGTGGCAGTCAAGCTTCATCTAGATTGCCAGTGTCGAGCTGCGCCGCTGGACTACCGTGACGCTTGCTTTCATTGTTTTTGTGTTCCTTGGGTTAACCGCAGACAAGAAGATGTATTGGGCACCAGTCAGAAATGACATTGACTCCGTCGGTCAAACAGGGTGCATCTCGTCGTTTTCGACCCTAATTTTTGTACTCGCCGTGGCCTGTAAACTAGCAGCAGGGCTGTGCTCGAGCAAAACACCAATGGGCATCTGAACGATCAAAAGGGTAACGAAATTTTTCGGGTTTCTCGTACATTTCTTCAACAGCTCACTCCTACGCCCAGCTCCTGGATTGTCACGCTTCAGCCGAAACTGTTTTTTTCCATTCCGGAAACCACGCGCGGAAAGCCGACATGAAAGTCTCGGCTTGACCAATAGGCCAAGGTTGGATTCGGACCTGGAAGGCTTCCACCTAGTTTTCCCTATCTCCCGGCCACACGCCGACCCGACTTACGCATCGTGGAATGTGCACTGTGAAGGAGAAGATTATCCTGCCTATAGATGAGTAAGTCGTCTCAATTGGGTCCTGGCGAGGGTTTACACATCGCACCTTTTATTTATAGGATGCATTTTGTCTTTGTTGTATCATATCGCTGTCATTCCTGTGCAACCGAGGATGGGACTTGTGGAGGTTCTAGTAATTTTCAGAAGGAATATTGACTTGTATTCAGGTGGGTTTGATTGCACGGTTGTACTTATTACGCCGGGCTTTATGATCGTAGACATCATCGGACGTTATATTCACACGCTCCTTTTTTCATCGATATGAACAGAATACGGTTTGATTCGTGTAAAGGTGACAACCATATTGTTATGGACTTCGTGCAGTGTATGCCTTCCTACTAGTTCCTAGTAACTTAGGATGTCTGGTTCGAGACTAATTTCGAGCGGCCATTGACTCTCTGGCGTTGAATTTCTCTTTAATGGGTTTTGAGTTGTTTCGTTAGCCTCTGACGGACGACTTAAGTAGCAAACACGACTCCCTGACGAGCCCCGATACGCAGACTCGCCAGGAAGCCTATGGATTTGTTACATAATCGAGCACTAAAAGAAGAGTCATGGCGTAACTAGGAGCTGTTGCGGGCTTGCGCGGGCGCGGGAATACGTTAGTTCCACATACCCATCCAACTCTGGAAGTTGAACCACATTCGATCACCTTGTCCACTGTCGACACCAAACACACGCTGTCGTTGTGACTCTGTCGAAGCTGCCAACCGGCCGATCTACGAGAGAAGGGAAGCAGCCCCACATGTTTATTTCTCTTTTCCATCGGCAACTATAGAACAACCTCGCAATGTCGGACGCCGGAACCATCACTGGAACCTCGGACTGGCGTTCTTTGTGCAAGGTTCGTAAAGCTGTTCAGGATGCGTCCATCCCAGAAGAGTGGAAGATCAAGGTACCGCCGGATGCATCCTTGGATGTTCGCTCCGTCACAGAGGATTGTGGGCTTCTGTCAGCACGAGAACTTGACATTGTCGACCTCGGAACGAAGGATGTCTCTGCTTTGGTTCGTTTGCTTGCCGACAAGGACTCGGGGTACACGAGTTTGGAAGTCTCTACTGCGTATCTCAAGAGCGCTATCGTCGCACATCAAGCGGTGAGTCTGTGCTCCGTAGATCTTGCCTCTCGGGTATATCAAACCATTGATTCAGACGAATTGCCTCACGGAAATCTTCGTCGAGCGTGCCCTCGATCGGGCAAAAGAAGTCGACCGGTATTTGGTGGAACGCGGGGAACCTATGGGTCCCTTACACGGCTTACCGATCTCATTGAAAGATCAATTTACCATGAAAGGCTTGGAGACAATCATGGGTACTGACAGATATATGAAGTATTTCGCCAACTGTTGACATCATACCCCTAAGGACACGCTTGTAACATCGGGAAGTTTGCAGAGGAGGACTGTATCCTTGTGGAAATCCTATACGAACTCGGAGCGGTGCCGTTTGTTCGTACTAATGTGCCACAGACACTCATGGTAAGTTCTCTTGGCTCTGTCGTTTACGCCGATTTGAGGACGGGAACGAAATTGCACCTGATTTGACACTGCTCGATCGTGCAGTGGGGCGAGACACATAACAATGTGTTCGGCCGCACGACGAACCCATACAACAGGAAGCTTACCCCTGGTGGCTCCTCCGGCGGTGAAGGTGCGCTCCTCGCAATGAGAGGTAGCCCTTTAGGAGTTGGCACAGATATAGACGGGTATTGTTTCTATTCACGATCATGATGGGGAATGAGGTTTAATATCGAATGGCTGTAGCTCTCTCCGCATCCCCAGTGCTTTCTGTGGATTGTACACGCTTCGACCTTCGTATGAACGCTTCCCCTATCATGGCGCCGCAAACACATTGATGGGACAAGAGTCTATATCTTCCGTGCTTGGTCCGATGGCCACCTCCATCTCGGCATTAAAGTTATTCACAAAGGCCATCATAGATGCCCGTCCCTGGGATCATGACCCCCTCGCGATACGAAAAGTGTGGAGCGAAGAAGAATATCGACTGGTGGAGCATGGCGGCGGGAAAGGAATGTGCTTTGCGATATTGTGGGATAATAAAGTGGTCAAACCACATCCTCCTCTCATCAGAGCCATGGATATAGTCAAAGACGCGCTGGAGAAGGAAGGACACCAGGGTAAGTTGATCCTACTGTCGATCGTCGTTTGAGATTTCAGAACATTATCCCAGTTATTGACTGGGAATCTCTCGACCATGTTGATATCTACAAGAATGCTGTAAGTTCATGACAAGTACTCCGAATTGTATTTGACTCCTAGAATACAGCAAACTATCTTGTTAGCTGATGGAGGGGAGGGCTATCGCAGGAGTTGCGAGGCGTCTGGCGAACCTCTGATCACCTCGATGAGCCCCGAGGCAGATCCACATCCCTTTGATTTGGAGGTTTCACTCGTGAAGAGTCTAGTAGGACCCCCGAGGAATATAACTGCCTGGGAGGTATACTCGTGATATTTGGCGATAGCACACTCTTACCTCCTTTCCTTCTTAGCTCTGGCAGCTCCATACCGAAAAACGTGCGCTGCGCAAGGCTTATCTAGACCACTGGAACGCAACGGAGAGCAGGACAAATACCGGCAGACCGGTCGATGCTATCATTTCACCCGCCGTAGCTTGTACTGCCTGTCCACACGGGTTGAATTAGTGAGTCGAATTCCGACTTGCGTACACTGAGTCCCACCGACTTCACCCCATGCAGTGATTCCTTCTATACGACCCTTGGAAATGCGATGGACTATGCTTGCGCCGTCTTTCCTGTGACATTCGTCGACCCCAAGCTTGACCTTCCAGTGGCTCCTCATGACTTCCATAACCACGAGGACGAGGCATTTTATAAACTCTGTATGTTACCCGTGTGAACCTGACTTGTCGTTGATTTGAAGCTGACATCCAACAGACCATCCAGACCATTTCCCTGGCGTGCCTGTCGGACTTCAACTCCTTGGTCGCACGCAAGAAGAGGAAGGGGTGATCGGTATGGTAGAATTAGTGGACGCAGCCCTTAAGAAACACGCTGTTGACCATGTTTGAGAAGCGTCCACGGAAAACAAGACTGTCTTGCAGAAACAATAAAAAGCGAAATATTCAGCAACCTGACTTGTTTATTTTCAAATATATAATGTGTTCCCACTAAAGTAGTGGTGGGTTCTATGGGAGAGTAAATAAGATTACACTTTCATAAAGAGGAATGTTACCTTACATTGGCCCATTCTTCTAACCGAGGATAATTATACAAGTTCCCCCCATATCCCGGAGAACTGTACTAGTTAAAACTGGAGTCCATTGGGGGTATGAAGTGGTACTGGTGATCATAGAAATGAACACCATAGTAAGGAGTCGCTGCATCAAACTCGGCACCACTAAACTGCCAAGTTTGCGGCCACTGAAATGGTTGGGCGGAACCACCTATAGAAGGCAATGAGAACTTTAACCGAGTGTCATTCGATCTACCTACCCAAATGAGCTAATGTCGTGTCTTCGGGTCTGGTTGAAGCCTTGGATACTTCATTCGCAACCAGGGTACTAACCTAGGCCACCCTCTCCGGAAAAGATGAGAGAAGGTCAATTGCTTCCCGTATAAATATATTAGTGGCCAGCCTCGTCGGAACAACTATAACATTTCTTCAGGACCTCCTGCCGCCTGCGGAGCTCTTCTCCGGTAAGGTCCTTGATGATATCGCGAAGTATGTTGAAACACTCCGCCTCCTTTTCACGATACTCCCTTTGCAGAACGACCCTGTTTTGACGCGACGGAGGCGGGGGTGAACCGGGTGGAGGTGGTTGGTTTGCGCGATGCATTCTCCTATCCTCCTATCCAATGTAGACTTGAAGTTGGTCCGACCGACTGATGCATGGTGCTTAGGCTTTATATTGACGAGGCGGACCTTTGTGAGCGTCATATACGGCGTTATTCAGTTAAAAAGACACCGCACTGCCTATTCATTGTTCTTGTTATCTGGAGGCGCTCAACCTGCGAGATATGAATCGAAACAGATACCATTAATGGCAGATGGCCACTCACGCCCCTAAAAAGCGGAACTGGTCCAAAGGCTCGAGCTTGATAATAATGCAATCACGGCTCAGTCGTCTGAAAGTAACGCCAAGTAAACCACAGGTCTGCACTGCGCGGAGACTTCAACTTGACATGGATTTGTAATGTTCGCTGCCCATTCCCTTCCATCACTCGCGAGAACTCTTTCCCAATGGACCAGAATGCCCCTTACCTTTTCCCGCGGATAGGTCTATGAAGCACGCGGATTCCAAGGTAGATACGATTGTGACACCAGAAGAGCTTGTTCCGATCAAGGAGAAGTGTTACAGGCCTGTCTTGGTTCATTTCAGTCACCCAGTCACCTTCGTTGTGTGATATGTACTAACCTTGTTTGGATCATAAGATGGTTGTGCCTCATCATTGCCCGCTGGCAGGAATAGTGTAAACATCGTTATTAGTAGTTCGTAAAAGGGCTGGTACGACGGTCGACAGCCACCTCCGACACAAGAAACCATGCCCCAAAATGTATCCTGCAACCAATTTCCGACAGCATAGCGGTAGGATTGTAGACCACTTGACGAAATGCTGAGTGTTCCCGACGTTCCTCGATGGGCTGATGGCTCAGAACGCTCTCGTACTAAACTCCAAGGTCCGTTCAGTATTAATCAGAGTCATGAAGTTGATTCGGCCAGATCTGGGAGTCCCACCCAACAGTAGGCGATAATTCTTTTCATCCTTGTAAAACGCTCCTTAGGATCGGCACTGGCATCGCACGTGGTTGCAGCAAATGTGTGGAAGTCGAGACAGTGAGTCGAGCCGCGAGCGAGGACGGAAGAAGTATCGGAATGAATCTCTCCGCATAAGGAAAGATTACATGATAAATTTGTACATGTGGACGATTTTCACCCGAAGCTTGACGCGTTAGACTGAAGGAGATGACGATTCTCCCGGCGACAGCCTGAGGACTGATTCTGATATTCCGTCTAAGTAAGTACTAATATGCTACATATTCACAATGAAAACAAGCGATATAGGGAAAGTAAGGAAAGCTACACTGATTGAAGAGAAAGCAAAAGGAATATGGGACTCTATCGACACTCTTTCAAAGCTGAGGATTGTTTGGTCAGGCCTCGTTAAATTCCTGGTAATAAGCAGAGTCGATGTCAGACATGGAGTGGTACTGCTGAACATGGGATTGGGCAGTGTATTCGGCACTCTGTGCGTCAAACTCGGCATTCTGCCCAGGTTGGGGCCAATCATGATAAGATGAGTGGGCAGAATAATCTTCAAAGCATTGAGCACTTCGATCGAGTGTAACTGAACCTAGTACCTACCTAAACGAGCTAATGGCACATCTGCGGGGTCGGTTACTGCTATTACGGGCGCCGGCATTTCATACTGGGCCGGAGGAACAGCTTGGGATTGCTCCTGCCTCCTCATCTCCAGGACAGATGAGAGCAGGTCGATCGCTGCACGTGCCAGTCTATTAGCATTCACCCTCGGCATGATGTATGAACTATACAACCTTTCCTCAGGAGTTCCTGCCGTGTCTGCAGCTCCTCTCCGGTAAGCTGATTGATGACGTCTCGGAGCGCGTTGAAACACTCCCCCTCCTTTTCACGATAATGCCTTTGCATAATAGCTTTATCTTTATTCTGTCGAGGCGAGGGTGAGGGCGAGGGTGAATTCAGTGGAGAAGGAACTTGGTATGTACGGTGCATTCTGACAATCCAGGGAGTGTTGGTTCAACGAAACAATGCATTGGTGCTTATATACGATCATAGGTGTCAATTCGTGTGCATCCATTCATCAACGTATAAAAGACTTTCCGTTTATTGTCCTCGTTCTTCAGAGGCATCCACTGGTACAACGACCAATTATATGGATACTACCACCCGTTTGAACGGATTCCACTCGCGAACACCTGCTACCGGGTGTAATCCACGGAATGAGAATGTCTCGAGTAATATGGAACACTGTAAGTCAACGACGACTCGTAGTCTGATCCACTGGGTTGTCACTCACAATATTTGGCAGGCTCGGTCATAGTTGGGATAAACCGAGCAACGTCCCGATAACATAGGCTACATGTGACATGGTTTGCACCGCGTTCGGCATTCAGACCTCTACCACTCGACAAGTATTCGAAACGTTCGGCGACCAATTCCTCGTGAAGAGTTTCCGGACCATGTTCTTGGTGCATGTTGGAGTCCTTCTTCTTCTTGAACAATGAATATCGTGGGTTTATGAAGTAGGGGCTGCGGTATTGATACGTCAACCGACCAACAAGTTGCGCTGTTCGGAACAACCCTGGTGCATCCTTTATTCCGGATCATCCGGATCATCCTAGCCTGAGATTAGCGCCAACCATCCCGACGGTCAAGCCCAATATCATCGATCGATAAGGATGCTCCGCCTGTTTTCTTACATTTTGTGATATATCTGGAAAACGGATTCGTCGGTAGAGTTTATCGCGACTCGAGGTTGACTGTCCTGAACGTATCGATGCGATGCCAAGTTCTCCGTGTCTACGACGCCCGCGCGTGTCTCGGAGTTCCTTCAAGTTGAACCTTGACTGGTCAGCGACTCAAGACGTCCGAGTTGATCGACATCCTGAGCTGGGCGGTATTCAGCTCGTGCGTAGCTGCCAGTGTGGGACGTTTAAAGTATAGCCTGCGCAATAGACAGCATTGGGAGATCTGCAGTCGCATCCCCTACCCATTTCCCGACTTGACCCTTGACTCGACCTCCTAGACCCACATCAACCACGTTCCTTGGAAAGTACAATCAGCGCCCATTCCGTTCTAACTTTGTATTGAACGGCCTGATGATTCACAGCGCTGAATCGGGAAGGCAGTACAGCTGGCTTGCAGTGCACTTTTGCTTAAAGTGCGGTGTTCTGAAATGTTCACACAATGCAGAGTCAAACTTTCTGCTAGCATATCACATGCGACGGTCCAGTTCCATTCAAAATATTCAAGTATTATGGAAGATCGCAGTAACAGAGCATATCGAGGCTGTATGCATATCTACCATCGGTGTAAAATATCAGAGTACATAATCAAAAAGGCGCCCGCCGACTAAGGCAATCCTCGTCCCCAAGCAGCGACCACAGATGAGATTAATGTCCATTTGCCATTCCACAGGCGCTTCAGCCCATCTCCTCCACCCGTCCTCACGATACCATCCACGCAGGGGACCCTACCAGATTTTAACGCCATCGCAGCGCCGACCACGAGCAATGCGCCCATGAACAACATTCTGCGTTCTGCAGGCGTGAGTGCACCGAGCCGCAGGCCGATCCTGCGCGGGTCCAACAGTGCTCTGCTCATCGCTCTCGGCGAAGCTTTGCCTTTCTTCACTGGAAGGCGGCGACCGAGAGACGGCGAGGGGGGTGGCGAGGGTATGACAATGGACGAAGAGTTGACTAGAGTTTCCAAGTAGTCGTCGGTATAGTCGTATGGCTGTTTTTCGGGTACAGCGCCCGGCGCTTTGGCGCTGATCGGTAGAGGCCTCCACGTTCGCATAACACTATCAGGTCCCATGATCTCGGTGACGCGGAGTGAACGGTGCGATGGCGGGTATGCAGTTAAGAGACCATCCGCTTGACGGAGCAGATAAGTAAGGGAGAGCGGCGGAGGTTTGGCTCTCGATTTTCTCGGCGCAGATTTGTCATAGTGTGATGAGGATCTGTCTGCTACAGTAGGGGATTGCAATGTGGAAGGACGTGTTGGATCAGAGGATGAACGCGAACGTGATGATACATGATCAGAGGTTGAGGGTGAAGGGTCGTGGTGATAAACCGATGCTGCTTCCTGGGGCAATGACATACTTGACTGTACAGGGGAAGAAGGTCCTGACGAAGGAATGGGCGAAGCCGACCGTGAATCAGGCAATGGAATGGAAGCGGCTAATGCTAGAGGTGAGCCATGTGGACTGCCAACGCAGGTTTGCTCCGTTGCTTCTGGAAGTGGGATAGGTTTTGTGCTCGGACTAGAGCTGCTAGTTCGAGGCGTGTCACTGCTCTGGGTCATCGGGGCAGTGCTCTGATTTGGCCGGTCTTCATCTCCTGTGAGGGTGTCACAGGTAATATGTGTCTGTTCGCTGACGCGAGGAGACCCGTGCGTGTCCTCGATAGATTCAGAACTTGGCTGCTCGTTTGTACTTGCTCCACTGTGCGAGCGAGATCTCGCAACGGGCTCCTCAGAGACCGTTTCATCTTCTGCGGCCCGATCTACTTCGGGGACCGTGCCTTCGTTGACGCCAACATCGTAGAGTTCCGGCTCCGCATCAACCAGCTCCGGTATCCCCCCCAACAAAGAGTGGATCATCCCTTCTTCGTCTTGTTCTGCAAGCAAGTGGACAGAAGGTTTGCGGTGTAGGACGAGCTATGGATGGGGTTTAGACCAAAGAAGCTAAAGAAGAGTGCGGACAAATAAAGAACTTGGAGTTGGTGATACTTACGGCAGCGACGAGCCACACCACGGCAATCGGCTCTCGCGACAAAAGAAAATCCCATACATGTTGGATAAGAGGAAGGGTCGGGATGTCATGCGAGAAGAGCGTAAGGAGATTAGACAGCGCATGGTATGGAAGCGGTGAAGTGCTAAACGTCGAGATGCATACTGTAATCAGCGTAAAGGAGCAGGATCACAAAGAGTACGCACCTTTCGAGGAGCTTTGCGTATGCAGGATCCACAAGTCTTAACAAATTCCTAAGCACTCTGGTACAATGTCATCATAAAATTGAAGGATTGTAGAGGACGCCTTTGGGATCTCACCTCAATAAGCCGAGTATTGGTTCAAGTCCAACTCCCATTGCATCACGCACGCGATGAAGTGCCATCTTTTCTGCACATGGGAGGTGAAGAGGCCGCGGCAAAGTGAGAAAGATGACGGTCATGATATCGTGGAAACCCTGGAAATAGTGAAGCGAACGACGTTTCCGGAACAAGGACACGAGGAGCTCATGCAGGTCATTTTGAAGTGCATCCCGAGCGGGCGTAGCGCCGGATTCTGATATGCCGAGAATTTCAGTGAATGTATGAATGCCGACGGTGTCATTCCGCACCACCAGGGTATAATACGAAGCTGCGATCTGTGTCCAGCTTGATTTGCCGCTCGTCTGCGTGGGGGTCTGCCACTGGCTCGTCCGTCCCTTCTTCCATCAGCTCTTCATGTTCATTCGTACTGTCCACCTCCGAGTATGGAGGCGGATCGGAGAGCGGTTGTGCACCAAGGAGAGCAGGCCTAGAGTCGTTCAGTCAACACGGAGTGAGGTAAAAACGTTTGGATGTGGATGCAATGCACAAACCATATTCTGGCTCTGTCCTCTCTAAAGCCTCCTGGTTGGAGGCTAAGTTCTCTGAACAAAACCCAGTTTTGCTCGTCGTCACTCGATAGGCTCATGAGGGCTTAATGCACCCAAGTAGTATGTCGCAGCTCCTCTACCACTGTGTAAACCGGGGGCATTACGTCAGCTCGCCTTCGTGGATTCGGACTGGGCGGATTCAGCGAGGCTGGCTGGTGACGTCGATCGCCATGATGTGGAACTAGCCGGCCAACCAAGTCTAGATGTGACACGACTTGCAGGGTCTCGAAGGGTCAGAAAATGTAGACGTAGATTAGCCACGAATTAGCATCGACAGCTCTCAAGCGACCCCGACGTGGATCACGTTTCACCCCTCCCCACATGGACATTCACCATCTCAGCCCCGCCCTCAGCCCCACCATGCAACACAACCTTTTCATCAAAGCTCCTCCCTACGCCGTTCTCCCCTTGTTTATCTTCCTCCTCCTCGTCACTCACGGCCTCCTCCACAATCGCGCCTTCTTCATGTAGGACCTCGAACGTATTCTCGAGCACGGCAAGGTTCTGGCCCGCACAGATTGCTTTGACGATCTGTCCTTCATGTGCGGTGTGCTGCGCGCGTCGGAGGGAGCGAGTGAGGTAGGTCGAGAGCGCACGGAGTGGCCAGGTAGTCGGGACGATGGGGAATATCTGCGTGATAAGTGGATACGTCAGTTGTGCCAATTCGAAGAAAGATATTAGTGCGAAGATATGTAGTCAGAGCGGACCAATTCCATCGACGAAACCACATCCCGCACAAAGGTCCATTGACAAAAAAATCTCCAAACAATGAAAGTACTCACATCAACAACATCCAGCCTTTTCGCCTGCGAGCTCAAAAACCGCGCCGTCTGTTGTGTATCCCTGAAAAAGTGTCAATCTGTCCGCTCCTCCGCAAAGGCGAGACTCACCCATCCTCCATGTAAACCTCCAACAGCATTTTCAACATGTCGCCACTGTGCACTCCATCTTCTTTTCCTTTCACCCCTGCCGTACCACTACCTCTTGCGAACCACCCACTCCAATCAGACAACCCACACCCTTCAGCAGCGCTCACACCGATTTTAGTACCAACTACACCCGTCAAGCCACCACTCGACGCATACGACTCGGCCGTTGATGTGTCTCGCAGGGCGTACAGCGTCTTTAAAGCAGTCTGGGCGGAGGGGATCTAATGTCGTCACGCGGGCCAGTATTTGTGAACATGAGAGCATGCAAAGACAAAAGATGACATACCTTGGAATGTAGAATAGCCATCTCGAGACCGAGAATTTTATCCCATCCACCATCGGTGATCCTGTCTTGTATATCCTTGACGAGTTTTTTACCCTCCCTAATAGACTGAAGAAGTAACAGTGTCTTTATGCGCGCACGCTTTGACGGGGAGTCGGGAGTCGTCGAGGCGAAATAAGACAAGAATGGCGAGCGCCACGGTGATTGTGAAGATGGGGGAACGGATGGAGGCGGTGAATCCGACTTTGGTGGAGGTGGAGGTGGCGGAGACGTCGTAGTCGAGGTGCTTGGGGAAGAGGCATACGATGCCGCTGTAATAGACGCAGATATCAACCGACGGTCATTATATCGACCTGCACATCCATATAGTCGACGAACCTTTCGCCCTCCAAAGTTTGCCAACATTCTCGTTCCCAACGCACTCCAACACCTCCTCTACGCAGTTCCATACAAGTTCTTCAAACAACTCTTCCTCCTCCGTTGTCTCCTTTCCACCCCTACCGAGTCCTCGACCAACAACTAACCACTCTAGGTACCGTTTCGCAGCAAGTGCATTAGTATTTCGGAGCTCGGAAAGAATGGCCAATTCGTCGGCTTTTTGCGCGTCCTTTTCTCGGTCCGCCTTATCTCTTCCGCGGCCTGCGGCACCAGTGGGTCGGCGATGTCGCGTCGGTTGCGAGGATGTGAGCAACTGAATGAAGAGAATCAAAGAACCGTCCCGACGCGGGCATAAAAAACGCGTATTTCGGGTAGGTTGAATGTAAGATACGTGGAACAGAAAGCATATACGCACCTTGAGTCCTCTCTCGACGTCTTTCCCAGCAAGCCATGCTGCCCACTTCTTCACTAAGCTAGACCTCTCAAGTTCACTCAAGACCATAGCAACCCCAATCGTCGAAGCGGATGGATCAGTCCGAGTGGGAGCAAGTAATGTGAATATCTGCTCGAGTGGATCGACGACGAAAGAATCGACATATGTTCCTTCTGTGAGGCTGTTTCATATTTTTGGAGAAAAAACGGGGTTAGAGTCGATCGAGGTCACGGACGAACGATTAACAATCATTATATGGGGTATCACTCACCCAGCTAAAACATTCATGACCTTTCCCCCATCCCCAAACACTTTCCACATTTCTACCAAAGCACCCCAGAGGTTCATTTGTGAGAGCACGGGCGCTAGAATTTGCGGACGTAATGGTAGCGCTGGTCTCGAGGAACTGGTTGACATTGTCTGCGAAGGGTGGGAAGTGTGTCGTGTATGTGATGGTAAGGACGGGATAGACATTTGGTGCCCATTCGAGGGATATGTATGCGATGTTGAACCAGGACGCGAGGGTGGTCGCGAACTGGAACGGGAGACGGGCCGCGAGGGAGAATTAGATGGAGCGGAGGGTGGGGGAGCAAATAGTGCCAAAAGCGAATGAATATCCCCCGCATGTGCATAGAGAAGGGCTAGAGCTGTCGATGTTATCTAGGTAAATGATAAAACGTTAGAAACGTATGCACCGGCGATGAACATGGCGAAGAAGACACGACAGGAAAATAAGAACAAGTTATCGTAGCAGGGAAGCAAAATACCGGATAAACATGGGAACGACACTATCAACATGCAAGACCACGGCACGAAAGTGTGATGGTCAATCCTTGGATCATACAGGGTAAGATCTACGCGATTCGATCCAAATGGACGTGCAGTATAAAACAGAAAAAAACGCACCTCGATCACATCTCTTGACCACATTTCAGCGTTCCCCAACACACCAGCCAAAATGCTCTTCACCATCTCACTGGCTTCTCCTCTCAGCCCTTCACGCATTACGATCGTTGCTGGATGTGTACGCGTGCCACCGTTCGTGTGGGAGGTGGATGTTGACGGTTCTGCATCGGCAGGTTCATCTGCGACTGGCAAACCAGGTATTGCGCTAGGACGCAAGTAGGGAGAATAATTCCTGACTAAGTTGGTGGCGACTGAATGTCAGTGCCCATGCGTCATTTAATTTTATTTGTTGCAGATGGTAGGGCAGGGACGAGAGTTGTGAGAGACATGGGAGGAGAAGGAAGAGGGTGAGTTGAGTTGCCGGCAGGTCGATTGGTGGTGGGAAGTTGGTAAGGGAGGAACAAGGTGCTGACGTGCGAGGGCGACGGGAGGGAAGAAAGGGGAAAAATAAATGTGAACCAACTTACTGATATCATCGACACTGGTTTCGTCAGGCATGTATTCTCTAACACCATCCCAGACCTCGACCTCGACGGAATCTCCCTCGGCACGTCCTAAAGTTGTGCTGCCGTCCGTCTCGTCACTCGGAGGTTCACTGAACAACGCAGGCCGTAGTTCATCAAAGTAAGAGACAGCGACACGAGGATCGATAGCTCCCTTGACGAAGTGGGCTGTTGCCTCGCGAAATCTGGTCTGACGCATGAACGCGAAGGCAAGACATTGGTGCATATAGCGTAGAGTCTGCTCGTGTGCATTCACCGTCAGCACGTACAACTCCAAGTATTGCACCACCCACTTGGTCGCTTGAACTCGGGCTTCCCTGCCCCAGATGAGCCTCGGCTCGTTCTAGCAGCGCTTGTGCTTCTGCCAGTCTGCCATTTTGAAGCAGTGATTCTACTTGCGCAAAAAGTGTCGAGGGTAGAAGTGAATAGATGGAGGACTGGCCGAGGACGAGGACGGCTGAGCGAGGATACGATGAATGACCCATCGCGAATGAACGCGCCTTTGACAACAGTCCTGGATACTGGTTTATGTAAGTCGATGGCGGTCAAGGCAGAACCCTAATCTCTGGTTAGGTTTAGTGCCACAAGTTAATCGACTTCTCAATCTCAATCTCGTCGGACAAATCACTTGTGTTTTTGCGTCTCAGGATCAGTCAGCAAGCTCACCAAGGAACGTCGCCGCAACGGCACTACATTTATTCCACAGTAGCACTCACGAGGCTGAACTCCGTACGTCGTTGATTAATTATCGTGATACAGACGCTCATGCTACTGGTTCAAGTAAATCCCGCCAATGGCGAACCTGAACAACCTAATGTCAACAATGACCGTAGCCCACATGGACGAACAGATGACAAGTCAAAAGTCAGTCCCACCTGAATCCAACATCAATGTTCAAAGGAATTCCCTGTCCTTCACTCTTCGCCTTCCAACCGAGATTCTCGAAGCAATATTTATCCATCGCGCTCGTGACTATCATAGCGAGCATTCTCGAGTCTCCGTTTATTCACGCATTCACAATCCGCCTTCTTGGGTCAATGTTTCATACGTCTGCCGTCATTGGCGCAATGTCGCTCTGAATTGCGCGACTCTTTGGACTTATCTTTTTATCGTGTCACCGCGCTGGACGGAGGAGTTATTGGCCAGATCAAGGCAGGCACCATTGAAGCTACGGGTACAGATGGAATACCATTATCGGGACAATATTCCGTGTCTGCTCTTCGTGGATCAAGTAATGAACCATGTAGAACGCATCCAAGAACTCCACCTTTCCCTTCCGTTCGTGGTCAGGGACAACCAGGTTTTTTCTAAACTTTCCTCTCCCGCTCCCTGCCTGCAAAAGCTGGTGATCTTTGCGGGGGAGGTTCCTCCGGAGTTGGAGTGGTCCTCGGCACTCTTTGATGGAGACACTCCAGCCCTCCATACACTTGAGCTCATAAATTGTTCAGTGTCATGGTATTCGTTCAAGCTGAGCAATTTAACGACTCTCATTCTACGCCATGTCCCTGCTCGGTTTCACCAAAACACGGAGGAATTCCTAGCCACCCTTAGGGGTATGCAACATGTCAGACATCTAGATCTTGTGTATGCCCTTGCTAGCGCCACCGGTTTTCTTTCTAGTGCGGCTTTCAATACCTTCCAGAAAATCGATTTACCCCATCTTTCTCGCCTTTGGATCGCTGCTCCACTTTCGACGGTCGTCGCATTGCTGTCTTGTGCAAACATTCCGTTGCAAACAGAAGTCAGGCTAGAATGTCGTTTCAAACGTGGGCCCTCCCTTGATAATTATGCCCCGCTCTCTTCCCTTCTTGCACAAAGGTTCAACATCACCTATGATCAGGCATCATCTGGCCCGACAATTCGCTCATTAGTAATTATGTGGGGTGAGGGGACACTCACTTTCACTGCATCGGAACGCGATTGCGATTTTTCCGTTTCCATGCCACGCACGGAGTGGGGTTGCAACATTCCTCTGCAGACCTTCGTTAATTTTGGCTATTCTGCGTCAACAAGCGATACTTGGAGAAATATGGATCGCCTCATAAGCGACCTTGTTTATCGCTCCATACCTTTGACAAATGTTGAGAGCGTTCATGTCATCAATCCCCCATTCCCATCGGCCTTTTGGAGGAAGTTATTTGGACACATTCACAATCTACGGTACCTCAAACTCAGTGGAGGTTACATGCCAGACCTGGCTTCCGTGCTCGCACTCGCCCCTCACAGTTACACAAAGAACGAGGGTAGATTTGCTGATCGAGGCCCAGATCCCGTGCCTGCACCTGTATTGGAGGAGTTGGAGTTGTATAACATTTCTTTTTCGGCATCGCTGGCAGAAGGTCTTACGATGGATCCGCCCGCTGCCGACGCGCAATCTCTGTTTGACGCTCTCTGCACCCGCAAAGAGTCCCGAGGTCGACTCGCCGTGGTTGAATGTTTTGCAACCATGTCCGACCGCGATGTAGAGTTGGATATGGTTGGGAGGTGGGAGGATGGTCACTTCCACGTAGTTGAAGAGTATAGTCGACCCTACCACTCGGAGTCGGAGTCATCTGATTCAAGTTCTTACTCCGGATTGTAGGAAGAAGTGGTTCGTGTTGACGAGTCGACGACTGCTTGTAAGTTGCACCAAAGGAGCCACTGGCACCTCTGCTCGTACAACGACACGGCACTACTGAGTGACAGCTCAGTTCTAGTACACCTGCTTGAAATCTTTAGGTAGCTTCATCCATTCCATGAAATTTTCCCGTTTGCCTTGGTCCTGATGTGTGCGGGGTTTTAACAACCCATCGTTTGAGTCAGTATCCCTCAGCTCTCAGCGAAGATACTGAAGATCGATCTGACCTCCTTGGAGTGGATAGCCATGTAAGTACCTAATCGGACAACGCCTGGACCTTGAGTACTTGACCAGCGGTGATGATCAATCATTGCGTCTCTGAGAGGAGGACATCGAGCCCCAGGTTGTCGAGGAAATGATCTGAGGCGTCGGTAGAGTCATCGTCCTTACCGCATCGGATTGATTTCGTCTCGTCAGTCTAGCTTGAAGCTTGAAGTTCAAGTTGGCCGATGGGCTCAGTGTGTGGAGGCGCACCGTCACGGTGGTGTGTACCGAAACAACAACAAAAAACTACATTAGACCGCCAAACAACTGTGACGATAGACAGATGGACAAAACAGGATCAAGTGAAAGCAAATAAGAATAACGACAACACAGCGACATCCTTTCTATTTCACTCATCGTATTGGGTCAACTTCAAAGTGCGTCGGTATCATAGAGCAAGAATGCAACTCAGTAGGACTTACATCTAGTGTGAGCGTCCTCGAACTATTGACATCCTGGTCTCGGTATATTCCCACCAATGAGTGGCCACGCTCATACAAGGAACCCTTGAGGCTAATGACAATGAACTGGAAGAAGTCCGATGCTTGAGAACGAATGTAGTTGGCTATCTTGGCAACGTTTGTATTGTCCAGAGCTGCATCCACTTCATCCAGGACGAAGAACGGTGCGGGTTGATAACTGACACGGGAATAAAACACGATACGTTATCATTAATGCAACTCACCTGTGGATCGCAAAAAGCAATGCTAGAGCAGCAACTGTCTTCTCCCCACCCGACAATTGTTCCATGTCTCGGAATCGTTTCATCGGCGGCATAGCATGATACTTGATTCCAGCATTATAAGGTTCCTTTTGAAAGTAAAGATCAATGACCCAAGCAATTGACCAACTTTCCCCAGCATTACCTCGCTGTCTTCTAAACTCAAGTATGCAACGCCTCCCATGGGAGCACTCTTGCCCTTCGTAAGGTCTTTGTATACCTCATCGATCCGTTCAGAGATATGATTATATGCCTTATTAAACATTTCACATCTACCACTCAACGGTCAACATACTTGCAAATCAGGCGATAGAAAGACTACCCACCTCTGACGCTTGATATCATTGAACTGATCTCTCGCTGTCTTGGAATCCTTGCGTGCTTTCTCCGCCTCCCGTTCAGTCTCAACGAGTCGGGCTTCAACATCATCCAGCCTTTCGATTGCTTTCAGGTTCGGCGCCATACGTTCAATATCTGCGTTTAGCTTGGAGATCGATGCGTCAAATTCAGTGAGGGTTTCCGGATTGTTGCTCTGCAAATATTTGAATCCATACACCATGATCGCGAGACTCAACGTAAACTTACAGCACGTTCCTCATCGTCCAATGCAGCAAAGTCAACTTCAATACCGTAGTCTTGGACTTGCCTAGGTCGCTGAGTGCCGTCCTCGTCCTCATCAACATCCATGGCCACTTCATCGCGTAGGTTCTACAACGGTTTAGCACGTGAATGCCACGATATAAGGTTCTCACCTCTTCCATAGGTACGTTCTTCAAGTGACCTGTTACAAGTGGTAACTTGATGTCCTCCAGTCTACATTTACGATACATCGAAGACCGTTCAAGGGCCCGTTTCTCGATTTCGTCGTTCTAAGGTCGATTAGAAATAAATCAATGACGAAACCATGAGTGGAAAACCACGAACCATTGATCCAATCTCCTTGAGTGCCTGATCAAGCACCTTGGCCGCGCGCGCATGCGTTTTCTTCACCTGTTCCACGACCTTATTCTTTTCTTCCAGCGATTCATTGAGTACGTGAAGGCCTTGTCGGAGATTTTCGATCGCTTCTTGACCCGACGCGATCTCGGCCTGGATCTGACGTTTCTGCTCCTCGAGCTCGACGACTTTCACTTCTTCGTCTTCTTGGGTTTTCTTAAGCGTTGTCAGTCTGTTCTGAGTGAGTTGCAGTTGCTCTTCCTCAAATTGAATTCTGTAAGCGAGCAGTGATATTGACAAGACGCTCAAGTCGATCAGATGTACGATTCTCACTGGTGTGTCAAGCGCGCAATCTGTTGATCGAATCGATTCCGTGCTTGACTCTCTTCTTCCGCCACTCTGAGCTGGCGTTCTTCATACTCCCGGATGTGATTCACACCAATCTTGGTGCAGAAAGAGGCAAAAACGCCACGCTCGGCTTCGTCAATAACCGACTGGAGCGTTGATGTGCGAGAAGTGAGCGTGGCATGCGCAGTTTGAGCCTATACAGAGGAGATTCATGGGATCGAAATAAAAAGGACGTTTCGTTGTCGCTGACCTTTTTGAAGTCGGGTGCAAGCTTCTTAAGCTCACGCTCGACATGCTTGAGCTCATCTTTTGTACCATTGTGGCGAAGTTTAAAAGCGCTCTGAGACCTCGTGAGACCGAGAAGGTACAATGCAAACGTAGGTGTACGAACCAAATCATCCTTAGTTACCGTGATAGCGCTCTCCAACCTCGTTATCTCAGAAATGATATTTTCATCTGCCTTACCACGCGACTTGGAGCGATTAAGCTCCTGCAGTTGTGCCAGAAGGTTGTCTCGGAGGCGGACAAGGCCTGAGTTATCCTGTGTGAATGAGGCAATATTAGACTAAATAAGCATGAGCAGACCTTGTACATCCTTTTCCTCCCATTTCTTTCCGGACCCATGCGTACTTCGTCCACCCGTCATCAAACCACTTTTATGGATGATTGTCCCTTCGAGGGTAACAGCTAAAAGAATGCGCATGAGGCCAAGTATTTCACTCCTCTGCAACATCCTCCACCTACCTTTGACCTCTTGACCTTTCTCCCAACATACGTACTTGGCCACCTCCATTGTGTCACATACAAGAGCATTCCCACACACATGGTGCATCGCCCGTTCAACAGCAGGTTCGTACTGGATGACATCAACGGCGAGACGAGCCCCTTTGGCAAAAGAACGGAACTTGTCGTTAACAGGCTTTACGGAGATGGTGTCGAGGGGCAAAAAAGTCGCTTGCCCGGCTCGCTGGGTGCGTAGGTACTTGACAACAGGATAAGTTAAGATATAGATGCGTAACATGCGGAACCAACCTCGATGCATTCGATCGCCGTTTTCTCCTCGTCCACAACTACCGCGTCGATGTTCCTGCCCAGAATTACGGAAACTGCAGTCTCATATTTGCGCTGCGTGGGCTTGCAGAGATCTACCACTCGACCTCTAACACCTACACATTAAAAAAGTAGTTGGGATGACTTCGGTTTTGCATTTATAGGTACAAGCATACCTGGGAAGACACGCTGCAGGCTTGCAAGAGTCTCCTTGAGCTTCGCTTCCCGTTCCGTTTCGGTCCTATCAATACCTGCTTGGAGGAGACGCTGATAGACATCTGTAAGCTTTTCATTTGCCTCCGTTTCGAGACGGCTGAAGAAGTGTTAGTCTTTATCCCGGAGGGAAGCAAATGAATGGCTATGCAAAACAAAACATACGTTATGCGGGTCCGTTCGCTCTGGTGATTGTCATATTCTTGCTTGACACGGGCCAAGTCAGCTTGCAAAGTTGCCAGCTTTTCCTCGAGCTAACAAAATCAATCAGAAAATTAGCTTGGTAGTGCTGCTGGTTGTGTTACCTCCGTCTTCCTCTCCCCTTGGGCATTTGCATCTTCGGCCAGTTTGTTCTTCCTGGTTTCCATCTCTTCTATTTGGGTTTTCAGCTGGCCGAGCGTACGCGACGTGGTCTTTTCTTCTCTTCCGAGTGCCTCGAGTGATTGACGTTCAGTCACTGCCAATATACTTGCTTGCGCTTTCCTAAGTTGATTCAACGTTGAGCAACGTACTCTTTCACAATGATGGGATGGCCTCACAGCGCGCGATACTCGGCAAGACTCTCTTCACTTAAAGCTGTGTTATCTTGGGATGCCTGACGGTATGCCTCTGACAGAAGACACACCCACAATGAATGAATTCGTTAGCATCGAACAAACGTCAAGACGGACCTGTAGCTTCATCCGCAGCTCGACGCGCAGTTTGGAGGTCACGGCGAAGGACATTCAACTTGGCTTCTTGGCGGTCCTCATCCTTTCCGACTTGGTCACGCGTGGTTTGGGCATTCTGCATCTTTCTGGTAGAGTGCTTGATCTTCTCGTCGGTTGCAACCAGGTCAGGTTCCTACGAAGGTGTAAAAGACAGGTAGCTTGGATTGAAGGCGAAGCGCAACTGACTTTAGACTCGACAGTCTTTTCTGCCTTTTTTACTTTCTTTTCTTCCCGAACGACAGCGGTACGAGCTCTAGCTTGATCCGCACGTGCATCTTCCAGTGCCTTGTCATGTTGCTGCTGCTCTGCACGCAATCCCGCAAGAGCTCGTGATTTCTTTTGGATGTCTCTGGCGTTGGCTTCAAGAGCTTCTTCGATGTGGAACAATTTGTATAAGATTCGGCGCAAGATGAGATCGTCCTGGAAGGCGCATATAAGCGATAATTGTGACTTATCACGAAGGCACAAACCCTTTCTTGACAGAGACCCTCAAAGCGCTCTGCTTCACCCTTTTGTTCTTTATACTGTCGTATTTCACCAGTAATACCCCTCCTCTTTGTAAAATTGAACGTGGCGTTCTCGGTGGCTCGTTCCTGTGCTTCCTTTGCCTTTTCGTAATCTGGCGCCAGCTCGAGGGAACCAGAGATTTGCTCAATGAGGCGGGTAAGTTCTCGCGGCGACTGGGAAGCGACGGCCTCAACATCTCCTTGGAAAACGAGGAAGTTCTTGGCTTTGACAAGGATGTTATGGGAGACGAGAGCGGCATTGTAGGCGGCATACGTCACAACTCTATCGTTGAGACGATACTCGGATGCACCAGTGGTAGAAATGCTACGAGAGGGTGAGATCCACGTTCAGAGGCAAGAGTAGCGCGAGAGACGTACGTGCGTTGGAAGGACCAGTCTTTCTTAAGTTCATCCTCGTATACAGCGATGACCCAAGCTTTCTTTGCGGTGCCCTCGCCTTCATTCTCTTCTCCGTCGCTGTCGTCTTCCGCATCGTCTTGACCCTGCGTATCCTCCGAGCCGTCAGTGGGACCCCGGGCAAGGCGCCGACCGCGATAAACCAAGTCTTTTAGCTGGCTACTCCGAAGTTGGGCACTCTTCACGCCAAGCACGAAGGATATGGCATCCATGAGATTAGATTTTCCAGCGCCATTTGGACCGATGATGGAGGTAAAGTTCTTAAACGGGCCGATGACTTGGTGACCGCTGTAAAGAGATGTTGCACTGTATGAACAATAAGAAACACGGGGACTCACCGATACGATTTGAAGTTGGATAGCTCGATGCGAACGAGAGGCATCTCGTCCGAGTTAGGGGGACAGCGAAGCGGACACCAACAATTGGGACGCGTCCAGAAACACGCTTGTCACACTTGGTCACAGTCACAGATAGCGACTCGAACAAAAACGAATGGAATGACATTGTGAAGCCAAAGAGAATGACCATTTATTCTATGTACATATAGCGCATCACAAGGATAAATAACAGGTTCATCCTTCCCGAATCCACACTCTAAGGATATTCGGAGGACTAGTATTGGGTTCTCAGAGCACACGAACGAGCTTAGCATGTTCCTCGTGATCGTTGAGGGACAAGAAGTCACTGCTGGGTTTCATAGCGTACTGTGGGACATCGGACAGCGAATGTGTTTGACGGTGCGTGTCTACCTGCAGGTGCAATCATTGAATTGACCATGACGTCACGAAGACCACTCACTTACTTCCACATGAATGGCCGTGGGCTCTCGCGTGGGCCGAGCGCGTGAATGGGGTGCATTCGTGAACACCACACCACCTGACCTCTCATCAGAATGACTGAGTGATTGAAATGAACTGCGGGTAAACAGTAAAAACAACAAATTGCTTACTAAACCTCAGGGATAGCTAGATTGAAGTTGTAGAGCCGACGAACTACACGCGAAGCCATGATCTGCGATAGAAAATAAGAGATTCGATGCATGTAATGACGACAACATGAAAACGTACTGTCGAGGCTATGGCTGCAGGAACATTGAATACGACGCTCATGACGGCGTTGAGGTTGAGGATCATGAATATCGTAGCCAACAAATTTGCCAAGAAACTGCATATGCATAAGTGCCAGGTAAGCCAGCGAGGTTGCGAAGAAGAACGAACGTACGCAAGGATGAAGTAAACTAGTCCGTCGGAGAATACCATGCGAACCAGCTTACTGTGGATTCCGCAAGTGCCAGAGACACGTCGAGTCCACGCTAACTTGTACGCAGTCAGGCAGAGAACAACAAGATCGAAACTCATGGAATAGATAAAAGTGGCAGCGAGAATGGTCGTGTTACTCTTGATGATCGTACAGCCAACACCTTGGACCCAGATCACCTTAAGAAGTACACCTAGCCTGATATCAGCATGCGTTGGAAGACTCTAAATGCTTCCACATGCCTTGCAGGATGAGGGACCAGTGGCCGAGAATAAGCAGGACTATGATGCCAACTATCCACTTATTTTGAGACCAAATTGCTATGCTGCAGTCGTAATGAGTGGCATATAACATAAGTGACAGTAAAGACTTGCGTGCGAAGTGAAAGATTGATACTAGCCAGCCCGAGTGCGGCGTCACCGGCAAGCTTGGCGGACATTAGTGGCTTCTCCCACTCCTTGGCCAGAAACACGACGAACCTGGTTGAACACATACAGAGCTTGGCAGTTGATTATTCTGTGTTTTCTTTGGGTACGATCAGCAGGAGCAAGGGAATTGGACAAACTTCGGTGTGTCGAGAGAAATCAATCTGTGATGCGAGTCAACTGTGTACGAGACCAGGAACAGGTGCTCCTTACATTCCGATCATTGCGAATAACAACAGATATCGCCCGGCGAAGTAGAAGATCTACAATGAGGCATCGTTATTTGCCCTTTATTTCGTTACATGCTTTAAACTTACGAGGGGCCAACGGAATTTCCTTTTCCCGGAAATGACGGCCCAGTCGAAATCGAGAGAGAGCAAGATCTCCCATCTGGCGGTACACGTGTACTCTCAACTTGAAGTCAAAGATACTCGGCAGTCTGACCTTACCCATAGAGACCCAGCAAGGCATGTATCAGCCTGTCGAAAACCACTGCGAAACGGTCACTACTGTGCAAAGGTATCAAGTTGATAATGCTACCAACTCACCTATGTCCGTCGAGAGTTCTGAAAACGACTGCCAGTTGGTCATTTTGATAGGATAGGTTCGTGGAGGTGAATGAGGGATCACAGCGAAGTGCGCTTTAAATAAGGGAAAGCAGGATGATGAAATTTACCAAGGGGTTAAAAGTCTCCGTCGGTTTACTCCATAGGTGCCCCTTGATAAACTTCTGTGTCCGTTAAGGGCGCGCGCAACGAATAACGCATCGTCGACTCGATCCAAGGAAGCGAACGCGCGGTAATGATGTTCGCGCCAAAGCATCCCCGGCGGGTTGCTTAACGGCACTACTGTTAAGATGGTCGCGCGGAGGTGCAACAGAAAACCGCGCTCGATCGAGGGCGATTCTGACACAATACCACAACCACGCTGAGATCTCACCTCCGACCCGGCGTTGAAACCAGGAACTGATCCAAATCATCGAATACCACCGACACGTACTTCTCAATCGACTTCCAGTACTTGATATACACTCGAGGCACTCTGAAAGCAACGGACATGATTGCTGGACGGCGCTAGTGCTTAGTAGTCCAAAGGCGTCGCGATCATTCTTCGGACCTTCTTTGCTGGCTTACCTTCTGGGTGGTGACCAACGCAATCTCCGCTCCACGCCGCGTCAGGTTCACCGTTCAATGCGCCCGATCGAGGAATACCACCTCATTCTTTGGTCTCGCCTCCCCGGAGGACATGGTCTGGCCAAGATTCAGTTCTCGATGAAATCACCCTACTGGCAAGGTCTTTTCTACATTCATCATTCGAGGTGGAAAGTTCGTGCTTGAGTTCTTGGGTCATTGCGCCACTCTTGATTGATAGTAAGTACGGTGGCGGCACCTGCTAGCTTGCAACTGCGCCAATCTTGGACTCCGCACAACGTCATCAATCGTACTAGGCAAGTACCTCAAGTCCAAGCAAGATTTTGCGGTAATCGAGAGTGGACCAAGTGACGGCAGGAAGGTTAACAAAAGGGGTGGGCCAGGGTGGGCCCGGCCGTTGGCACCTTAAACTCTGACCCCGAAACGTAAAGCGTTCCAGCCCCACAACCGTCCCACCTCTCTTCCTCTGACACGTAGATCGGTTTGTGCAACATCTTGACGTATAGCATTCGATTTGGCGTCAATCATCATCGATACCTTCAATGAACCAGTTGAACTTTCTTTGACGGCACGTCTTGTAATGGCCAAGTGGCAGTAAGTTACTTCGCTCGGGATGTGAGTACAGTATCTCAATTCTTAAATCAGGGAGACACCGATCTGGTCGGGACCATGGTATACTGTGTGGACTCCCACAGAGATTCTGTGAAAAGTCTGAGTAAAAATAGAAGCGTCGACGGGGATGAACCGACATGCTATGCAAGCACAGCGTTCTTGAGTAAAACTGCCAGAAGTACCAACTACGAAGAATTAGACGGGATCGCAAGACACGGGTTTCGCGATGAACTAAAAAAGAATTCCTTGTCAAAAGCAGATCATCATCTGGGCCCTTCCTCACGGCGGCATTTCAAGGGACGGACCCTCGAAGGCACAGACGCGGCGACCTCGTGTTAGAAGCATGTCACTGGCAGGAATTGGGGGTGCAACATTGAACGTTCAATCGTCACCACAAAATAATTTTTCCAGTCCGTGAGCTCCGTTCTTTGTTCGACCTCCAGACATCTCCTTTTCCACCGGTAGTTTGCGACAGCCAACGTTCGTAACTTCGTTGAGAAGTGGATCCAGTGGTGGTGACCGGCGGAGGATCACATTTGGTGCCTTTGTAGGCGATACGAGACGGGCATTTTGGCCTCAGTACCCATGAACTTATGCTTGACTTGTGCAGTCAGAACGTCTCGAAGTCAGTTGTCTCACGCTTGCCACATGTTGCTGTACCCTATTACCGCCGAAAACTAATATTAGTGCTTGAATCACGGAGGACTCTGAGGAGCCTACGAGCGTCGGCGAGCTCGAGCGCTCGCGTATTCTACTGCAGTAACTCAAACTGCACATTCTACATACGCCGATTTGCAAATTTAAATACGACACAACTCCAATTGGACGCAACCAATTTTGAACTGCCAGGTGGCATTGCGAAAATTTGCGGCGGTTTCACAGTTTTACCGCAAAAATGACCCTGAATTTCTCTTTCCTGCTCGGCTGCAGCTTTCCAATCACAGCTCTCAAAATGTCGTAAGTGAGCTGATCATTCTGTGTCCCTACTGCCAGTGCACGCTAGGTAAGTACTACGCCGTTCTGACGGGGTCAAAATCTGTTGTGACGGTGAGGAGTCGACTGGTACAATTATCATATTCAATTCTCTGACTCGAACATGCTCGGCGAGGAACTTAAGAAGGAATCTTGGTCAGCGACCTCCGAATCTAGCGCACCAAAGAAGCATGAATGTATCAGATATATATGGTGACGAGTACGTGAGTGGAAATCGGCTTCCCATACAGAAGTGACCTCAGTAGCGAATAAAAAGATTGGCAAGGGACGCCAGCCTTCCAAAACACCATCATCGAGCTCGAGGTGTGGACCTTTTTAAGAGTACATCTCTTGAAACTGGTCTCTTGACCAGTTCCTCCCTCGCCGCCATCCTTACCGCCCCTTGATCAACACAACCAATGGCCGACTGGCAGTCTCCGGCCGAGATACAGGCTGACGCTGGTGGGTCGGGATACCCCACGACATCCTCGTGCTAACCGCGGTCATCGCTAGCCGCCTTCAATAACTTCATGCACGCTCTCTTGGGTCTCTACATGTAAGTCATGCTTCGAACTTCCGCATATATGCACCCTTACCTGTGTTGGTTATAGATGGGAGTTCGTCACCTCACTGGACTTCGATTGGCAGTTCCTCTCTGGAAAGAAAAAGTTCAGATGGCCATTGGTAGGGTTGTCGGTCCATCCTTTATAATGTTAGCTACTGACAAGACCACCCAGACGTTTTATTTTGCGGGCCGTTACTGTTTATTACTTGCCCTAATAGGAATGTGAGGCTAATTTCTCTTCAATATGGGTGTGCTGATCATGACGTTCCTCGTAGTGCCGTTGCCCTCAACGTCAGGACAGAAATCGATTGCCAAGGCCTGTATACGTTTAACCAAGTATTTGGAAATGCCGCTGTTGGGCTCGCGAGTATCAATCTGTCGATCAGAACGTAAGTTGATCGACTGAGATCTGTATCGTCCCTTATACTCCTCAGAATGGCCGTATGGTCCCAAAATAAGTATATCGTGGCCTTCCTGATTTTGGTTATTCTTGTCCATTGGTCTTTCCTATTACATGGTGAGTAGTTTGACGCTGCACCGGACTTTGACCAATTTCATCCTCTAGGGATCCTTCTTAAGGCTGCTTGGATTCAAGGCGCTTGTGTCATCACCTACACCGATAATCAAATCCTTGCCATTTGCTTTATATATTCCATGATTTTCGATTTTACCGTCCTGTGCTTGACTGGCTGGAAACTTGCGTTTCCCGCAAACGGCCGGTCGAAACTCATCGACCTTATATTCAGTGACGGGCTAATTTACTTTCTTATCGCGTAAGCCCGCATATATGCACTTGAACAAGTTGGCTCCAGGTGCACTGACACATCTGCGTCTATAGATTCTTGGCAAACCTACTCGCCACGGTGAGTACGGGCATGTTCTGGGTTATTACCCGGTAATCTGACTGATTTTTTGGTCTTGATTCTAGATTTTCATGTTGCTTAACTTGAATGCGGTTCTGTCCATCATTGCAAACGTTCCCGCTGCAATTGCGTCAACTGTAAGTAGACCGGAATCCTTTCCCTCCATCTGAGCTAACTCTGAATCAGATTGTAGCTTGTCGAGTGGTCCGGAGATTAACCAACTTTACTTCGCACAGCGCGGAGGTCTTTACGTCCGTATAATCGAACATTTAGTTTTCGCTCTCCTGACACGTCTGCTGTATAGTTCGACTGCTCAGTCAACAGTTGCATTCCGCGCACCTCCAAATGCGACGTCTCCTCACCACATCTCTATGAAAAAGGGGGATAGTGTTCACATACAGGTCTGTCCTCTCCGGATACAGTGATTGTCCCTGCTGAATATCCGATGGGATACTTTAGATGAGTTCTCTTGTAACTCGCCCGGACACAGAGTACGATTCTGCGGGGAGACTTATCCAAGGGGATGAATTCGACGCTGAAGCACAGGCCATCAACGACGAATTCAAAAAGCCCCCGTATTAGACTCTCAGTGCATCACACAAGGGCTTCAAGTCCATTGCCAGCTTGCTCTCACGCTCTCGCATCTTGCAATATCCTCCAAATCATTGTCGCACATCAGCAGGGTTCACGGATTACTCTCGTTAGAAATCCATTTGCTTCAAGTTTCCGATTTCCATACCGTGTCTTGTCGAGCTCTTCGCCCGGGTGTTGACTACTAGTAGGACTGTCGGGTCAAGGCCTGTGGTGATTTGCACCCTGTGACTATTTCGTTCAAGGACGACCGAGATATTTTTTTCTTGAACTTTTTCAGAACCAAGCCCCACGTATACTATGTTAGTTACCACGCTAGCAGTATATCCTCTTGGTAGCCTCGACGAGCACACAGAATTTGACGAACAAATTGCACAAGTGCTGTCTCCCAACAAGGGTATTGTCGGAGTCGGTTTTACCACACTGAAGATAACCAGCAAGACTCGTAGAAGACCTTGGCCGTGGTTGTTGGTGACCCAAACAGATTCTGATCAGATCAATCGGACCGATCGATGACCGTAGCCAGTCGGCCGGCTCACTCGTACCGTGCCAGTGACAACTCGGGTTCATATTGACCATGAACACTCAACTTAACCTGACCATCTGCCATCCTCGTCTATCCTCTGGGCAGGATTCTAACACTGCAGTCTTGGCCAAGTCTTTTGTTCCCGCTGTCCTACCCGCCAACCACGTGCTCATAAAGGTTGACCGCTTTGGATATTCTGCCAACAATGTTACCTACCAAGCTCTCGGCGAGGTTCCTCATTTCCGGTATGTTTGTTTTCGTTCCGGAAGGATACACTGACAAGGAGGTGCGTTTACGTAGATATTTCGATTTCCACGAAGCGCCAGAAGGCCCAGGTGTATCACCAAGTACCCATGGTGTGACCCCAGTGTGGGGGTTTGGAACTGTTGTTGCTTCAACCCTTCCAGTGGTTCTCCTTGGCGAACGAGTTTATGGTTACTTCGCACCTACGCGTTTCCTCGTATTCCCGGTCTCACCATCGGATGTTAATCGATATACATTCGCTGTTTCTCGCCCCCACTTGCCCGAAGGTATTATTATGCCCAGTTCAAATCTGGTGCTGTTTTTTTTACAGTTTTTTAGACAGAAGACCCTACAATCAAATTACTAGGTGCTCTACGGATCCCCTGTACGATCCATCACCCGCTGTAGAGGATCTCACGATGCTTTACCGCCCATTGTTCTGGACTTCCTTTTGGTGCGAAGACTGGTTCAACACCTCGCAATATCGTGGAGGAGCTTCCCGAATCCTCATTTCCTCCGCGTCAGCCAAAACTGCCTTATGCCTGGCATACCTCATCCGGAAGCGGAATGCCACCTTGAACGACGGCAGCACTACGAGGCAAGTTGTCGGCCTTACGTCCAGAAAAAATTTCGAGTTCACAAAGAATCTCCGTCTCTACGACCACGTATTGGAGTACGATGGATTCGAAAATGCGGCCGTCATGAACGAACCATCGCAAAAGTGGATTTACGTCGACGTGGCGGGTAACGAGAGCTTGAATGCCAGAGTACACAACCATTTCTCTGATGCAAAATTGGGCCTCGCTGGTTCTGTTGCACTTGGCCTCACCAACCTGTCGCCGTCATCGAAGAGCGACTCGGCGGCAAAGTGGACCACGAATGAATTCTCTTCACAGAGTGCCCCGTCGACCCTCGAACAGTTCTTCATGCCAGAGTGGCTTGCGAGACGTAGGAGGCAGCTCTCTGTTGAAGAGATCACGCGGTTGCAAAAGCACGCGTGGACTGGGCTCATGCAGGATTGCAGGACTTGGGGGGTTGCGATTCGCAGAATATGTGGAGCACAGAATGTGAAGAGGGCGTACAAAGAGGTGGTCAAATTTGGCATTGCTCCTGATCAGGGTCTCATCTGGAGCATGTGGGAAGAAGATTCAGACGCGGTGAACGCGCGCTTGTAGGAGGCGTTTCGAAGGAGTATAAATCAATACCGGGTGTGGTACATCATGATTGATGTCAAGTCGTACTGGTGGGAATGAGAAGACCAAGGTTCATTGTCAAGACTAGCTGGCTTACTCACGAGTGTACCTACTATGTTTGCACGACTGCGGGGATCACTCGGAATAGTGTTGCCGCGAAGTGAACAAGCGTTGATGGTGGCAACCTCGATTTGGCGACGCTCAGGGACACATCTCGAATGAGCAGGCTTTGCTCTGTACATTCTCCCCTTCCACTCGAGCACTATTCGCGCCCGTATGCCACTTCACCACATACCACAGCCTCCTCACAGCGCCGGGGAACCATACAGAGGCAGGTCGAGACATCCCACCAACTCTTCGGTCCTCAGCTACTGTTGCAGGTCTGCGAGCCCGTATCGACGCCAACCAGATTCCGTCCCCAATAGACCCCATCGAAACAGACAAGGAGACATGGGAGAAGCAGATGTATATGACTCTACCAGGTAACAATCCGCCGTTTTCCACGACAGACTTTGTTGCCTTTGATCAAGGTGAGGGTCAATCAAGCACGTACGAATTAAGTGCTGGTTAAGAGCATAAAGACACTTTGTCTTTTCTTTTTTCCACCCCTCCAAGCCGGCAACGTACCGTATCCCAATGTTATCGTAGCTGACGCGTTCGCGATTCAGGCAACTCGAATCCCAAGCATATGCGTGTCACGACCTGGAACTTACCCAACTCGGCCCATCTCACCCGAGAATGCGATATACCCCTTGCTGTAGTGGTACAACCGTTCGCGGACCTCGATCCTCGAGAAGAACCTGTTCCTCTAGTCGACTGTGGACCGAGTGGCCCTGCAAGGTGTGGCCAGTGCAGGGGTTATATCAATCCCTGGTGTACGTGGGTCGCGGGTGGTAGCAGATGGAAATGTAATTTGTGCTCCCATGAAACAGAAGGTTCGCTATGTCTCTGATTGCTCTTGGTTCACGGGCTAGACGTCAGCTTAGTTTCACAGGAATATTTCAGCAACCTGGATCACAATTTCATGCGCCTGGACCATGCTAATCGCCTCGAGTTGAACAAGGGTACTGTTGACTTCGTTGTCGAATCTGACGAGTATTGGGCCCCACCACCTTTACCAAAGCTAGCGCCAACCTACTTCACCCCCGAACCACCACCATCGACACCCCGAAAGCCGGTCCCGTTACATTATCTGTTTGCCCTGGACGTGTCTATCAGTGCCGTGGAGTCTGGTTTTCTTCAGTCTGTTTGCGGTGTTCTCTTAGACGTCCTGTACGGGGGTACTGCTGCTGACGGATCAACATTCGAGCCCTGCTTTCCACAGGGATGCAGAATTGGGATTATTACCTTTGACCAGACGCTTCATTTTTACAACCTGTCTGTAAGGGATGCCACAATGATGGTCCGAATTCCGCTCAACTCTTTACTAGGCAGATCTCCCTCAAGCGCATCTGCTTGTAGTGGGAGATTTGGAAGAGATCTTTCTTCCCTTGCGTGATGGACTATTTGTCGACCCATGGGAGTCAAGGTGCGTTTGAGATTGAAGTGCCATCGCCCTCTGCCTCATGCGTCGCGGTAGGACAGTGGTAGAGAACCTGATAGGTTCTTTAGCAGAACGCCATAGCCAGACTGTTATCAGAGAGTCGTGTCTCGGCGGAGCTCTTGTAGCTGGCCTCGCATCTTTGGTGTGCATGACAAAGTTTCATGCTACGACGGTGCCCTTATAATACTCCCACAGGCTGGTCGAGGGGGCCATATTGTCACATTTCAGTGCACCATGCCTACGATCGGACCCGGCGCTTTGGAACCCCCGACGGAGGAGAGCCAGGTTTACGGTACCGATAAAGAACGTACACTCTTTATTCCTCGGGCACAAGCATGGCGCGACATCGCCGAGGAATGCTCCGACGAAGGCATTGGTGTGAGTATGTTTTTGGGGATGAGTAAAACCGTCGACCTTGGTTCGATTGGTATGATAGTTTCAGCCTATTGTCAAAGAAATCTGATATAGGTATGCGCAGGCATCGTTCCTTGTACTACTGGTGGAGAACTGTTCTTTCATCCTCGATATCACCCTGCACGTGACCAACTCGTACTGGCCTCTCAGTTCCGGAGGCTGGTTACACGGACCACCGGATTCAGCTGTGTGATGCGAATTCGTTGTTCTCATGGTAATGTTCCATGTCCTCGGCCTACTTCACCCTTCCATTCAATTTTTCTAAGGTTTGCGGGTATCGAAATACTATGGGAATTTTCAAGAGCGCTCACCCACGGACCTGGCCCTCGGCGTCCTTGATTCCGACAAGGCCGTCTCCGCACTTATTGGACATTCTCAAACGTTAGATGAACGCCAATACGCGTATTTGCAGTGCGCGGTCTTGTATACCTCCATTGATGGCCAGCGACGAGTGCGAACATGCAACCTTGCTCTGCAAGTGGTATCGTTGGCTGGCAATGTATTCCGCTATGCCGACATGGACGCTGTGGTGTGCCATCTCGCTCGAGACTGTGAGTCATTGGTGTCAGTCTTGATGACAACTCATTCACCCTTCGGACAGCAATGGCGAGCTTATATACACGACGAATGGCTCAGATTAGAGAGGATCTGACAGATAAATGTTCGTCAATATTACTTGGATACAGGCGGAACTGTGCAACGGCTACAGCGCACTCACAAGTGAGCGACCAAGCCGGTCCTGACTCCTGCTCACCTCTGATAACGGATCATAGTTGATAATACCGGAAGCCTTCCGAGCACTTCCACTCTACGTTCTAGCAGTAACCAAGTCCAAACCACTAAAAGGCTCGTTTTCGTGGCCGTCGAGTGAATTTCGGCTCATGATTGCGTACAGGACGTAATGTTTCCGCGGACGTTCGAAATTACTATGCTAAGAAGATTCTTTCAATGAGTGTCCGCAACACGATGCAGCACCTCTATCCCCGCCTTCTAGCACTTCATGACTTGGATGAAAATGCAGCACTCCCCGACACCACGACCGGCCAGGTCTATTTGCCGTCGCTTATGCGAGATAGCCACACGTTCATGGAGGGTCATGGCGTCTATCTCATAGGTATCTCGGAGAAGCTATCTACGATTGGAAATGATACCAACTCATGATTAATTGATAGACAACGAGGAATTTATGATCTTCTGGGTCGGCGCAAGCGTATCATCTCAGGTGCTCCTCGACCTGTTCGGCGTTGATGATATAGTCGCCTTGGATCCGAGCAATATGGTCAGTTTTGTACTGGAATGCTGAACAATTACCCTCAATTCTATTTATGCAGACGGAACTCCCAATTCTGGACACCCGGCTGTCACGACAAGTTCAATATATCCTCGGCTACCGCTATGGTCAACGTGGACGCGTTCCAAAGATGCTCATAGTCCGTCAGAATATGGACGGGATGGAGATTGAGTTTAGCGATATGTTGGTCGAGGACCAGAATAATGGTGCCATGTCATATCTTGACTGTAAGTCACCGTGTTGCGCCGTAAACCAGGCCACGCCGAGTTCAACTGATCCGATTTCCGCAGATCTATGCCTCGTTCACAAACAAATCAGTGCTGCGGTGTGTAACATCTTCTGTGCTATCACATTGGGCTGCATGTGCATGTCTAATCTGACAACACCTAGCTCACAAACGGTGGTTCGCTTTCTTCGAACACCGGCCTCCGAGGATCGCCTTGGTAGATTGGACGTTTTGTTAGACCCGGACTTGACCATATGCATTTCTTGTCGTAACCAACGTACTCCGTGGCATGGTTTTCAGAAACATCTAGCGCACATTTCATAACATCTGCTACTCGCCGCGTGTGTCCTTGCAAGGGTACATTATGCTCAGGTAATGTCCATCAAATGGGGTTATCCCGGTTGGAAGTGGTGGACTGTATGCAATGATGGCGTGCCCCGTTCATGATCATGAGGGGCAAGTACCATCGACGGGGCTTCTAGAAAAACAGGAACATTTCATTTACTTACCAACCCAGTCGTCGGACATTGGGGTTGAGATTTTGCGGCGCAAATTGGGCGGTGCCCCGCATGAAGCCTGCAACGCTCTCCAGCATCCTGGTCAGGGCTCCAGTATATCCCTGCGGGACCGACACCCCTGGGCCCTGGCCGACTTCCCGATCCCAGTTGGGATCATCAAAGTCAAAGTCCCGAACAACGTCAACACCTTTCCCGAACTCGTCGTGCCCCATTTCCATGAAAAAAAAAAGTTGCCTTGCCCCTCTATTCGCCAAGACTATCCCATTTAGAGAGGTTTATGAGTCTGAGAATAGCACTATTGCCGTGATACACTGTCAGCGAGAGTCCACATGCGGTTTTCATTTCCATACCATGCTCGCGGCCCGAGGGATCAAAGTCGGCGTGTTATCTCACGCTCATTGTAAATTTTTTGAATGGGATTTTAGACAAGATGCTCGAGTTGTCATTCAAACTCACCTTACTAGTGTGACGATGTACGCCCTCGTATCTGGCATACCCCAGTGGATCCAAAACTTTCTTCCAAGTCATCGGAAGCCTCGGCGCATGTGCACGTTGAAATTTGGGAGATGGGAATTGAACTCAAAGGACTTAAAGTAGACCCACGATTAATTGCTATCTTTGGGATTGAAGAGGAGATGAATAACGCAATGACCGATGTCGTGAACAGATGGTCACCTCGGGTATTCCCAGCATTCGGTGTCGAGAACGTGTGGACAACGTGGGTCAAGTTGACCACGCTACACATTCACATGCTCCGCCTTCAATCTTGATGACGAGGGGAGACAAAAAAAGTCACCACGGCGGAAGGGGTTAAAATCTCATCCTTCTATTCTGACTCCTGAGAAACGACGGATGGCAGGCAGTGTACGTGATTGAATGAGGAGCGGGCCGTTCTCGTCCGAGTACTGAGTTCACAACGTGTAGGGAGGACGTATGAGGATCCTTCTTGAGGGAGCCCCTGTCAAGGGGTGAAGCTGCTAAGCAGTACATGACGGGATGCTCGTGCAGGTACATGAACGCGTATCGTCTAGAGTCACGCATACCCACACTTTGGCGGTGGTCAATGCTGATCATGGGCCGTTTGAGGGTGTCATCGACAATGCACTCCTGTTTTTATCGGGCCGCGAAGTTAGGATGCATTTGTCCAACGTAGATCAGGGCCGTTACACCCGGGGTAGTGTAACCAAGAGCCTGGACTAACGGCAACAGATATTGTGTCCGCATTGATGCTTCCTGCAACAGGACCGGCCGAGTGCGAGTGCCGCGGGCAAGTGTTGCCATGTCGCACGTGTTGACCGCGGCCTGGGCCGCATGTTGAAATGGCGTCTTGCAGTCTTGACGATTGATATCTTTATCATCGTCGCCACCGGGCATTCAGGATTTGAAAGACCGTCTTGTTACGGCCTGGTAACCTCATAGCCTGGCGAATCCGTGACGAATGTGTCGTATTGGAGTAAGGCCACAGAGGCGTGTCGTAAACGCAGCCAATGTGCAGCGTTCTCACGGACTTGAACATAGTCCACTTAGCAAGAGATCCCGAGACAGAATGGCAGCCGTCGAGCTCCATTCGTGCGCTGGCGTGCATTGCACAATGCAGTTCTTGGCTGGCACGTTTTGATAGCACGACGGCAATATTCGGGCATTCTCGCGCGATGGGGCTCTGGGACGTCCTGAAGCGGGAATCGCGACCAAGGAGTAACTCGCGACCAAGGAGTAACACAGAAGACAAGACGCCGAAACCAGCGCACTGGATAGCAACCAACTTCGATGCGGAGCAACTGCGAGTTCAGGGCTCCACTTGAGCTATTTACCGAAATTTCGGTAGGTCAGATCAGCAAGAGAGGACGGTGGTGGGCTCTATATTGGCTGGTGTGGCTCGGAGTGGGAGGTTCGGCCATATGTGCGCGCTCATCTCGTTTTACCAGATCTCACGCAAAGTCCGCAAACGGCGCAGTGATTTCCGCGGACCGTACATCTCAACGTGTTAATACGAGTATTAGGCTATTCGGTTGCGTAGGCCCCCTCCGTCCACATCTCCTTCGGGCTTCCTCTCGCTGACTTACCTTTTCCTATGACTCCCGCAGTCATGCATCCAGAAGAGTTTTCGTCTTCTCGTTCTAAATTTTCGTCACCTAGCAGAATCACTCTGCGAGTCGTGTGGCCTAGTTCCCCGCACAGTGGATCGAGAATTATCCCAGGACCCCCCGCGGATCCTCGAGTACGTTTTCTCTGTTCGTGCTTATTATATGTATCCCCTCTGATCGGGTCGTGCGTGCTCGTGTTGTTAGTCCCCCCGACCCTCCTCTGCCCTTGGTACGGACACCGTCGTCGTGTCCCCTTGGTCTTATCCAAAAATCCTGCCCCGTCCTCCACCGGTTCTCGCGTGCTCACGCCCGCGCATGCGTTGATGATCCATCCCGAGCTTCTTATACTCTAATTTTGCCCTTCCGCTCCATGTTCTCGTCCCTCATGAGTACCTCCCCCACTCACACTCTATCGCAATGCGCGACCGTGAATAACAGCGTAGAGGCACTCAACGAGGAGAAGACGGTAGTCGCCTGTCCCGCTCCCCCACCGTCCCGACCCTCTGGAGTCTGCTCCAAGAGCACTCAGGAAGATGCTGCTCAAAATCAACAACCCGCGGTCGTCGTCTCCCGTCTTCGATTCTTCTTGATCATGGCCAGCTTGTGGATCGGTAACTTCACTGCCTACCTCAACGAAACCACCTCCACGACTGCCATGCATGTCATCAGTGCCGACTTCAATGAGCTCGCCAACCAAAACTGGCTCGCAACAGCATACCTCTTGGGTTTCACCGTCACACAAACTCTGCTTGGAAAATTTAGCGATATTTTTGGTCGCGCTCAAGTTTTGCTCGGAACAATGCTTATTTTTGGAGCTGGGACATTGTGGTGCGGGTTAGCTACGGTGGGTATCTTGACGTGTTTGACCGCGTGAAATGCCGTTTGACACATATGGTCCCAGTCTATGAATTCCTTGATTGCGGCGCGGCTTCTTCAGGGGATCGGCGCTGCCGGGAGACAATCTGTTGGAGTAATCATCGTTTTGGATCTGACAACGGCTGACACAAGAGGATTATGGCTTGGATTCTTCAATCTCGCCTCCGCTGTTGGACTAGCCATAGGGCCAGTCCTGGGAGCAGTCGTTTCCGTCGAGACCGATTGGAGATGGCTATTTTGGATAACTTTGATGCTCATTGGCATAACTATGGTCATCGGCTCAATAAGCCTTCGCTATCCTGTCCCGCACCGACAACAGCGCGTTGGCCTCCTCGCGCAACTGCGAGAAGTGGACTACGTTGGTTCTGTCCTAGTTGTCGCGATATCCAGCACGATCTGTATCGCGATCGAGATGGGTAACAAAATTTTTCCTTGGAGTGTGAGTGTCTCGGATTCAAAGGTTGGGCACTCATCGATGTTTTTCCCAGTCCCCACCTATCATCGCGCTATTCGTCGTTGGGGGGTGTCTCATTCCCGTTTTCATCTACTACGAACTCAAAATGACCGAGCACCCCGTTGTCGACATCAACCTGTTCAGGATACCAAATATTCCCATTGCCTGTCTCATCAACTTTCTCACAGGCGCAGGATACTTTGGGTCTGTTTTCTTCCTTCCCCGTTACTTTATCGACGTCAAAGGGTCCAGCCTGGTAATGTCAGGAATCCAGATGTTCGGATTGATCCTGACGCTCGGCGCTTCATCCGTCCTCGGTGCCAACATGCTAGCGCTCACTGGTCACGTACGACTCATAGGCGTCGTGGGCGGTCTGTTATACGCGTTAGGTAGTGGTTTGATGCTCGACGTCGGCCGTTATACGCCAGTCGCGCGGACCATCGGGTACTCCATGTTCACCGGCGTAGCGTCTGGACTTCTTTACCAACCCTCGCTCGTGGTTGGACCGATGTCCGTCAAGCCGCATCAGATCGCCGGTATCAGTGGTTTCTTGTCGTTTCTTCGGACGCTGGGTGGAACGTTCGCGACGGCGCTTCTCACGGCTATATACGAGACCAGCTTCACACAGTCGCTCCAGGGACAGCTCCCCGCTTCGCTCGTAGACCAGGGCCTGGGCCTAGCGGACGACCACGCCCAGTATCCCCAGTACGAAAACCAGATACTCGATGCGCTCGTCAAGGCCTATCACCTCGGCACGATTCCCGCCATCTGTTTCGGCGTCGTATACGCCATCGCCGTGGTCATGCTTCGAAACGTGGACTTTACGCCAGCTTGGAAACGAAGACGGATAGCAGCGAAACGAGCCTCTGACAAGGTCTGATTTATTTCGACGCTTTGATAGCATCGTTTCCCCCCCTTTTTTGCATACATTATGTCCGACCCTAGTTGTTCTCACGTGTCACGATTTGCACGCTTGTTTTTGTTCCACGACTTTCCCTAGCCTTGTTGTCTCCATACTTGCAATGGACTTTTAAAGCATCATTTTTGGCTGATACACTCCCTTCAGCCCTTGTTTTATCTCCCTCGTGGCGTGCGGAATGGGTGTTTGTCCTCTCAGTGGACGAGCCCGTGGCACCCCTGATGATCAACCACGTAGACTTAATGTATCCACTCTGCTGCACAACTTATTGAAGACGACACCATGTTGGTTGGCATGACTTTGTGACGTTGCAATTTCACGTATGTGGTATGTGGCTTGCCAGACGGTATGTATGTACCACGTGTGGGGATCGATCCGGCCCATGCCATTTCCGCTCAAGGACACGTATTAGACTTCAAGTTGCAGTGGCAGACTCGGATGAGGGGCCTTTTTCGAAGCTCAATCATTGTGGGACGAGCCGTCTCGCTTGGATGATGGGCATGCTTTTGTAGGGACCTCGCATCCACAGTGGTACAGCCCCGAGGGCACACGGTTCTCGCGAACGAGTGGTTGACACCTTTCAGTACTCAGTGCCACAGGGCGTCGGAGGGCGTTTTCCCATTGGTCGACGCACTATGGCGATCGATCCGCCACCGCACGACGAGCCAGTGTTTCCCTGCAGAATACATATGATCGCGAGATCTCCTAGGTGATATATATGACGGCTCAGTCAGCTTTTTCGGTGGCACTTGTCATGACGCGTCGCTAGCGTAGTGATCCATATTTTGTCCGAGGCTCGACGAGGGGAGCGTGCCCTCCCGTTGGCATGGCGTCTACAGAGTCCTTGACACGAGAGCCATTGTCGGAGACAATATGACTTGCGCGGCGCGCCGACACGCTCATTCAATCAAGCCGCTATTCCTGGCTGGTCCAGCGGAATAGGGACGTGGTCCGAAACGAATCCCGTGTGGGGAAGAAACCCACGGCCGCCCTCGTGCTGCCAGAAATTCAAAGTAACCCTCGAGCGAAAAAATCGTTGGAGAAGGGCAAGCAGACAAGAACCTCGGGCAGAGGGCGTGTATTCTCGAACGGAAGGCACAAATAACTTGACAAGTGATCGATGATGGACCACATTTCTTACCCCCCTCCCCACCACCACAGGTGTGCAATACGCAGGATGACTACGTCCTATCGGCAAACTCCTCGATGACCGATCGTGGCTTACAGTACACACCGAGTGGCGTGTACTGGATGTCAGGGAAGCTGTATGATCCTTTGATCAGCATCACTGTCAGCGGAGTTTGGCGTGAAAGGTGACCGACCCGAAAGCACTGGGTCCCCCAAGCTCGAGACCTCTTTGGGTGCCGGTCCACTGAGGGGCTGCCGTTATCCCGAGGACCAACACCCTCAATCCATATTTATACTGCGGAGTGCCCAGCGCTGAACCGCTCTGGGCATCGAGCACGGCAATAAGATCTGGCACGGTGGCTAGCATCTGTAAGCCACTCTATCAGAGCGTTCCTCGCGGCAAGAATTCAGCGGTACAGCACCGTCATTTGACCATCCGGGGCTGTATGCTCGGCAAACAGGTTCTCGTTCTTGAAGGGTATGGTTAATGTTCCGTTGAACTTGGCCTCGGATTTGTTTGAATCATCCCCTACATCTTCGTCCGCGGAGAAAGCCGCAATGATGACCTCTCCTATCGTATGTCCTTTATACAATCTTGGAAATCATGCAGCTGATAGTATTTTTGGCAGTACGTCGAGACGCACCTTCTACCCACGTCGATAATCTTTCCGCTGAACAGCACCTTGGCTGTCTCGGATCCCCCAACAGCATCGACGACGACTTGGCCTATCTGGTCAATGTTGGATTGCTTTCGCGCGAGAGCAATGGCTCTTCCAATGCGCCAGCTCAATGATACCGTGTTTACGATCATGGAAACACCTAGGTCCTTGACCCGTATTGGCCGACTGGCCATCCCTACGAACGTTCTAACATTGCATGAGATGCAAGTGAGCGGCGAAGCTATACGGCAACGCACCCCATCTCGATACAGGCTGCTCGCATCGCCGCATCGACGTCGGAGTCCCTCTTGGCCTTCGTCATGATCTACGCGGCGTGGTCAGGGTCGCAAACACCGTGCCAACGGTTGCAAAAGGACAAAGACTAACCATGACGTTACCATCCCCACTCGCCAGAGCGCAGGGAAGAAGGCTGACCGCGCGACCCGATTCATCGTACACGTTGGCAGTCGTCTGGTGCCACTGCACAATGCTCGACGTTAGTGTTATCCACGTATCACTCTCGGATGCAACGATCGCCTACGGTTGGATATGCGCGACCCTGAAGAACGGACCTGTCACCGATGTCTGCGGGGAAGGGATCGTTGTTACATACCATGAAATCTCCATCGACGATCGGAATGTCATAGTTGTTTGTGGCAGCAGTGATCATCTGGACGAGATGTCAGGTCGAGAAACCCAACTTCGTGACAGGTGATTCACGTTGATCATCCCGTTTCCTCCTCCGATTTCCAACCCACAAAGAACATCAGGTTTCGTTATCTGTGAACCCGAATGAGACCCAGCCGCTATCAGTACTATGTTACATACCCCCATAAACGCCCAGAGTTCAGCACTCGCATCGTTGTACCTGTGAATATGTTGCCAAGGGAGTCCTGAGAGTAGGGGCACACGTACTCGTTTCCAAGTAACCTCTCTGAGCACACCTCCGGGCTACCCAACGCGCCGCCCCAACCTATGAGTGCATCGGGTGCGAGAGAACCCGAATCGACGACGCGTATAATTGCTCCTTCCCGCACCATCTCTCTTATCCCAAGAAAATAATGCAACGTCGTGCCACCTCCACCACAACCCAGAACATAGCATCCGTCTGATATCCACTCGAGGTCGATTTCAGATAAAAACCACTGTTCATCTTGCACTCTGGGTTTGTACGAAAGGATAGCTTCAGCCGAGTCCAATGAAGTCGTCTCTCCAGGCACAGCATCCGATGTTGTTGCAGAGGGTACTATGGTATTCTCACTAGATGGATTGGAGCTAGAATCTGCGTCGTCTATCTCATCGGGGACCGCATTTCCACTCCAGTCACCAGCGGCCTTGACGTAGAAGCGGCATCTTCCAGTGGTATATGCGATGGGTATTACCTCGCTCTCTACGATGGAAACGCGATCCGGAGCAGCGCCAGAAGCCACTGCGCGGGCGATGGCTTTGGCTTCCATGGCTTTCCTCACTTCGGACACGGGGGTAGACGAAATGTCTTCAAACGAGTCGATCGTACCGGATATCTGCCTATCGATGAGCTATCGTCCGAGTGATGTCCGAGCTCTCCTCACCTGAGCGATAGCAGCGCCGACTGCATTCGCGACGTCGAAATGGGGAAACCTATGCACCCGACTAACCCCAACAAGTTCGTCTGGTGCCAAAATGGATCCACCGCCGACAAGATAGACGGGGATGTCTGCTGCTGACGTCTTCATCGCGTCCAGTGTATTCTGCAGCATGCTCTTGATTTCCTTCTGTGCACCATCGATTACGGATTGGTCAAGACCCGCTACACGGGAAACATCCCCAATGGACGCCCGTCCAGCGGCAACGGCAATGTCTGTAGCAGTAAGCGTTGCACCGTTGAAAATACGGGCTTCGGAAGTGATTCTGTGGCCCACTGAATCAGGACCGATAGTTACTTGTTTGGAGTGAGAATCCTGGCGGACAAGAGAGCCACCTCCGAGACCGAAGCTAGGACGGAAATTTGTGATGAAAAAAGTTTTGGGGGAGAAACGTGTCAGGTTACCTGGTGACATGAGGCATGGAGAAATTCAGCAACACCCCGCAGAGTTCATGACAGGCTGCAGCCTGGCGAGGGAAGCCGCTGGGCCTTCAGACTGGGGTGTCAGAACCAGAAATGTTTGACTCGATTAGGGAGAACACGAACAGAAGCATTCCGATATCCGTCTGGGAATTGGATCCGTTATAGAGAAAAAGGAAGAGAACAAGGACGAACCGTAGTGCCTCCTATATCGACGACCAACGCGGATTCTTTGGAGATGTCAGACTGGAGCGAGGCGAGGAACGCGGCTCCCCTCATTGAATTTGTGGGACCAGAAGAGCTAAGTATGCAATCGTCGTGATCGGAATTTGATCCGAGATTCATTGTGGATTGAGACTCTGTGGATGGACCACATTAATAGAACTTACAAGGTCCGGATGGGTAATTTAGCGGCCAGGGCACAATTGAGTAAGGTGCCATCGTTACTCGTGATGAACACAGGGCATTTTAGGTGTAATGCACGTGCAGCTTTCTGGAAGCCTGTGACAGTCTTCTTTGCATACCTGAGAAGGGAGGCGTTGAGAATGGAGGCGTTCTCGCGTTCCAAGAGGCCAATGTGAGCCACGTCTTTGGAACACACGATGTTGAGGTGTGGTAGTTTCGCATGCACTATGGAAGCGACGCGTTCTTCCTGTTTGAAGCTGAAATCGATGGGGGCAAAAACCGAGATGATCGCAACAGCGTGGATGTCCTGTGAGATGTTTTACGTTTAGAAGGATGCCAATTACGGCAAGGTGAAACACGAGAAGGACGTGCCTCTTTGTCGATCGTGTCGCAGGCGGACTCAATCTCGGTGGCGTCAAGACGGGCAATTTCGCTCCCATCAATCTGCAATCCGCCCGAAACGAGGAAACAGGGGCCTTTCAAGACTGGCAGGGGTGTCGATGATCGTCAGATGGGAGCATACATGACGACGTACGATTTTTCAGGTCTTGTGGAAAGCCAACGAATGGAGGAGTCCCGTGGGTGAATGGACCACAGAGACGGATGACGGCTACGCGGTCTAGACGGGCGCGATTTCTCTCGACGAGTGCATTTACAAAGTGCTCGAGGGAATTGAACAAGGTACGTGGGAGTTGCTTGGTGACATACCGTTGTCCCGATGGAAATTGCATGGATATCGGAGGCATGTGGGACTTGATCGAGGACAGATTGGATGGCGCGCTGGATGCCCTGTGTGACATCTGGGGTGGTTGGATGCTTGGCAGACGCGAGGACCTGTCCTTTTGATATGTTGAGGAGGACGGCGTCGCTGAGATGCGATCAGTGAGGGATCACGACACTCGGACACGACGTACGTGTTGGTCCCGCCGACGTCGACACCGAGACGAAGAATGTCGCTCATCATACAATGAATGACCCTGCTCACTGCCTTTGCATTTCCGCCTTGACCGCCCATATAACATTACAATGATAAGCAGGTGATGTGAAAATATTTCCTGAAAAGGCATGGTTATAGTTTTGTTGAAGCCGCGTGTCGAACTCTTGAAAATTCCAACGAGCGGCCATCTTGGACGATGGCTAGCGCGTCCGACGGTCTCGCTGCCACTCTTTCTTCCCTACCAGACCTTTCCCTAAATTCATTTGCCTCGCCGTCA